>JAHFWL010000864.1:0-566022 GCA_021292165.1 Shinisaurus crocodilurus | reverse complement strand
TCCATTCCAAGGGTCTACTCTGAGTAGGATTTACACCAAATGCTTTTTTCCTTTAACAAACCATGTTTTGCTATCTTTTTCAAAACGTGCTAAAAACCTGCCTTTTCCTGCCATTGAAATGAGGCCCTTCAGGAGAATGAAATGGCAAGGTTTAGAGTGAATTGAGTGCAAACTGGAAAAGATAGCCAATGTCATAACAAAAACCAACCTGGGTTCTACTTAGAGTAGAACGCATGAAAACATTGCGGATCATGTCAACATTAATGGTTTGAGTGCCGGTCCATTCCAAGGGTCTACTCTGAGTAGGATTTACACCAAATGCTTTTTTCCTTTAACAAACCATGTTTTGCTATCTTTTTCAAAACGTGCTAAAAACCTGCCTTTTCCTGCCATTGAAATGAGGCCCTTCAGGAGAATGAAATGGCAAGGTTTAGAGTGAATTGAGTGCAAACTGGAAAAGATAGCCAATGTCATAACAAAAACCAACCTGGGTTCTACTTAGAGTAGAACGCATGAAAACATTGCGGATCATGTCAACATTAATGGTTTGAGTGCCGTTCCATTCCAAGGGTCTACTCTGAGTAGGATTTACACCAAATGCTTTTTTCCTTTAACAAACCATGTTTTGCTATCTTTTTCAAAACGTGCTAAAAACCTGCCTTTTCCTGCCATTGAAATGAGGCCCTTCAGGAGAATGAAATGGCAAGGTTTAGAGTGAATTGAGTGCAAACTGGAAAAGATAGCCAATGTCATAACAAAAACCAACCTGGGTTCTACTTAGAGTAGAACGCATGAAAACATTGCGGATCATGTCAACATTAATGGTTTGAGTGCCGGTCCATTCCAAGGGTCTACTCTGAGTAGGATTTACACCAAATGCTTTTTTCCTTTAACAAACCATGTTTTGCTATCTTTTTCAAAACGTGCTAAAAACCTGCCTTTTCCTGCCATTGAAATGAGGCCCTTCAGGAGAATGAAATGGCAAGGTTTAGAGTGAATTGAGTGCAAACTGGAAAAGATAGCCAATGTCATAACAAAAACCAACCTGGGTTCTACTTAGAGTAGAACGCATGAAAACATTGCGGATCATGTCAACATTAATGGTTTGAGTGCCGGTCCATTCCAAGGGTCTACTCTGAGTAGGATTTACACCAAATGCTTTTTTCCTTTAACAAACCATGTTTTGCTATCTTTTTCAAAACGTGCTAAAAACCTGCCTTTTCCTGCCATTGAAATGAGGCCCTTCAGGAGAATGAAATGGCAAGGTTTAGAGTGAATTGAGTGCAAACTGGAAAAGATAGCCAATGTCATAACAAAAACCAACCTGGGTTCTACTTAGAGTAGAACGCATGAAAACATTGCGGATCATGTCAACATTAATGGTTTGAGTGCCGTTCCATTCCAAGGGTCTACTCTGAGTAGGATTTACACCAAATGCTTTTTTCCTTTAACAAACCATGTTTTGCTATCTTTTTCAAAACGTGCTAAAAACCTGCCTTTTCCTGCCATTGAAATGAGGCCCTTCAGGAGAATGAAATGGCAAGGTTTAGAGTGAATTGAGTGCAAACTGGAAAAGATAGCCAATGTCATAACAAAAACCAACCTGGGTTCTACTTAGAGTAGAACGCATGAAAACATTGCGGATCATGTCAACATTAATGGTTTGAGTGCCGTTCCATTCCAAGGGTCTACTCTGAGTAGGATTTACACCAAATGCTTTTTTCCTTTAACAAACCATGTTTTGCTATCTTTTTCAAAACGTGCTAAAAACCTGCCTTTTCCTGCCATTGAAATGAGGCCCTTCAGGAGAATGAAATGGCAAGGTTTAGAGTGAATTGAGTGCAAACTGGAAAAGATAGCCAATGTCATAACAAAAACCAACCTGGGTTCTACTTAGAGTAGAACGCATGAAAACATTGCGGATCATGTCAACATTAATGGTTTGAGTGCCGGTCCATTCCAAGGGTCTACTCTGAGTAGGATTTACACCAAATGCTTTTTTCCTTTAACAAACCATGTTTTGCTATCTTTTTCAAAACGTGCTAAAAACCTGCCTTTTCCTGCCATTGAAATGAGGCCCTTCAGGAGAATGAAATGGCAAGGTTTAGAGTGAATTGAGTGCAAACTGGAAAAGATAGCCAATGTCATAACAAAAACCAACCTGGGTTCTACTTAGAGTAGAACGCATGAAAACATTGCGGATCATGTCAACATTAATGGTTTGAGTGCCGGTCCATTCCAAGGGTCTACTCTGAGTAGGATTTACACCAAATGCTTTTTTCCTTTAACAAACCATGTTTTGCTATCTTTTTCAAAACGTGCTAAAAACCTGCCTTTTCCTGCCATTGAAATGAGGCCCTTCAGGAGAATGAAATGGCAAGGTTTAGAGTGAATTGAGTGCAAACTGGAAAAGATAGCCAATGTCATAACAAAAACCAACCTGGGTTCTACTTAGAGTAGAACGCATGAAAACATTGCGGATCATGTCAACATTAATGGTTTGAGTGCCGGTCCATTCCAAGGGTCTACTCTGAGTAGGATTTACACCAAATGCTTTTTTCCTTTAACAAACCATGTTTTGCTATCTTTTTCAAAACGTGCTAAAAACCTGCCTTTTCCTGCCATTGAAATGAGGCCCTTCAGGAGAATGAAATGGCAAGGTTTAGAGTGAATTGAGTGCAAACTGGAAAAGATAGCCAATGTCATAACAAAAACCAACCTGGGTTCTACTTAGAGTAGAACGCATGAAAACATTGCGGATCATGTCAACATTAATGGTTTGAGTGCCGGTCCATTCCAAGGGTCTACTCTGAGTAGGATTTACACCAAATGCTTTTTTCCTTTAACAAACCATGTTTTGCTATCTTTTTCAAAACGTGCTAAAAACCTGCCTTTTCCTGCCATTGAAATGAGGCCCTTCAGGAGAATGAAATGGCAAGGTTTAGAGTGAATTGAGTGCAAACTGGAAAAGATAGCCAATGTCATAACAAAAACCAACCTGGGTTCTACTTAGAGTAGAACGCATGAAAACATTGCGGATCATGTCAACATTAATGGTTTGAGTGCCGTTCCATTCCAAGGGTCTACTCTGAGTAGGATTTACACCAAATGCTTTTTTCCTTTAACAAACCATGTTTTGCTATCTTTTTCAAAACGTGCTAAAAACCTGCCTTTTCCTGCCATTGAAATGAGGCCCTTCAGGAGAATGAAATGGCAAGGTTTAGAGTGAATTGAGTGCAAACTGGAAAAGATAGCCAATGTCATAACAAAAACCAACCTGGGTTCTACTTAGAGTAGAACGCATGAAAACATTGCGGATCATGTCAACATTAATGGTTTGAGTGCCGTTCCATTCCAAGGGTCTACTCTGAGTAGGATTTACACCAAATGCTTTTTTCCTTTAACAAACCATGTTTTGCTATCTTTTTCAAAACGTGCTAAAAACCTGCCTTTTCCTGCCATTGAAATGAGGCCCTTCAGGAGAATGAAATGGCAAGGTTTAGAGTGAATTGAGTGCAAACTGGAAAAGATAGCCAATGTCATAACAAAAACCAACCTGGGTTCTACTTAGAGTAGAACGCATGAAAACATTGCGGATCATGTCAACATTAATGGTTTGAGTGCCGTTCCATTCCAAGGGTCTACTCTGAGTAGGATTTACACCAAATGCTTTTTTCCTTTAACAAACCATGTTTTGCTATCTTTTTCAAAACGTGCTAAAAACCTGCCTTTTCCTGCCATTGAAATGAGGCCCTTCAGGAGAATGAAATGGCAAGGTTTAGAGTGAATTGAGTGCAAACTGGAAAAGATAGCCAATGTCATAACAAAAACCAACCTGGGTTCTACTTAGAGTAGAACGCATGAAAACATTGCGGATCATGTCAACATTAATGGTTTGAGTGCCGGTCCATTCCAAGGGTCTACTCTGAGTAGGATTTACACCAAATGCTTTTTTCCTTTAACAAACCATGTTTTGCTATCTTTTTCAAAACGTGCTAAAAACCTGCCTTTTCCTGCCATTGAAATGAGGCCCTTCAGGAGAATGAAATGGCAAGGTTTAGAGTGAATTGAGTGCAAACTGGAAAAGATAGCCAATGTCATAACAAAAACCAACCTGGGTTCTACTTAGAGTAGAACGCATGAAAACATTGCGGATCATGTCAACATTAATGGTTTGAGTGCCGGTCCATTCCAAGGGTCTACTCTGAGTAGGATTTACACCAAATGCTTTTTTCCTTTAACAAACCATGTTTTGCTATCTTTTTCAAAACGTGCTAAAAACCTGCCTTTTCCTGCCATTGAAATGAGGCCCTTCAGGAGAATGAAATGGCAAGGTTTAGAGTGAATTGAGTGCAAACTGGAAAAGATAGCCAATGTCATAACAAAAACCAACCTGGGTTCTACTTAGAGTAGAACGCATGAAAACATTGCGGATCATGTCAACATTAATGGTTTGAGTGCCGTTCCATTCCAAGGGTCTACTCTGAGTAGGATTTACACCAAATGCTTTTTTCCTTTAACAAACCATGTTTTGCTATCTTTTTCAAAACGTGCTAAAAACCTGCCTTTTCCTGCCATTGAAATGAGGCCCTTCAGGAGAATGAAATGGCAAGGTTTAGAGTGAATTGAGTGCAAACTGGAAAAGATAGCCAATGTCATAACAAAAACCAACCTGGGTTCTACTTAGAGTAGAACGCATGAAAACATTGCGGATCATGTCAACATTAATGGTTTGAGTGCCGGTCCATTCCAAGGGTCTACTCTGAGTAGGATTTACACCAAATGCTTTTTTCCTTTAACAAACCATGTTTTGCTATCTTTTTCAAAACGTGCTAAAAACCTGCCTTTTCCTGCCATTGAAATGAGGCCCTTCAGGAGAATGAAATGGCAAGGTTTAGAGTGAATTGAGTGCAAACTGGAAAAGATAGCCAATGTCATAACAAAAACCAACCTGGGTTCTACTTAGAGTAGAACGCATGAAAACATTGCGGATCATGTCAACATTAATGGTTTGAGTGCCGGTCCATTCCAAGGGTCTACTCTGAGTAGGATTTACACCAAATGCTTTTTTCCTTTAACAAACCATGTTTTGCTATCTTTTTCAAAACGTGCTAAAAACCTGCCTTTTCCTGCCATTGAAATGAGGCCCTTCAGGAGAATGAAATGGCAAGGTTTAGAGTGAATTGAGTGCAAACTGGAAAAGATAGCCAATGTCATAACAAAAACCAACCTGGGTTCTACTTAGAGTAGAACGCATGAAAACATTGCGGATCATGTCAACATTAATGGTTTGAGTGCCGTTCCATTCCAAGGGTCTACTCTGAGTAGGATTTACACCAAATGCTTTTTTCCTTTAACAAACCATGTTTTGCTATCTTTTTCAAAACGTGCTAAAAACCTGCCTTTTCCTGCCATTGAAATGAGGCCCTTCAGGAGAATGAAATGGCAAGGTTTAGAGTGAATTGAGTGCAAACTGGAAAAGATAGCCAATGTCATAACAAAAACCAACCTGGGTTCTACTTAGAGTAGAACGCATGAAAACATTGCGGATCATGTCAACATTAATGGTTTGAGTGCCGTTCCATTCCAAGGGTCTACTCTGAGTAGGATTTACACCAAATGCTTTTTTCCTTTAACAAACCATGTTTTGCTATCTTTTTCAAAACGTGCTAAAAACCTGCCTTTTCCTGCCATTGAAATGAGGCCCTTCAGGAGAATGAAATGGCAAGGTTTAGAGTGAATTGAGTGCAAACTGGAAAAGATAGCCAATGTCATAACAAAAACCAACCTGGGTTCTACTTAGAGTAGAACGCATGAAAACATTGCGGATCATGTCAACATTAATGGTTTGAGTGCCGTTCCATTCCAAGGGTCTACTCTGAGTAGGATTTACACCAAATGCTTTTTTCCTTTAACAAACCATGTTTTGCTATCTTTTTCAAAACGTGCTAAAAACCTGCCTTTTCCTGCCATTGAAATGAGGCCCTTCAGGAGAATGAAATGGCAAGGTTTAGAGTGAATTGAGTGCAAACTGGAAAAGATAGCCAATGTCATAACAAAAACCAACCTGGGTTCTACTTAGAGTAGAACGCATGAAAACATTGCGGATCATGTCAACATTAATGGTTTGAGTGCCGTTCCATTCCAAGGGTCTACTCTGAGTAGGATTTACACCGAATGCTTTTTTCCTTTAACAAACCATGTTTTGCTATCTTTTTCAAAACGTGCTAAAAACCTGCCTTTTCCTGCCATTGAAATGAGGCCCTTCAGGAGAATGAAATGGCAAGGTTTAGAGTGAATTGAGTGCAAACTGGAAAAGATAGCCAATGTCATAACAAAAACCAACCTGGGTTCTACTTAGAGTAGAACGCATGAAAACATTGCGGATCATGTCAACATTAATGGTTTGAGTGCCGGTCCATTCCAAGGGTCTACTCTGAGTAGGATTTACACCAAATGCTTTTTTCCTTTAACAAACCATGTTTTGCTATCTTTTTCAAAACGTGCTAAAAACCTGCCTTTTCCTGCCATTGAAATGAGGCCCTTCAGGAGAATGAAATGGCAAGGTTTAGAGTGAATTGAGTGCAAACTGGAAAAGATAGCCAATGTCATAACAAAAACCAACCTGGGTTCTACTTAGAGTAGAACGCATGAAAACATTGCGGATCATGTCAACATTAATGGTTTGAGTGCCGTTCCATTCCAAGGGTCTACTCTGAGTAGGATTTACACCAAATGCTTTTTTCCTTTAACAAACCATGTTTTGCTATCTTTTTCAAAACGTGCTAAAAACCTGCCTTTTCCTGCCATTGAAATGAGGCCCTTCAGGAGAATGAAATGGCAAGGTTTAGAGTGAATTGAGTGCAAACTGGAAAAGATAGCCAATGTCATAACAAAAACCAACCTGGGTTCTACTTAGAGTAGAACGCATGAAAACATTGCGGATCATGTCAACATTAATGGTTTGAGTGCCGTTCCATTCCAAGGGTCTACTCTGAGTAGGATTTACACCAAATGCTTTTTTCCTTTAACAAACCATGTTTTGCTATCTTTTTCAAAACGTGCTAAAAACCTGCCTTTTCCTGCCATTGAAATGAGGCCCTTCAGGAGAATGAAATGGCAAGGTTTAGAGTGAATTGAGTGCAAACTGGAAAAGATAGCCAATGTCATAACAAAAACCAACCTGGGTTCTACTTAGAGTAGAACGCATGAAAACATTGCGGATCATGTCAACATTAATGGTTTGAGTGCCGTTCCATTCCAAGGGTCTACTCTGAGTAGGATTTACACCAAATGCTTTTTTCCTTTAACAAACCATGTTTTGCTATCTTTTTCAAAACGTGCTAAAAACCTGCCTTTTCCTGCCATTGAAATGAGGCCCTTCAGGAGAATGAAATGGCAAGGTTTAGAGTGAATTGAGTGCAAACTGGAAAAGATAGCCAATGTCATAACAAAAACCAACCTGGGTTCTACTTAGAGTAGAACGCATGAAAACATTGCGGATCATGTCAACATTAATGGTTTGAGTGCCGTTCCATTCCAAGGGTCTACTCTGAGTAGGATTTACACCAAATGCTTTTTTCCTTTAACAAACCATGTTTTGCTATCTTTTTCAAAACGTGCTAAAAACCTGCCTTTTCCTGCCATTGAAATGAGGCCCTTCAGGAGAATGAAATGGCAAGGTTTAGAGTGAATTGAGTGCAAACTGGAAAAGATAGCCAATGTCATAACAAAAACCAACCTGGGTTCTACTTAGAGTAGAACGCATGAAAACATTGCGGATCATGTCAACATTAATGGTTTGAGTGCCGTTCCATTCCAAGGGTCTACTCTGAGTAGGATTTACACCAAATGCTTTTTTCCTTTAACAAACCATGTTTTGCTATCTTTTTCAAAACGTGCTAAAAACCTGCCTTTTCCTGCCATTGAAATGAGGCCCTTCAGGAGAATGAAATGGCAAGGTTTAGAGTGAATTGAGTGCAAACTGGAAAAGATAGCCAATGTCATAACAAAAACCAACCTGGGTTCTACTTAGAGTAGAACGCATGAAAACATTGCGGATCATGTCAACATTAATGGTTTGAGTGCCGTTCCATTCCAAGGGTCTACTCTGAGTAGGATTTACACCAAATGCTTTTTTCCTTTAACAAACCATGTTTTGCTATCTTTTTCAAAACGTGCTAAAAACCTGCCTTTTCCTGCCATTGAAATGAGGCCCTTCAGGAGAATGAAATGGCAAGGTTTAGAGTGAATTGAGTGCAAACTGGAAAAGATAGCCAATGTCATAACAAAAACCAACCTGGGTTCTACTTAGAGTAGAACGCATGAAAACATTGCGGATCATGTCAACATTAATGGTTTGAGTGCCGTTCCATTCCAAGGGTCTACTCTGAGTAGGATTTACACCAAATGCTTTTTTCCTTTAACAAACCATGTTTTGCTATCTTTTTCAAAACGTGCTAAAAACCTGCCTTTTCCTGCCATTGAAATGAGGCCCTTCAGGAGAATGAAATGGCAAGGTTTAGAGTGAATTGAGTGCAAACTGGAAAAGATAGCCAATGTCATAACAAAAACCAACCTGGGTTCTACTTAGAGTAGAACGCATGAAAACATTGCGGATCATGTCAACATTAATGGTTTGAGTGCCGTTCCATTCCAAGGGTCTACTCTGAGTAGGATTTACACCAAATGCTTTTTTCCTTTAACAAACCATGTTTTGCTATCTTTTTCAAAACGTGCTAAAAACCTGCCTTTTCCTGCCATTGAAATGAGGCCCTTCAGGAGAATGAAATGGCAAGGTTTAGAGTGAATTGAGTGCAAACTGGAAAAGATAGCCAATGTCATAACAAAAACCAACCTGGGTTCTACTTAGAGTAGAACGCATGAAAACATTGCGGATCATGTCAACATTAATGGTTTGAGTGCCGTTCCATTCCAAGGGTCTACTCTGAGTAGGATTTACACCAAATGCTTTTTTCCTTTAACAAACCATGTTTTGCTATCTTTTTCAAAACGTGCTAAAAACCTGCCTTTTCCTGCCATTGAAATGAGGCCCTTCAGGAGAATGAAATGGCAAGGTTTAGAGTGAATTGAGTGCAAACTGGAAAAGATAGCCAATGTCATAACAAAAACCAACCTGGGTTCTACTTAGAGTAGAACGCATGAAAACATTGCGGATCATGTCAACATTAATGGTTTGAGTGCCGTTCCATTCCAAGGGTCTACTCTGAGTAGGATTTACACCAAATGCTTTTTTCCTTTAACAAACCATGTTTTGCTATCTTTTTCAAAACGTGCTAAAAACCTGCCTTTTCCTGCCATTGAAATGAGGCCCTTCAGGAGAATGAAATGGCAAGGTTTAGAGTGAATTGAGTGCAAACTGGAAAAGATAGCCAATGTCATAACAAAAACCAACCTGGGTTCTACTTAGAGTAGAACGCATGAAAACATTGCGGATCATGTCAACATTAATGGTTTGAGTGCCGTTCCATTCCAAGGGTCTACTCTGAGTAGGATTTACACCAAATGCTTTTTTCCTTTAACAAACCATGTTTTGCTATCTTTTTCAAAACGTGCTAAAAACCTGCCTTTTCCTGCCATTGAAATGAGGCCCTTCAGGAGAATGAAATGGCAAGGTTTAGAGTGAATTGAGTGCAAACTGGAAAAGATAGCCAATGTCATAACAAAAACCAACCTGGGTTCTACTTAGAGTAGAACGCATGAAAACATTGCGGATCATGTCAACATTAATGGTTTGAGTGCCGTTCCATTCCAAGGGTCTACTCTGAGTAGGATTTACACCAAATGCTTTTTTCCTTTAACAAACCATGTTTTGCTATCTTTTTCAAAACGTGCTAAAAACCTGCCTTTTCCTGCCATTGAAATGAGGCCCTTCAGGAGAATGAAATGGCAAGGTTTAGAGTGAATTGAGTGCAAACTGGAAAAGATAGCCAATGTCATAACAAAAACCAACCTGGGTTCTACTTAGAGTAGAACGCATGAAAACATTGCGGATCATGTCAACATTAATGGTTTGAGTGCCGGTCCATTCCAAGGGTCTACTCTGAGTAGGATTTACACCAAATGCTTTTTTCCTTTAACAAACCATGTTTTGCTATCTTTTTCAAAACGTGCTAAAACCTGCCTTTTCCTGCCATTGAAATGAGGCCCTTCAGGAGAATGAAATGGCAAGGTTTAGAGTGAATTGAGTGCAAACTGGAAAAGATAGCCAATGTCATAACAAAAACCAACCTGGGTTCTACTTAGAGTAGAACGCATGAAAACATTGCGGATCATGTCAACATTAATGGTTTGAGTGCCGTTCCATTCCAAGGGTCTACTCTGAGTAGGATTTACACCAAATGCTTTTTTCCTTTAACAAACCATGTTTTGCTATCTTTTTCAAAACGTGCTAAAAACCTGCCTTTTCCTGCCATTGAAATGAGGCCCTTCAGGAGAATGAAATGGCAAGGTTTAGAGTGAATTGAGTGCAAACTGGAAAAGATAGCCAATGTCATAACAAAAACCAACCTGGGTTCTACTTAGAGTAGAACGCATGAAAACATTGCGGATCATGTCAACATTAATGGTTTGAGTGCCGTTCCATTCCAAGGGTCTACTCTGAGTAGGATTTACACCAAATGCTTTTTTCCTTTAACAAACCATGTTTTGCTATCTTTTTCAAAACGTGCTAAAAACCTGCCTTTTCCTGCCATTGAAATGAGGCCCTTCAGGAGAATGAAATGGCAAGGTTTAGAGTGAATTGAGTGCAAACTGGAAAAGATAGCCAATGTCATAACAAAAACCAACCTGGGTTCTACTTAGAGTAGAACGCATGAAAACATTGCGGATCATGTCAACATTAATGGTTTGAGTGCCGTTCCATTCCAAGGGTCTACTCTGAGTAGGATTTACACCGAATGCTTTTTTCCTTTAACAAACCATGTTTTGCTATCTTTTTCAAAACGTGCTAAAAACCTGCCTTTTCCTGCCATTGAAATGAGGCCCTTCAGGAGAATGAAATGGCAAGGTTTAGAGTGAATTGAGTGCAAACTGGAAAAGATAGCCAATGTCATAACAAAAACCAACCTGGGTTCTACTTAGAGTAGAACGCATGAAAACATTGCGGATCATGTCAACATTAATGGTTTGAGTGCCGTTCCATTCCAAGGGTCTACTCTGAGTAGGATTTACACCAAATGCTTTTTTCCTTTAACAAACCATGTTTTGCTATCTTTTTCAAAACGTGCTAAAAACCTGCCTTTTCCTGCCATTGAAATGAGGCCCTTCAGGAGAATGAAATGGCAAGGTTTAGAGTGAATTGAGTGCAAACTGGAAAAGATAGCCAATGTCATAACAAAAACCAACCTGGGTTCTACTTAGAGTAGAACGCATGAAAACATTGCGGATCATGTCAACATTAATGGTTTGAGTGCCGTTCCATTCCAAGGGTCTACTCTGAGTAGGATTTACACCGAATGCTTTTTTCCTTTAACAAACCATGTTTTGCTATCTTTTTCAAAACGTGCTAAAAACCTGCCTTTTCCTGCCATTGAAATGAGGCCCTTCAGGAGAATGAAATGGCAAGGTTTAGAGTGAATTGAGTGCAAACTGGAAAAGATAGCCAATGTCATAACAAAAACCAACCTGGGTTCTACTTAGAGTAGAACGCATGAAAACATTGCGGATCATGTCAACATTAATGGTTTGAGTGCCGTTCCATTCCAAGGGTCTACTCTGAGTAGGATTTACACCGAATGCTTTTTTCCTTTAACAAACCATGTTTTGCTATCTTTTTCAAAACGTGCTAAAAACCTGCCTTTTCCTGCCATTGAAATGAGGCCCTTCAGGAGAATGAAATGGCAAGGTTTAGAGTGAATTGAGTGCAAACTGGAAAAGATAGCCAATGTCATAACAAAAACCAACCTGGGTTCTACTTAGAGTAGAACGCATGAAAACATTGCGGATCATGTCAACATTAATGGTTTGAGTGCCGTTCCATTCCAAGGGTCTACTCTGAGTAGGATTTACACCAAATGCTTTTTTCCTTTAACAAACCATGTTTTGCTATCTTTTTCAAAACGTGCTAAAAACCTGCCTTTTCCTGCCATTGAAATGAGGCCCTTCAGGAGAATGAAATGGCAAGGTTTAGAGTGAATTGAGTGCAAACTGGAAAAGATAGCCAATGTCATAACAAAACCAACCTGGGTTCTACTTAGAGTAGAACGCATGAAAACATTGCGGATCATGTCAACATTAATGGTTTGAGTGCCGTTCCATTCCAAGGGTCTACTCTGAGTAGGATTTACACCAAATGCTTTTTTCCTTTAACAAACCATGTTTTGCTATCTTTTTCAAAACGTGCTAAAAACCTGCCTTTTCCTGCCATTGAAATGAGGCCCTTCAGGAGAATGAAATGGCAAGGTTTAGAGTGAATTGAGTGCAAACTGGAAAAGATAGCCAATGTCATAACAAAAACCAACCTGGGTTCTACTTAGAGTAGAACGCATGAAAACATTGCGGATCATGTCAACATTAATGGTTTGAGTGCCGTTCCATTCCAAGGGTCTACTCTGAGTAGGATTTACACCGAATGCTTTTTTCCTTTAACAAACCATGTTTTGCTATCTTTTTCAAAACGTGCTAAAACCTGCCTTTTCCTGCCATTGAAATGAGGCCCTTCAGGAGAATGAAATGGCAAGGTTTAGAGTGAATTGAGTGCAAACTGGAAAAGATAGCCAATGTCATAACAAAAACCAACCTGGGTTCTACTTAGAGTAGAACGCATGAAAACATTGCGGATCATGTCAACATTAATGGTTTGAGTGCCGTTCCATTCCAAGGGTCTACTCTGAGTAGGATTTACACCAAATGCTTTTTTCCTTTAACAAACCATGTTTTGCTATCTTTTTCAAAACGTGCTAAAAACCTGCCTTTTCCTGCCATTGAAATGAGGCCCTTCAGGAGAATGAAATGGCAAGGTTTAGAGTGAATTGAGTGCAAACTGGAAAAGATAGCCAATGTCATAACAAAAACCAACCTGGGTTCTACTTAGAGTAGAACGCATGAAAACATTGCGGATCATGTCAACATTAATGGTTTGAGTGCCGTTCCATTCCAAGGGTCTACTCTGAGTAGGATTTACACCAAATGCTTTTTTCCTTTAACAAACCATGTTTTGCTATCTTTTTCAAAACGTGCTAAAAACCTGCCTTTTCCTGCCATTGAAATGAGGCCCTTCAGGAGAATGAAATGGCAAGGTTTAGAGTGAATTGAGTGCAAACTGGAAAAGATAGCCAATGTCATAACAAAAACCAACCTGGGTTCTACTTAGAGTAGAACGCATGAAAACATTGCGGATCATGTCAACATTAATGGTTTGAGTGCCGTTCCATTCCAAGGGTCTACTCTGAGTAGGATTTACACCAAATGCTTTTTTCCTTTAACAAACCATGTTTTGCTATCTTTTTCAAAACGTGCTAAAAACCTGCCTTTTCCTGCCATTGAAATGAGGCCCTTCAGGAGAATGAAATGGCAAGGTTTAGAGTGAATTGAGTGCAAACTGGAAAAGATAGCCAATGTCATAACAAAAACCAACCTGGGTTCTACTTAGAGTAGAACGCATGAAAACATTGCGGATCATGTCAACATTAATGGTTTGAGTGCCGGTCCATTCCAAGGGTCTACTCTGAGTAGGATTTACACCGAATGCTTTTTTCCTTTAACAAACCATGTTTTGCTATCTTTTTCAAAACGTGCTAAAAACCTGCCTTTTCCTGCCATTGAAATGAGGCCCTTCAGGAGAATGAAATGGCAAGGTTTAGAGTGAATTGAGTGCAAACTGGAAAAGATAGCCAATGTCATAACAAAAACCAACCTGGGTTCTACTTAGAGTAGAACGCATGAAAACATTGCGGATCATGTCAACATTAATGGTTTGAGTGCCGTTCCATTCCAAGGGTCTACTCTGAGTAGGATTTACACCAAATGCTTTTTTCCTTTAACAAACCATGTTTTGCTATCTTTTTCAAAACGTGCTAAAAACCTGCCTTTTCCTGCCATTGAAATGAGGCCCTTCAGGAGAATGAAATGGCAAGGTTTAGAGTGAATTGAGTGCAAACTGGAAAAGATAGCCAATGTCATAACAAAAACCAACCTGGGTTCTACTTAGAGTAGAACGCATGAAAACATTGCGGATCATGTCAACATTAATGGTTTGAGTGCCGTTCCATTCCAAGGGTCTACTCTGAGTAGGATTTACACCAAATGCTTTTTTCCTTTAACAAACCATGTTTTGCTATCTTTTTCAAAACGTGCTAAAAACCTGCCTTTTCCTGCCATTGAAATGAGGCCCTTCAGGAGAATGAAATGGCAAGGTTTAGAGTGAATTGAGTGCAAACTGGAAAAGATAGCCAATGTCATAACAAAAACCAACCTGGGTTCTACTTAGAGTAGAACGCATGAAAACATTGCGGATCATGTCAACATTAATGGTTTGAGTGCCGTTCCATTCCAAGGGTCTACTCTGAGTAGGATTTACACCAAATGCTTTTTTCCTTTAACAAACCATGTTTTGCTATCTTTTTCAAAACGTGCTAAAACCTGCCTTTTCCTGCCATTGAAATGAGGCCCTTCAGGAGAATGAAATGGCAAGGTTTAGAGTGAATTGAGTGCAAACTGGAAAAGATAGCCAATGTCATAACAAAAACCAACCTGGGTTCTACTTAGAGTAGAACGCATGAAAACATTGCGGATCATGTCAACATTAATGGTTTGAGTGCCGTTCCATTCCAAGGGTCTACTCTGAGTAGGATTTACACCGAATGCTTTTTTCCTTTAACAAACCATGTTTTGCTATCTTTTTCAAAACGTGCTAAAACCTGCCTTTTCCTGCCATTGAAATGAGGCCCTTCAGGAGAATGAAATGGCAAGGTTTAGAGTGAATTGAGTGCAAACTGGAAAAGATAGCCAATGTCATAACAAAAACCAACCTGGGTTCTACTTAGAGTAGAACGCATGAAAACATTGCGGATCATGTCAACATTAATGGTTTGAGTGCCGTTCCATTCCAAGGGTCTACTCTGAGTAGGATTTACACCGAATGCTTTTTTCCTTTAACAAACCATGTTTTGCTATCTTTTTCAAAACGTGCTAAAAACCTGCCTTTTCCTGCCATTGAAATGAGGCCCTTCAGGAGAATGAAATGGCAAGGTTTAGAGTGAATTGAGTGCAAACTGGAAAAGATAGCCAATGTCATAACAAAAACCAACCTGGTTCTACTTAGAGTAGAACGCATGAAAACATTGCGGATCATGTCAACATTAATGGTTTGAGTGCCGTTCCATTCCAAGGGTCTACTCTGAGTAGGATTTACACCGAATGCTTTTTTCCTTTAACAAACCATGTTTTGCTATCTTTTTCAAAACGTGCTAAAACCTGCCTTTTCCTGCCATTGAAATGAGGCCCTTCAGGAGAATGAAATGGCAAGGTTTAGAGTGAATTGAGTGCAAACTGGAAAAGATAGCCAATGTCATAACAAAAACCAACCTGGGTTCTACTTAGAGTAGAACGCATGAAAACATTGCGGATCATGTCAACATTAATGGTTTGAGTGCCGTTCCATTCCAAGGGTCTACTCTGAGTAGGATTTACACCAAATGCTTTTTTCCTTTAACAAACCATGTTTTGCTATCTTTTTCAAAACGTGCTAAAAACCTGCCTTTTCCTGCCATTGAAATGAGGCCCTTCAGGAGAATGAAATGGCAAGGTTTAGAGTGAATTGAGTGCAAACTGGAAAAGATAGCCAATGTCATAACAAAAACCAACCTGGGTTCTACTTAGAGTAGAACGCATGAAAACATTGCGGATCATGTCAACATTAATGGTTTGAGTGCCGTTCCATTCCAAGGGTCTACTCTGAGTAGGATTTACACCAAATGCTTTTTTCCTTTAACAAACCATGTTTTGCTATCTTTTTCAAAACGTGCTAAAAACCTGCCTTTTCCTGCCATTGAAATGAGGCCCTTCAGGAGAATGAAATGGCAAGGTTTAGAGTGAATTGAGTGCAAACTGGAAAAGATAGCCAATGTCATAACAAAAACCAACCTGGGTTCTACTTAGAGTAGAACGCATGAAAACATTGCGGATCATGTCAACATTAATGGTTTGAGTGCCGTTCCATTCCAAGGGTCTACTCTGAGTAGGATTTACACCAAATGCTTTTTTCCTTTAACAAACCATGTTTTGCTATCTTTTTCAAAACGTGCTAAAAACCTGCCTTTTCCTGCCATTGAAATGAGGCCCTTCAGGAGAATGAAATGGCAAGGTTTAGAGTGAATTGAGTGCAAACTGGAAAAGATAGCCAATGTCATAACAAAAACCAACCTGGGTTCTACTTAGAGTAGAACGCATGAAAACATTGCGGATCATGTCAACATTAATGGTTTGAGTGCCGTTCCATTCCAAGGGTCTACTCTGAGTAGGATTTACACCGAATGCTTTTTTCCTTTAACAAACCATGTTTTGCTATCTTTTTCAAAACGTGCTAAAACCTGCCTTTTCCTGCCATTGAAATGAGGCCCTTCAGGAGAATGAAATGGCAAGGTTTAGAGTGAATTGAGTGCAAACTGGAAAAGATAGCCAATGTCATAACAAAAACCAACCTGGGTTCTACTTAGAGTAGAACGCATGAAAACATTGCGGATCATGTCAACATTAATGGTTTGAGTGCCGTTCCATTCCAAGGGTCTACTCTGAGTAGGATTTACACCAAATGCTTTTTTCCTTTAACAAACCATGTTTTGCTATCTTTTTCAAAACGTGCTAAAAACCTGCCTTTTCCTGCCATTGAAATGAGGCCCTTCAGGAGAATGAAATGGCAAGGTTTAGAGTGAATTGAGTGCAAACTGGAAAAGATAGCCAATGTCATAACAAAAACCAACCTGGGTTCTACTTAGAGTAGAACGCATGAAAACATTGCGGATCATGTCAACATTAATGGTTTGAGTGCCGTTCCATTCCAAGGGTCTACTCTGAGTAGGATTTACACCGAATGCTTTTTTCCTTTAACAAACCATGTTTTGCTATCTTTTTCAAAACGTGCTAAAAACCTGCCTTTTCCTGCCATTGAAATGAGGCCCTTCAGGAGAATGAAATGGCAAGGTTTAGAGTGAATTGAGTGCAAACTGGAAAAGATAGCCAATGTCATAACAAAAACCAACCTGGGTTCTACTTAGAGTAGAACGCATGAAAACATTGCGGATCATGTCAACATTAATGGTTTGAGTGCCGTTCCATTCCAAGGGTCTACTCTGAGTAGGATTTACACCAAATGCTTTTTTCCTTTAACAAACCATGTTTTGCTATCTTTTTCAAAACGTGCTAAAAACCTGCCTTTTCCTGCCATTGAAATGAGGCCCTTCAGGAGAATGAAATGGCAAGGTTTAGAGTGAATTGAGTGCAAACTGGAAAAGATAGCCAATGTCATAACAAAAACCAACCTGGGTTCTACTTAGAGTAGAACGCATGAAAACATTGCGGATCATGTCAACATTAATGGTTTGAGTGCCGTTCCATTCCAAGGGTCTACTCTGAGTAGGATTTACACCGAATGCTTTTTTCCTTTAACAAACCATGTTTTGCTATCTTTTTCAAAACGTGCTAAAACCTGCCTTTTCCTGCCATTGAAATGAGGCCCTTCAGGAGAATGAAATGGCAAGGTTTAGAGTGAATTGAGTGCAAACTGGAAAAGATAGCCAATGTCATAACAAAAACCAACCTGGGTTCTACTTAGAGTAGAACGCATGAAAACATTGCGGATCATGTCAACATTAATGGTTTGAGTGCCGTTCCATTCCAAGGGTCTACTCTGAGTAGGATTTACACCGAATGCTTTTTTCCTTTAACAAACCATGTTTTGCTATCTTTTTCAAAACGTGCTAAAAACCTGCCTTTTCCTGCCATTGAAATGAGGCCCTTCAGGAGAATGAAATGGCAAGGTTTAGAGTGAATTGAGTGCAAACTGGAAAAGATAGCCAATGTCATAACAAAAACCAACCTGGGTTCTACTTAGAGTAGAACGCATGAAAACATTGCGGATCATGTCAACATTAATGGTTTGAGTGCCGTTCCATTCCAAGGGTCTACTCTGAGTAGGATTTACACCGAATGCTTTTTTCCTTTAACAAACCATGTTTTGCTATCTTTTTCAAAACGTGCTAAAAACCTGCCTTTTCCTGCCATTGAAATGAGGCCCTTCAGGAGAATGAAATGGCAAGGTTTAGAGTGAATTGAGTGCAAACTGGAAAAGATAGCCAATGTCATAACAAAAACCAACCTGGGTTCTACTTAGAGTAGAACGCATGAAAACATTGCGGATCATGTCAACATTAATGGTTTGAGTGCCGTTCCATTCCAAGGGTCTACTCTGAGTAGGATTTACACCAAATGCTTTTTTCCTTTAACAAACCATGTTTTGCTATCTTTTTCAAAACGTGCTAAAAACCTGCCTTTTCCTGCCATTGAAATGAGGCCCTTCAGGAGAATGAAATGGCAAGGTTTAGAGTGAATTGAGTGCAAACTGGAAAAGATAGCCAATGTCATAACAAAAACCAACCTGGGTTCTACTTAGAGTAGAACGCATGAAAACATTGCGGATCATGTCAACATTAATGGTTTGAGTGCCGTTCCATTCCAAGGGTCTACTCTGAGTAGGATTTACACCGAATGCTTTTTTCCTTTAACAAACCATGTTTTGCTATCTTTTTCAAAACGTGCTAAAAACCTGCCTTTTCCTGCCATTGAAATGAGGCCCTTCAGGAGAATGAAATGGCAAGGTTTAGAGTGAATTGAGTGCAAACTGGAAAAGATAGTCAATGTCATAACAAAAACCAACCTGGGTTCTACTTAGAGTAGAACGCATGAAACATTGCGGATCATGCCCACATTAATGATTTCAGTGCCCTTCTATTACTTAGTTCCTACTTAGAGTAGAACGCATGAAAACATTGCGGATCATGTCCACATTAATGATTTGAGTGCCCTTCCATTCCTAGGTTCTACTCTGAGTAGGATTTAGACCGAATGCTTTTTTCCTTTAACAAACCATGTTTTGCTATCTTTTTCAAAACGTGCTAAAAACCTGCCTTTTCCTGCCATTGAAATGCAGCCCTTCAGGAGAATGAAATGGCAAGGTTTGGAGTGAATTGAGTTATTTGAGTACAAACTGGAAAAGATAGTGAATGTCTTAACAAAAACCAACCTGGGTTCTACTTCATAGAATCATAGAAAAGTAGAGTTGGAAGGGGCCTACAAGGCCATCGAGTCCAACCCCCTGCTCAATGCAGGAATCCAGGTCAAAGCATCTCTGACAGATGTCTGTCCAGCTGCACCTTGAATGCCTCCAGACTGGGAGAGCCCACCACCTCCCTAGGTAGTTGATTCCATTGTCTTATTGCTCTGACAGTCAGGAAATTTTTCCTGATGTTTAGGTGGAATCTAGGTTCCTGTAACTTGAGCCCATTATTCCGTGTCCTGCAAACTGGGATGAACGAGAAGAGATCTTTGCCCTCCTGTGTGACATCCTTTCAAATACTGGAAGAGTGCGATCATATCTCCCTCAGTCTCCTCTTCTGATGGCTAAACATGCCCAGTTCTTTCAGTCTCTCCTCATAGGGCCTTGTTTCCAGTCCCTTTATCATCCTGTTGCCCTCCTCTGAACCCTCTCCAGTTTGTCTATGTCCTTCTTAAAGTGAGGTGCCCAGTACTGGACGCAGTACTCAAGATGAGGCCTAACCAGTGCCGAGTAAAGGGGAATTATCACTTCCCGCGATTTGGAAGCTATACTTCTATTAATACAGCCCAAAATAGCATTTGCCTTCTTTGCAGCCACATCGCATTGCTGGCTCATATTCAGTTTGGAAAAGATAGTCAATGTCATAACAAAAACCAACCTGGGTTCTACTTAGAGTAGAACGCATGAAAACATTGCGGATCATGTCAACATTAATGGTTTGAGTGCCGTTCCATTCCAAGGGTCTACTCTGAGTAGGATTTACACCGAATGCTTTTTTCCTTTAACAAACCATGTTTTGCTATCTTTTTCAAAACGTGCTAAAACCTGCCTTTTCCTGCCATTGAAATGAGGCCCTTCAGGAGAATGAAATGGCAAGGTTTAGAGTGAATTGAGTGCAAACTGGAAAAGATAGTCCAATGTCATAAACAAAACCAACCTGGGTTCTACTTAGAGTAGAACGCATGAAAACATTGCGGATCATGTCAACATTAATGGTTTGAGTGCCGGTCCATTCCAAGGGTCTACTCTGAGTAGGATTTACACCGAATGCTTTTTTCCTTTAACAAACCATGTTTTGCTATCTTTTTCAAAACGTGCTAAAAACCTGCCTTTTCCTGCCATTGAAATGAGGCCCTTCAGGAGAATGAAATGGCAAGGTTTAGAGTGAATTGAGTGCAAACTGGAAAAGATAGTCATAACAAAGTCATAACAAAGACCAACCTGGGTTCTACTTAGAGTAGAACGCATGAAAACATTGCGGATCATGTCAACATTAATGGTTTGAGTGCCGTTCCATTCCAAGGGTCTACTCTGAGTAGGATTTACACCGAATGCTTTTTTCCTTTAACAAACCATGTTTTGCTATCTTTTTCAAAACGTGCTAAAACCTGCCTTTTCCTGCCATTGAAATGAGGCCCTTCAGGAGAATGAAATGGCAAGGTTTAGAGTGAATTGAGTGCAAACTGGAAAAGATAGCCAATGTCATAACAAAAACCAACCTGGGTTCTACTTAGAGTAGAACGCATGAAAACATTGCGGATCATGTCAACATTAATGGTTTGAGTGCCGTTCCATTCCAAGGGTCTACTCTGAGTAGGATTTACACCGAATGCTTTTTTCCTTTAACAAACCATGTTTTGCTATCTTTTTCAAAACGTGCTAAAAACCTGCCTTTTCCTGCCATTGAAATGAGGCCCTTCAGGAGAATGAAATGGCAAGGTTTAGAGTGAATTGAGTGCAAACTGGAAAAGATAGCCAATGTCATAACAAAAACCAACCTGGGTTCTACTTAGAGTAGAACGCATGAAAACATTGCGGATCATGTCAACATTAATGGTTTGAGTGCCGTTCCATTCCAAGGGTCTACTCTGAGTAGGATTTACACCAAATGCTTTTTTCCTTTAACAAACCATGTTTTGCTATCTTTTTCAAAACGTGCTAAAAACCTGCCTTTTCCTGCCATTGAAATGAGGCCCTTCAGGAGAATGAAATGGCAAGGTTTAGAGTGAATTGAGTGCAAACTGGAAAAGATAGCCAATGTCATAACAAAAACCAACCTGGGTTCTACTTAGAGTAGAACGCATGAAAACATTGCGGATCATGTCAACATTAATGGTTTGAGTGCCGTTCCATTCCAAGGGTCTACTCTGAGTAGGATTTACACCGAATGCTTTTTTCCTTTAACAAACCATGTTTTGCTATCTTTTTCAAAACGTGCTAAAAACCTGCCTTTTCCTGCCATTGAAATGAGGCCCTTCAGGAGAATGAAATGGCAAGGTTTAGAGTGAATTGAGTGCAAACTGGAAAAGATAGTCAATGTCATAACAAAAACCAACCTGGGTTCTACTTAGAGTAGAACGCATGAAAACATTGCGGATCATGTCAACATTAATGGTTTGAGTGCCGTTCCATTCCAAGGGTCTACTCTGAGTAGGATTTACACCGAAATGCTTTTTTCCTTTAACAAACCATGTTTTGCTATCTTTTTCAAAACGTGCTAAAAACCTGCCTTTTCCTGCCATTGAAATGAGGCCCTTCAGGAGAATGAAATGGCAAGGTTTAGAGTGAATTGAGTGCAAACTGGAAAAGATAGCCAATGTCATAACAAAAACCAACCTGGGTTCTACTTAGAGTAGAACGCATGAAAACATTGCGGATCATGTCAACATTAATGGTTTGAGTGCCGTTCCATTCCAAGGGTCTACTCTGAGTAGGATTTACACCAAATGCTTTTTTCCTTTAACAAACCATGTTTTGCTATCTTTTTCAAAACGTGCTAAAAACCTGCCTTTTCCTGCCATTGAAATGAGGCCCTTCAGGAGAATGAAATGGCAAGGTTTAGAGTGAATTGAGTGCAAACTGGAAAAGATAGCCAATGTCATAACAAAAACCAACCTGGGTTCTACTTAGAGTAGAACGCATGAAAACATTGCGGATCATGTCAACATTAATGGTTTGAGTGCCGTTCCATTCCAAGGGTCTACTCTGAGTAGGATTTACACCAAATGCTTTTTTCCTTTAACAAACCATGTTTTGCTATCTTTTTCAAAACGTGCTAAAAACCTGCCTTTTCCTGCCATTGAAATGAGGCCCTTCAGGAGAATGAAATGGCAAGGTTTAGAGTGAATTGAGTGCAAACTGGAAAAGATAGCCAATGTCATAACAAAAACCAACCTGGGTTCTACTTAGAGTAGAACGCATGAAAACATTGCGGATCATGTCAACATTAATGGTTTGAGTGCCGTTCCATTCCAAGGGTCTACTCTGAGTAGGATTTACACCAAATGCTTTTTTCCTTTAACAAACCATGTTTTGCTATCTTTTTCAAAACGTGCTAAAAACCTGCCTTTTCCTGCCATTGAAATGAGGCCCTTCAGGAGAATGAAATGGCAAGGTTTAGAGTGAATTGAGTGCAAACTGGAAAAGATAGCCAATGTCATAACAAAAACCAACCTGGGTTCTACTTAGAGTAGAACGCATGAAAACATTGCGGATCATGTCAACATTAATGGTTTGAGTGCCGTTCCATTCCAAGGGTCTACTCTGAGTAGGATTTACACCAAATGCTTTTTTCCTTTAACAAACCATGTTTTGCTATCTTTTTCAAAACGTGCTAAAAACCTGCCTTTTCCTGCCATTGAAATGAGGCCCTTCAGGAGAATGAAATGGCAAGGTTTAGAGTGAATTGAGTGCAAACTGGAAAAGATAGCCAATGTCATAACAAAAACCAACCTGGGTTCTACTTAGAGTAGAACGCATGAAAACATTGCGGATCATGTCAACATTAATGGTTTGAGTGCCGTTCCATTCCAAGGGTCTACTCTGAGTAGGATTTACACCGAATGCTTTTTTCCTTTAACAAACCATGTTTTGCTATCTTTTTCAAAACGTGCTAAAACCTGCCTTTTCCTGCCATTGAAATGAGGCCCTTCAGGAGAATGAAATGGCAAGGTTTAGAGTGAATTGAGTGCAAACTGGAAAAGATAGCCAATGTCATAACAAAAACCAACCTGGGTTCTACTTAGAGTAGAACGCATGAAAACATTGCGGATCATGTCAACATTAATGGTTTGAGTGCCGTTCCATTCCAAGGGTCTACTCTGAGTAGGATTTACACCAAATGCTTTTTTCCTTTAACAAACCATGTTTTGCTATCTTTTTCAAAACGTGCTAAAACCTGCCTTTTCCTGCCATTGAAATGAGGCCCTTCAGGAGAATGAAATGGCAAGGTTTAGAGTGAATTGAGTGCAAACTGGAAAAGATAGCCAATGTCATAACAAAAACCAACCTGGGTTCTACTTAGAGTAGAACGCATGAAAACATTGCGGATCATGTCAACATTAATGGTTTGAGTGCCGTTCCATTCCAAGGGTCTACTCTGAGTAGGATTTACACCAAATGCTTTTTTCCTTTAACAAACCATGTTTTGCTATCTTTTTCAAAACGTGCTAAAACCTGCCTTTTCCTGCCATTGAAATGAGGCCCTTCAGGAGAATGAAATGGCAAGGTTTAGAGTGAATTGAGTGCAAACTGGAAAAGATAGCCAATGTCATAACAAAAACCAACCTGGGTTCTACTTAGAGTAGAACGCATGAAAACATTGCGGATCATGTCAACATTAATGGTTTGAGTGCCGTTCCATTCCAAGGGTCTACTCTGAGTAGGATTTACACCGAATGCTTTTTTTCCTTTAACAAACCATGTTTTGCTATCTTTTTCAAAACGTGCTAAAACCTGCCTTTTACTGCCATTGAAATGCAGCCCTTCAGGAGAATGAAATGGCAAGGTTTAGAGTGAATTGAGTGCAAACTGGAAAGATAGTCCAATGTCATAACAAAAACCAACCTGGGTTCTACTTAGAGTAGAACGCATGAAAACATTGCGGATCATGTCCACATTAATGGTTTGAGTGCCCGTTCCATTCCAAGGGTCTACTCTGAGTAGGATTTACACCGAATGCTTTTTTTCCTTTAACAAACCATGTTTTGCTATCTTTTTCAAAACGTGCTAAAAACCTGCCTTTTCTTGCCATTGAAATGAGGCCCTTCAGGAGAATGAAATGGCAAGGTTTAGAGTGAATTGAGTGCAAACTGGAAAAGATAGCCAATGTCATAACAAAAACCAACCTGGTTTCTACTTAGAGTAGAACGCATGAAAACATTGCGGATCATGTCAACATTAATGGTTTGAGTGCCGTTCCATTCCAAGGGTCTACTCTGAGTAGGATTTACACCAAATGCTTTTTTCCTTTAACAAACCATGTTTTGCTATCTTTTTCAAAACGTGCTAAAAACCTGCCTTTTCCTGCCATTGAAATGAGGCCCTTCAGGAGAATGAAATGGCAAGGTTTAGAGTGAATTGAGTGCAAACTGGAAAAGATAGCCAATGTCATAACAAAAACCAACCTGGGTTCTACTTAGAGTAGAACGCATGAAAACATTGCGGATCATGTCAACATTAATGGTTTGAGTGCCGTTCCATTCCAAGGGTCTACTCTGAGTAGGATTTACACCAAATGCTTTTTTCCTTTAACAAACCATGTTTTGCTATCTTTTTCAAAACGTGCTAAAAACCTGCCTTTTCCTGCCATTGAAATGAGGCCCTTCAGGAGAATGAAATGGCAAGGTTTAGAGTGAATTGAGTGCAAACTGGAAAAGATAGCCAATGTCATAACAAAAACCAACCTGGGTTCTACTTAGAGTAGAACGCATGAAAACATTGCGGATCATGTCAACATTAATGGTTTGAGTGCCGTTCCATTCCAAGGGTCTACTCTGAGTAGGATTTACACCGAATGCTTTTTTCCTTTAACAAACCATGTTTTGCTATCTTTTTCAAAACGTGCTAAAAACCTGCCTTTTCCTGCCATTGAAATGAGGCCCTTCAGGAGAATGAAATGGCAAGGTTTAGAGTGAATTGAGTGCAAACTGGAAAAGATAGCCAATGTCATAACAAAAACCAACCTGGGTTCTACTTAGAGTAGAACGCATGAAAACATTGCGGATCATGTCAACATTAATGGTTTGAGTGCCGTTCCATTCCAAGGGTCTACTCTGAGTAGGATTTACACCGAATGCTTTTTTCCTTTAACAAACCATGTTTTGCTATCTTTTTCAAAACGTGCTAAAAACCTGCCTTTTCCTGCCATTGAAATGAGGCCCTTCAGGAGAATGAAATGGCAAGGTTTAGAGTGAATTGAGTGCAAACTGGAAAAGATAGCCAATGTCATAACAAAAACCAACCTGGGTTCTACTTAGAGTAGAACGCATGAAAACATTGCGGATCATGTCAACATTAATGGTTTGAGTGCCGTTCCATTCCAAGGGTCTACTCTGAGTAGGATTTACACCAAATGCTTTTTTCCTTTAACAAACCATGTTTTGCTATCTTTTTCAAAACGTGCTAAAAACCTGCCTTTTCCTGCCATTGAAATGAGGCCCTTCAGGAGAATGAAATGGCAAGGTTTAGAGTGAATTGAGTGCAAACTGGAAAAGATAGCCAATGTCATAACAAAAACCAACCTGGGTTCTACTTAGAGTAGAACGCATGAAAACATTGCGGATCATGTCAACATTAATGGTTTGAGTGCCGTTCCATTCCAAGGGTCTACTCTGAGTAGGATTTACACCAAATGCTTTTTTCCTTTAACAAACCATGTTTTGCTATCTTTTTCAAAACGTGCTAAAAACCTGCCTTTTCTTGCCATTGAAATGCAGCCCTTCAGGAGAATGAAATGGCAAGGTTTGGAGTGAATTGGGTACAAACTGGAAAAGATAGTCAATGTCATAACAAAAACCAACCTGGGTCCTACTTAGAGTAGAACGCATGAAAACATTGTGGATCATGCCCACATTAATGATTTCAGTGCCCTTCCATTCCAAGGGTCTACTCTGAGTAGGATTTACACCGAATGCTTTTTTTCCTTTAACAAACCATGTTTTGCTATCTTTTCAACACGTGCTAAAAAGCTGCCTTTTCCTGCCATTGAAATGCAGCCCTTCAGGAGAATGAAATGGCAAGGTTTGGAGTGAATAGAGTGCAAACTGGAAAAGATAGTCAATGTCATAACAAAAAACAACCTGGGTCCTACTTAGAGTAGAACGCATGAAAACATTGCGGATCATGCCCACTTTAATGATTTCAGTGCCCTTCTATTACTTAGTTCCTACTTAGAGTAGAACGCATGAAAACATTGCGGATCATGTCCACATTAATGATTTGAGTGCCCTTCCATTCCTAGGTTCTACTCTGAGTAGGATTTAGACCGAATGCTTTTTCCTTTAACAAACCATGTTTTGCTATCTTTTTCAAAACGTGATAAAAACCTGCCTTTTCCTGCCATTGAAATGCAGCCCTTCAGGAGAATGAAATGGCAAGGTTTGGAGTGAATTGAGTTATTTGAGTACAAACTGGAAAAGATAGTGAATGTCTTAACAAAAACCAACCTGGGTTCTACTTCATAGAATCATAGAAAAGTAGAGTTGGAAGGGGCCTACAAGGCCATCGAGTCCAACCCCCTGCTCAATGCAGGAATCCAGGTCAAAGCATCTCTGACAGATGTCTGTCCAGCTGCACCTTGAATGCCTCCAGACTGGGAGAGCCCACCACCTCCCTAGGTAGTTGATTCCATTGTCTTATTGCTCTGACAGTCAGGAAATTTTTCCTGATGTTTAGGTGGAATCTAGGTTCCTGTAACTTGAGCCCATTATTCCGTGTCCTGCAAACTGGGATGAACGAGAAGAGATCTTTGCCCTCCTCTGTGTGACATCCTTTCAAATACTGGAAGAGTGCGATCATATCTCCCCTCAGTCTCCTCTTCTGATGGCTAAACATGCCCAGTTCTTTCAGTCTCTCCTCATAGGGCCTTGTTTCCAGTCCCTTTATCATCCTTGTTGCCCTCCTCTGAACCCTCTCCAGTTTGTCTATGTCCTTCTTAAAGTGAGGTGCCCAGTACTGGACGCAGTACTCAAGATGAGGCCTAACCAGTGCCGAGTAAAGGGGAATTATCACTTCCCGCGATTTGGAAGCTATACTTCTATTAATACAGCCCAAAATAGCATTTGCCTTCTTTGCAGCCACATCGCATTGCTGGCTCATATTCAGTTTGTGATCTACCACAATTCCAAGATCCTTCTCACTTGTAGTATTGTTGCCCACTTTAATGATTTCAGTGCCCTTCTATTACTTAGTTCCTACTTAGAGTAGAACGCATGATAACATTGCGGATCATGTCAACATTAATGGTTTGAGTGCTGTTCCATTCGAAGTGTCTACTCTGAGTAGGATTTACACCGAATGCTTTTCTCTAATAATACACCATGTTTTGATATCTTTCCCATAACAAGCTAAAAACCAAGGGTCTACTCTGAGTAGGATTTACACCGACCGTTTTTCCCATGAGTAAACTCTTTGCTTTGATATCTTTTCCAAAACGTGCCATAAACCTGCGTTTTCCTTCCCTTGAAATGCAGCCGTTCAGGAGAATGAAATGGCAAGGTTTGGACTGAATTGAGTTCAACCTGTGAAAGACTGACAAAAAAACCCTGGGTCCTACTTATTGTACAACCCTTGAAAACACTGCGGATCATGTAGACTAATGATTTGAGTGCCCTTCCATTCCAAGGGTCTACTCTGAATAGGATTTACACCGAATATTTTTTCCCCATTAATACACCATGCTTTGATATGTTTTTCAAAATGTGCTAAAAACCTGCCTTTTCCTGCCATTGAAATGAGGCCCTTCAGGAGAATGAAAGGGAAGGTTTGGATTGCATTGAGTGCAACCTGTAAAAGATAGACAGTGTCATAACAAAAACCAACCTAGGTCCTACTTAGAGTAGAACCGTTGAAAACACTGTGGACATTAATGATTTGAGTGCCCTTCCATTCCAAGGGTCTACTCTGAGTAGGATTTACACTGAACGTTTTTCCCCATTAATAAACCATGTTTTGATATTTTTTCCAAAACGTGCTAAAAACGTGCCTTTTCCTGCCTTTGAAATGCAGCCCTTCAGGAGAATGAAATGGCAAGGTTAGGATTGAATTGTGTACCACCTGTGAAAGATAGACAATGTGATAACAAAAACCAACCTGGGTCCTACTTATAGAACTGTTGAAAACACTGCGGATCATGTCGACATTAATGATTTGAGTGCCCTTCCATTCCAAGGGTCTACTCCTACTAGGATTTACTCCGAATGCTTTTTTCCATTAACAAACCATGTTTTGCTATCTTTTTCAAAACGTGCTAAAAACCTGCCTTTTCCTGCCATTGAAATGCAGCCCTTCAGGAGAATGAAATGGCAAGGTTTAGAGTGAATTGAGTGCAAACTGGAAAAGATAGCCAATGTCATAACAAAAACCAACCTGGGTTCTACTTAGAGTAGAACGCATGAAAACATTGCGGATCATGTCAACATTAATGGTTTGAGTGCCGTTCCATTCCAAGGGTCTACTCTGAGTAGGATTTACACCAAATGCTTTTTTCCTTTAACAAACCATGTTTTGCTATCTTTTTCAAAACGTGCTAAAAACCTGCCTTTTCCTGCCATTGAAATGAGGCCCTTCAGGAGAATGAAATGGCAAGGTTTAGAGTGAATTGAGTGCAAACTGGAAAAGATAGCCAATGTCATAACAAAAACCAACCTGGGTTCTACTTAGAGTAGAACGCATGAAAACATTGCGGATCATGTCAACATTAATGGTTTGAGTGCCGTTCCATTCCAAGGGTCTACTCTGAGTAGGATTTACACCAAATGCTTTTTTCCTTTAACAAACCATGTTTTGCTATCTTTTTCAAAACGTGCTAAAAACCTGCCTTTTCTTGCCATTGAAATGCAGCCCTTCAGGAGAATGAAATGGCAAGGTTTAGAGTGAATTGAGTGCAAACTGGAAAAGATAGTCCAATGTCATAACAAAAACCAACCTGGGTTCTACTTAGAGTAGAACGCATGAAAACATTGCGGATCATGTCAACATTAATGGTTTGAGTGCCGTTCCATTCCAAGGGTCTACTCTGAGTAGGATTTACACCGAATGCTTTTTTCCTTTAACAAACCATGTTTTGCTATCTTTTTCAAAACGTGCTAAAAACCTGCCTTTTCTTGCCATTGAAATGCAGCCCTTCAGGAGAATGAAATGGCAAGGTTTAGAGTGAATTGAGTGCAAACTGGAAAAGATAGCCAATGTCATAACAAAAACCAACCTGGGTTCTACTTAGAGTAGAATGCATGAAAACATTGCGGATCATGTCAACATTAATGGTTTGAGTGCCGTTCCATTCCAAGGGTCTACTCTGAGTAGGATTTACACCAAATGCTTTTTTCCTTTAACAAACCATGTTTTGCTATCTTTTTCAAAACGTGCTTAAAACCTGCCTTTTCCTGCCATTGAAATGAGGCCCTTCAGGAGAATGAAATGGCAAGGTTTAGAGTGAATTGAGTGCAAACTGGAAAAGATAGTCAATGTCATAACAAAAACCAACCTGGGTTCTACTTAGAGTAGAACGCATGAAAACATTGCGGATCATGTCAACATTAATGGTTTGAGTGCCGTCCATTCCAAGGGTCTACTCTGAGTAGGATTTACACCGAATGCTTTTTTCCTTTAACAAACCATGTTTTGCTATCTTTTTCAAAACAAGCTAAAAACCTGCCTTTTCTTGCCATTGAAATGCAGCCCTTCAGGAGAATGACATGGCAAGGTTTGGAGTGAATTGAGTGCAAACTGGAAAAGATAGTCAATGTCATAACAAAAACCAACGTAGGTTCTACTTAGAGTAGAACGCATGAAAACATTGCGGATCATGTCAACATTAATGGTTTGAGTGCCGGTCCATTCCAAGGGTCTACTCTGAGTAGGGTTTACACCAAATGCTTTTTTCCTTTAACAAACCATGTTTTGCTATCTTTTTCAAAACATGCTAAAAACCTGCCTTTTCTTGCCATTGAAATGCAGCCCTTCAGGAGAATGAAATGGCAAGGTTTGGAGTGAATTGGGTACAAACTGGAAAAGATAGCCAATGTCATAACAAAAACCAACCTGGGTTCTACATAGAGTAGAACGCATGAAAACATTGCGGATCATGCCCATATTAATGATTTCAGAGCCCTTCCATTCCAAGGGTCTACTCTGAGTAGGATTTACACCAAATGCTTTTTTCCTTTAACAAACCATGTTTTGCTATCTTTTTCAAAACGTGCTAAAAACCTGCCTTTTCCTGCCGTTGAAATGAGGCCCTTCAGGAGAATGAAATGGCAAGGTTTAGAGTGAATTGGGTACAAACTGGAAAAGATAGCCAATGTCATAACAAAAACGAACCTGGGTTCTACTTAGAGTAGAACGCATAAAACATTGCGGATCATGTCAACATTACTGGTTTGAGTGCCGTTCCATTCCAAGGGCCTACTCTGAGTTGGATTGACACCGAATGCTTTTTTCCTTTAACAAACCATGTTTTGCTATCTTTTTCAAAACGTGCTAAAAACCTTTTCTTGCCATTGAAATGCAGCCGTTCAGGAGAATGAAATGGCAAGGTTTGGAGTGAATTGAGTGCAAACTGGAAAAGATAGCCAATGTCATAACAAAAACCAACGTGTTTTCTACTTAGAGTAGAACGCATGAAAACATTGCGGATCATTTCAACATTAATGGTTTGAGTGCCGTTCCATTCCTAATGTCTACTCTGAGTAGGATTTACATCAAATGCTTTTTTCCTTTAACAAACCATGTTTTGCTATCTTTTTCAAAACGTGCTAAAAACCTGCCTTTTCCTGCCATTGAAATGAGGCCCTTCAGGAGAATGAAATGGCAAGGTTTAGAGTGAATTGAGTGCAAACTGGAAAAGATAGCCAATGTCATAACAAAAACCAACCTGGGTTCTACTTAGAGTAGAACGCATGAAAACATTGCGGATCATGTCAACATTAATGGTTTGAGTGCCGTCCATTCCAAGGGTCTACTCTGAGTAGGATTTACACCAAATGCTTTTTTCCTTTAACAAACCATGTTTTGCTATCTTTTTCAAAACGTGCTAAAAACCTGCCTTTTCCTGCCATTGAAATGAGGCCCTTCAGGAGAATGAAATGGCAAGGTTTAGAGTGAATTGAGTGCAAACTGGAAAAGATAGCCAATGTCATAACAAAAACCAACCTGGGTTCTACTTAGAGTAGAACGCATGAAAACATTGCGGATCATGTCAACATTAATGGTTTGAGTGCCGTTCCATTCCAAGGGTCTACTCTGAGTAGGATTTACACCGAATGCTTTTTTCCTTTAACAAACCATGTTTTGCTATCTTTTTCAAAACGTGCTAAAAACCTGCCTTTTCCTGCCATTGAAATGCAGCCCTTCAGGAGAATGAAATGGCAAGGTTTGGAGTGAATTGGGTACAAACTGGAAAGATAGTCAATGTCATAACAAAAACCAACCTGGGTTCTACTTAGAGTAGAACGCATGGAAACATTGCGGATCATGCCCACATTAATGATTTCAGTGCCCTTCCATTCCAAGGGTCTACTCTGAGTAGGATTTACACCGAATGCTTTTTTCCTTTAACAAACCATGTTTTGCTATCTTTTTCAAAACGTGCTAAAAACCTTTTCTTGCCATTGAAATGCAGCCGTTCAGGAGAATGAAATGGCAAGGTTTGGAGTGAATTGAGTGCAAACTGGAAAAGATAGCCAATGTCATAACAAACCCAACCTGTTTTCTACTTAGAGTAGAACGCATGAAAACATTGCGGATCATGTCAACATTAATGGTTTGAGTGCCGTTCCATTCCTAATGTCTACTCTGAGTAGGATTTACATCAAATGCTTTTTTCCTTTAACAAACCATGTTTTGCTATCTTTTTCAAAACGTGCTAAAAACCTGCCTTTTCCTGCCATTGAAATGAGGCCCTTCAGGAGAATGAAATGGCAAGGTTTAGAGTGAATTGAGTGCAAACTGGAAAAGATAGCCAATGTCATAACAAAAACCAACCTGGGTTCTACTTAGAGTAGAACGCATGAAAACATTGCGGATCATGTCAACATTAATGGTTTGAGTGCCGTCCCATTCCAAGGGTCTACTCTGAGTAGGATTTACACCAAATGCTTTTTTCCTTTAACAAACCATGTTTTGCTATCTTTTTCAAAACGTGCTAAAAGCCTGCCTTTTCCTGCCATTGAAATGAGGCCCTTCAGGAGAATGAAATGGCAAGGTTTAGAGTGAATTGAGTGCAAACTGGAAAAGATAGTCAATGTCATAACAAAAACCAACCTGGGTTCTACTTAGAGTAGAACGCATGAAAACATTGTGGATCATGTCAACATTAATGGTTTGAGTGCCGTTCCATTCCAAGGGTCTACTCTGAGTAGGATTTACACCGAATGCTTTTTTCCTTTAACAAACCATGTTTTGCTATCTTTTTCAAAACGTGCTAAAAACCTGCCTTTTCCTGCCATTAAAATGCAGCCGTTCAGGAGAATGAAATGGCAAGGTTTGGAGTGAATTGGGTACAAACAGGAAGAGATAGTCAATGTCATAACAAAAACCAACCTGGGTTCTACTTAGAGTAGAACGCATGGAAACATTGCGGATCATGCCCACATTAATGATTTCAGTGCCCTTCCATTCCAAGGGTCTACTCTGAGTAGGATTTACACCGAATGCTTTTTTTCCTTTAACAAACCATGTTTTGCTATCTTTTTCAACACGTGCTAAAAAGCTGCCTTTTCCTGCCATTGAAATGAGGCCCTTCAGGAGAATGAAATGGCAAGGTTTAGAGTGAATGGAGTGCAAACTGGAAAAGATAGTCAATGTCATAACAAAAACTAACCTGGGTTCTACTTAGAGTAGAACGCATGAAAACATTGCGGATCATATCAACATTAATGGTTTGAGTGCCGTTCCATTCCAAGGGTCTACTCTGAGTAGGATTTACACCAAATGCTTTTTTCCTTTAACAAACCATGTTTTGCTATCTTTTTCAAAACGTGCTAAAAACCTGCCTTTTCCTGCCATTGAAATGAGGCCCTTCAGGAGAATGAAATGGCAAGGTTTAGAGTGAATTGAGTGCAAACTGGAAAAGATAGCCAATGTCATAACAAAAACCAACCTGGGTTCTACTTAGAGTAGAATGCATGAAAACATTGAGGATCATGTCAACATTAATGGTTTGAGTGCCGTTCCATTCCAAGGGTCTACTCTGAGTAGGATTTACACCAAATGCTTTTTTCCTTTAACAAACCATGTTTTGCTATCTTTTTCAAAACGTGGTAAAGACCTGCCTTTTCTTGCCATTGAAATGCAGCCTTTCAGGAGAATGAAATGGCAAGGTTTGGAGTGAATTGGGTACAAACTGGAAAAGATAGTCAATGTCATAACAAAAACCAACCTGGGTCCTACTTAGAGTAGAACGCATGAAAACATTGTGGATCATGCCCACATTAATGATTTCAGTGCCCTTCCATTCCAAGGGTCTACTCTGAGTAGGATTTACACCGAATGCTTTTTTTCCTTTAACAAACCATGTTTTGCTATCTTTTTCAACACGTGCTAAAAAGCTGCCTTTTCCTGCCATTGAAATGCAGCCCTTCAGGAGAATGAAATGGCAAGGTTTGGAGTGAATAGAGTGCAAACTGGAAAAGATAGTCAATGTCATAACAAAAAACAACCTGGGTCCTACTTAGAGTAGAACGCATGAAAACATTGCGGATCATGCCCACTTTAATGATTTCAGTGCCCTTCTATTACTTAGTTCCTACTTAGAGTAGAACGCATGAAAACATTGCGGATCATGTCCACATTAATGATTTGAGTGCCCTTCCATTCCTAGGTTCTACTCTGAGTAGGATTTAGACCGAATGCTTTTTTCCTTTAACAAACCATGTTTTGCTATCTTTTTCAAAACGTGCTAAAAACCTGCCTTTTCCTGCCATTGAAATGCAGCCCTTCAGGAGAATGAAATGGCAAGGTTTGGAGTGAATTGAGTTATTTGAGTACAAACTGGAAAAGATAGTGAATGTCTTAACAAAAACCAACCTGGGTTCTACTTCATAGAATCATAGAAAAGTAGAGTTGGAAGGGGCCTACAAGGCCATCGAGTCCAACCCCCTGCTCAATGCAGGAATCCAGGTCAAAGCATCTCTGACAGATGTCTGTCCAGCTGCACCTTGAATGCCTCCAGACTGGGAGAGCCCACCACCTCCCTAGGTAGTTGATTCCATTGTCTTATTGCTCTGACAGTCAGGAAATTTTTCCTGATGTTTAGGTGGAATCTAGGTTCCTGTAACTTGAGCCCATTATTCCGTGTCCTGCAAACTGGGATGAACGAGAAGAGATCTTTGCCCTCCTCTGTGTGACATCCTTTCAAATACTGGAAGAGTGCGATCATATCTCCCCTCAGTCTCCTCTTCTGATGGCTAAACATGCCCAGTTCTTTCAGTCTCTCCTCATAGGGCCTTGTTTCCAGTCCCTTTATCATCCTTGTTGCCCTCCTCTGAACCCTCTCCAGTTTGTCTATGTCCTTCTTAAAGTGAGGTGCCCAGTACTGGACGCAGTACTCAAGATGAGGCCTAACCAGTGCCGAGTAAAGGGGAATTATCACTTCCCGCGATTTGGAAGCTATACTTCTATTAATACAGCCCAAAATAGCATTTGCCTTCTTTGCAGCCACATCGCATTGCTGGCTCATATTCAGTTTGTGATCTACCACAATTCCAAGATCCTTCTCACTTGTAGTATTGTTGCCCACTTTAATGATTTCAGTGCCCTTCTATTACTTAGTTCCTACTTAGAGTAGAACGCATGATAACATTGCGGATCATGTCAACATTAATGGTTTGAGTGCTGTTCCATTCGAAGTGTCTACTCTGAGTAGGATTTACACCGAATGCTTTTCTCTAATAATACACCATGTTTTGATATCTTTCCCATAACAAGCTAAAAACCAAGGGTCTACTCTGAGTAGGATTTACACCGACCGTTTTTCCCCATGAGTAAACTCTTTGCTTTGATATCTTTTCCAAAACGTGCCATAAACCTGCGTTTTCCTTCCCTTGAAATGCAGCCGTTCAGGAGAATGAAATGGCAAGGTTTGGACTGAATTGAGTTCAACCTGTGAAAGACTGACAAAAAAACCCTGGGTCCTACTTATTGTACAACCCTTGAAAACACTGCGGATCATGTAGACTAATGATTTGAGTGCCCTTCCATTCCAAGGGTCTACTCTGAATAGGATTTACACCGAACATTTTTTCCCCATTAATACACCATGCTTTGATATGTTTTTCAAAATGTGCTAAAAACCTGCCTTTTCCTGCCATTGAAATGAGGCCCTTCAGGAGAATGAAAGGGAAGGTTTGGATTGCATTGAGTGCAACCTGTAAAAGATAGACAGTGTCATAACAAAAACCAACCTAGGTCCTACTTAGAGTAGAACCGTTGAAAACACTGTGGACATTAATGATTTGAGTGCCCTTCCATTCCAAGGGTCTACTCTGAGTAGGATTTACACTGAACGTTTTTCCCCATTAATAAACCATGTTTTGATATTTTTTCCAAAACGTGCTAAAAACGTGCCTTTTCCTGCCTTTGAAATGCAGCCCTTCAGGAGAATGAAATGGCAAGGTTAGGATTGAATTGTGTACCACCTGTGAAAGATAGACAATGTGATAACAAAAACCAACCTGGGTCCTACTTATAGAACTGTTGAAAACACTGCGGATCATGTCGACATTAATGATTTGAGTGCCCTTCCATTCCAAGGGTCTACTCCTACTAGGATTTACTCCGAATGCTTTTTTCCAAGAATACACCATGTTTTGATATCTTTTCCAAAACGTGCTAAAAACCTGTGTTTTCCTGCCATTGAAATGCAGCCCTTCAGGAGAATGAAATGGCAAGGTTTGGAGTGAATTGAGTGCAACCTGGAAAAGATAGCCAATGTCATAACAAAAACCAACCTGGGTTCTACTTAGAGTAGAACGCATGAAAACATTGCGGATCATGTCAACATTAATGGTTTGAGTGCCGTTCCATTCCAAGGGTCTACTCTGAGTAGGATTTACACCGAACGTTTTTTCCCATTAACACACCATGTTTTGATATCTTTTCCAAAACGTGCTAAAAACCTGCCTTTCCTGCCATTGAAATGCAGCCCTTCAGGAGAATGAAATGGCAAGTTTAGGATTGAATTGAGTACACGTCGTGAAAGACAGACAATGCCATAACAAAAACCAACCTGGGTCCTACTTAGAGTAAAATACTTGAAAACACTGTGGATCATGTAGACATTAATGCTTTGAGTGCCCTTCCATTCCAAGGGTCTACTCTGAGTAGGATTTACACCGTACGTTTCTTTCCATTAATACACCATGTTTTGATATCTTTTCCAAAATGTGCTATAAACCAACCTTTTCCTGCCCTTGAAATGCAGCCCTTCTGGAGAATGAAATGGCAAGGTTAGGATTGAATACTGTACAACGTGTGAACCATAGATAATGTGATAACGAAAACCAACCTGGGTCCTACTTAGAGTAGAACTGTTGAAAACACTGCGGATCATGTTGACATTAATGATTTGAATGCCCTACCATTCCAAGGGTCTACTCTGAGTAGGATTTACAAGGAATGTTTTTCCCGATTAATAAAGCATGTTTTGATATCTTTTCCAAAACGTGCTGAAAACCCATTCCACGGGTCTACTCTGAGTAGGATTTACACCGTACATTTCTTTCCATTCTGACACCATGTTTTGATATCTTTTCCAAAAAGTGCTATAAACCTGCCTTTTCCTGCCATTGAAACGCAACCCTTCAGGAGAATGAAATGGCAAGCTTTGGATTGAATTGAGTGCAACCTAGAAAAGAAAGTTAATGTCATAACAAAAACCAACATGAGTAGAACCCGTGAAAACATTGCGGATCATGTAGGCATAAATGATTTGAGGGCCCTTCCATTCCAAGGGTCTAGTCAGAGTAGGATTTACACCGAACGGCTTTCCCCATTAATAAACCATGTTTTGATATCTTTTCCAAAACGTGCTAAAAACCAAGGGTCTACTCTGAGTAGGATTTACACCGAACGGCTTTTCCCATTAATAAATCATGTTTTGATATCTTTTCCAAATTGTGCTAACAACCTGCCTTTTCATGCTATTGAAATGCAGCGCTACAGGAGAATGAAATGGCAAGGGTTGGATTGAATTGAGTGCAACATGAAAAAGATAGTCAATGTCATTACAAAGACCAACCTGGTCCTACTTAGAGTGGAACACTTGAACACACTGGGGATCATGTAGACATTAATGATTTGAGTGCCCTTCCATTCCAAGGGTCTACTCTGAGTAGGATTTACACTGAACGTTTTTTTTCCAGTAATGAACGTTTTTTTTCCAGTTTTGATATCTTTTCCAAAATGTACTAAACACCTGCCTTTTCCTTCCATTGAAATGCAGCCCTTCAGGAGAATGAAATGGCAAGGTTTGGAGTGAATTGACTATAAACTGGAAAAGATAGTCAATGTCATAACAAAAACCCACCTGGGTCCTACTTAGAGTAGAACCCTTGAAAACATTGCGGATCATGTAGAAATTAATGAATTGAGGGCCCTTCTATTCCAGGGGTCTACTCTGAGTAGGATTTGCACCGAACGTTTTTTTCCATTAATAAACTCCGTGTTTTGCTATCTTTTCCAAAACGTGCTTAAAACGTGCCTTTTCCTGCCTTTGAAATGCAGCCCTTCAGGAGAATAAAGTGGCAAGGTTAGGATTGAATTGTGTACAACCTGTGAAAGATAGACAATGTGATAACAAAAACCAACCTGGGTCCTACTTAGAGTAGAACCCTTGAAAACATTGCGGATCATATCAACATTAATGATTTGAGTGCCCTTCCATTCCAAGGGTCTATTCTGATTAGGATTTACACCGAATGCTTTTGTCCAATAATACACCATGTTTTGATTTCTTTTCCAAAACGTGCTAAAAACCTGCCTTTTCCTGCCAGTGAAATGCAGCCCTTCAGGAGAATGAAATGGCAAGATTTCGTCTTAATTGAGTGCAACCTGGAAAATAGGAGAGAGCTTTGGGAATATCAGCGGGCAGTTTATCAGTTTCTGAAGTGTCACTATAAAGTGAGCCAGGGATTGCCTTTTTCTAGTGAAGAGTTAGTCAGCCCTAGGGAGGTCATTGCAACAGTTCGCAATAAACAAAGGAAGAATAGAATACATTATAAAGTCTTTCGGACGAAAGGAGGGTCAGTTGATGTGGACGAACAGGCAAAAGATCGTAGTCCGAGAACTCCTGTAGAACTGAAAGGGCTGAGGGGAGATGAAACTCAGCCAGTATTCTCTCGTCCAATAGAAATGTTAACTATAATGGAAAACTACTACGAAGACCTGTATGTAGAAAAGGAGATTGACCCTAGGAGGATGAGTGAGTTGTTGAGTTCCATTCCTGACGATCAGATAAACCAACTGTATAAAGGTTTAAATCAAATAGATCCAGAAATGTTGGTAGCACCAATACAGGAAATGGAGGTGCACTCAGTGATAGTACAAGGGAAGGGTAAATCCGCTCCAGGCCCAGATGGGCTTGGGTGGAATTTTTAGGAAGTATTTAAAAAAATGGTTAGTTCCACCATTAACCAGAGTGTTTAATTCCCTTTTGATGCAGGAGAAGTTAACTGAGTCCTTTTATAATGGTATTTTGATATTTTCCCCAAAAGTGGGTGATCTTACCTTACCGAAAAACTGGAGGCCAATAGCACTTACCAATATGGACTACCGGATATTGGCTAAAGTGCTCACCAACAGGTTAACAAGAGTGGCGGATAAAATTGTTCTGGATACCCAAACCAGTGCAGTTCCAGGTAGATCAATGGTTGACTCATTATGCTTATTCAGAGAGATATTCCAGTTGGCAAAAGAAGGGAAATGGAAGGGGCAGATATTGCAGCTAGACCAGGCAACGGCTTTTGATAATCTCCACCACCGTTTTCTGTGGGAGGCACTCAGGTGGAAGGGGTTACCAGCAAAATTTGTAAAATATTATACAGTTGCTATATGAAGAAGCAACGGTCACCGTGCAACTCAATGGCCACAGGGGAAGGAGAATACGGCTATATTCTGGAGTTAGACAAGGCTGTCCCTTAAGCCCTCTGCTGTATGTTTTGGCATTAGATGTAGTGTTACCGGTATTTAGAATCGCTGTAGAGCACAGTATTTCGGGCATACAGGTTCCCTCTCTGCACATGCAACATAGGTGAGCTGCCTGTCAGGGTGAAATTTATCGCACAAGCCGATGATGTTTCTTTCATAATCAAAGATTGTAGAGAAATTAAAGAAATAAGGGATATTTTTAATTATTTTGGGTGGGCCTCAGGAGCAACAGTAAATGTCCAAAAGAGTTATGTGATTAGGTTATTGACCCTGGAAGAAAAGCTGTATCTTTCACCCATAGAGGAAACAGCTGAACAGGGAAACGGAAAAGATATGAAGGAGGAGGATAAGGTGGACAAGGTAAAGTTACTGGGTTTATTTTATTCTCTCACACGAGACAGCTGGAGTAAAAATTGGCATAATTGGCTGGAAAAAGTGGAGGGAAAAGTACAGATGTGGCGAGGATGGCATTTAAACATTTACCAGAATTTGAGGTACATTTGCACCTACCTTTTACCAATAGCAAATAATATGGCCGTAGTGTATCCTCCTCCTGAGTTCGTGATTAAGGAAGCTGAGAAGATTCTCTTTAAATTTTTATGGGGCACTGTACATTTTCCATTAGCTAGAGCAGTGGCTTACCAACAGATTGAGCAAGGGGGGCTTGACTTTTTTGATTTTGGGACTCAAATTTATAACCGCCTTTTTAAGTTATAATTTTGGGAAATATTCACAATTATTAGAAAAGGAAATCCAGCCCCAGATGTGGATTGTTTTATTTACAAGACATTGTGTGACAAGGCAATGGGCAAACAAATGGTGGCGAGATGATTCTTTAAGGTTTGTAGTGACTCAGTTGGAGAAACTGAACAACCCTGATTATTTTAAAGAAATCTGTCTTTATATAAAACGTTATAAAATCCAGGCGGGGTGCTTAAGAAATGGGAAAGAGTCAGTAAAAAACATGAAGAAAACATTGTATAGTTACTAGACATTAATTTTGTTAAACCGCAATTGGGAAAAAATATATCGAACATTAAGTTACTGTGAAGAAAAAGCCTGCACACACACGCGCACACACACACACCTCCTCATGTGTAAACCAGGTAATTCTGGCTGGGGGCTGGGAGGAGGCGAAATGTGCATAAGTTATCTGATGAAGCATGGCGTCCCAAAGGCTGGAATGTCTACTGACCAGGCTTTGATATGCAAAATGCAAATATCATGAGTCATGAGTCACCCCTCCCCTGCCTGGGCCAGGTGAAGTTCATCCTGAATGGCCGAAGGCAGCTGGGCTACTGAAAAGAGGGGGGGGGAGGAATCTGTTGGGACATGTAACACAACAACAGCTGTGGCACAAGTGTTTTCATTTGGAAAGGTACAGGATGGCTAGAATAACAATCTTGTTTAGTCTGACACCACTATTCTATTCTCAGAATTCAGAAACACAGTGATAGAGTGAGCACAAGAATCTTTGAGCTGGTACACTCTGATGTTGCTGGTCCATTTGAAACTAGCTATGGGGGGAATAAGTACTATATGTCTCTAATTGATGATTATTCTCGATTTGGATTCGTATATCTGCTGCAGCATAAATCTCAGGTTCAAGAGAGATTTGAATCATTTGTTAAATGGGCTGGGAACAGATATAAACAATATCCAATAGGAGAATTACTCACGGATGGTGGGGGAGAGTACATGAGTACAAAGTTCAAGAAATTTTTGGAAAGTGAGGGTATAGGGCACAAAGTCACAGCCCCATACTCCCCATTTCAAAATGGCGTTGCTGAAAGACGTAACCGGACACTCCAGGACATGATGAGGGCCCAATTGACTGAGTCAAAGGTGGGAAACCGTTTCTGGGGGGATGCATTGTCAAATGCTAACTATCTGCTGAACAGGTTACCAAATTCCACAATTGGGAAAACTCCATATGAAATGTTTCATGGGAGGAAACCAAAGGTAGCACACGTGCGCATTTTTGGGTGTAAATGTTTTGTTCATGTACAGGCAAGAAACTTTGAATGTTTTCTGCTGGGGTATGATGCACAAACAAAAGGGTACAGGTTGTGGTCACAACACCACAACAGGGTAATTCTGAGCAGGGATGTGATTTTTCACGAGCAAACAGATGATCAGAAACAGCTGGTGGAATTGCCAATGCATGCAATGTCTGAAACACAGCAGGATGCTTCTGGGACAGAACAGGCCACTGGGCAGATATCTGGGGAACAGGAGGGAGGTGAACAATCTCTGAGGCGTTCAACCCGAGAACGCAAAGCACCTGTTAGATATCAGGATGAATTCCAAAGTGGGAAAACTGTTGTACATAAAGCTCTCAAAATAGCTTTAGAACCACAAAGTTTTGAGGAAATTCAAAGCTTGGAACCAAAAGTGAAGAATGATTGGTTTGAGGCCATGCAGGATGAAATCAATGCAATGCATGACAACAACACACGGAGTCTAGTATCTTTGCCTGTGGGGCGCAAGGCCATCACCTGTAAATGGGTGTACAAGGTGAAGACAAATCACCAGGGGCAGGTGGAAAGGTACAGGGCAAGACTTGTTGCCAGGGGGTTTGGACAAAAACATGGGGTAGATTTTGATTCCGTGTTTGCACCAACAACAAGGTATGCAACTGTCAGACTATTGTTGAAATTGGCAGCACAAAGAAAAATGATGGCATTTCATTTTGATGTAAAAACTGCTTTTTTATATGGGGAATTACAAGAGGAACTCTACATGGTGCAACCACAAGGTTTTGTAGAAGATCCCAGTCTTGTATGTCGTCTGAACAAGTCCATATATGGGTTGAAGCAGGCAGCTCGATGCTGGAACCAAAAGCTAGACAGAGTTTTGATTAGTTTGGGATTCAAACAAAGCAAGGCTGATCACTGTCTGTATACAAATTACACAGAACAGGGAAACTGGGTGTATTTGTTGATTTTTGTTGATGACATCTTACTGGTAACACAAACAGTGAGTCAAAAGGACAAAGTTGCACAAGAATTGCAAGCACACTTTGAACTGAAAGATCTGGGTTTGGTACAACACTATCTTGGAATGCAATTATCTCAAGATGAGGAAGGTTCTTTCATGGTTGAACAAAGTGGGAAAATTCAGAAATTGCTGGAAATTCATGGATTGGAGAATTGTAACCCAGTTACTACTCCAATGACTCTTGAATATCAGAAACACACAGATAACACTGGATTTGATGATATTGGCAAATATCAGAGTGTTATTGGAAGCCTGCTATACTTGGCAAATGTGAGTAGGCCAGACATCAGCAATGCTGTAAACATACTTAGCAGGAAAATGCAAAATCCTTCTAACTATGATTGGCTAGCTGTGAAACGGGTGTTAAGGTATTTAAAAGGTACCATGAATTGCAAACTGAAATTGTCATCTCACACAAATGGAGGTTTTTGTGTGTACACTGATGCTGATTGGGGATCTGCAACAGATAGAAAATCCACAAGTGGAACAGTTTTAATGTATGAAAACAGTCTAATTGACTGGTACACACGAAAACAAACTTGTGTGGCGATTTCTAGCGCAGAATCTGAATTCATCAGTTTATCTCAAGCATGTAATGAGATAGAATGGTTCAAACAATTGTTTGCTGATATGCACATACCAGTAGACAAGGCTGTTACAATTTTTGAGGACAACCAAGCTTGCATTAGCATGGCTCAAAATGAAAAATGTAGGCCAAGAACCAAACACATTGATGTTCGTTACTCTCATGTAAAGGACTGTGTGCAAAAAAGGTGGGTAACACTCAAGTACTGTGCATCAGGGGATATGGTGGAAATATGAGCTGATCACATGGTTTGTACTTTCTGATGACGTAGTATGATTGTTAAGTTTCGATTCCTGTAACTTTGTAATTGAGAGAAGGATTGCTTTCTGTATGCATCTTCTGGTCTCTTCTCTCTGATGCTCTGTCTGCTAGGGTGGACTTGGTCCACTGGACTATGCTATGCAATATAGACTGTAACTTAGGAGATTGTATTTGATATAGAATAAACAGGTAGTAAAAAACCCTGGTGATGGATTCTATTGGAGTTAATTCCTAATTACAGTTGAGCTGACTGGACGGGCAAACTGGAGTTGGCTGTAATCCGAGACGCTTGGAATGTGCTGCGTGCAGGAGAGAAAGCTGAATCTCTGTGTGAACTACATGGGCCGGTTACACACATGAGACAGAGGCTAAATCTCCCAACTCACGCTTTGCTGTATCCACGTAGGCAGTCAGGCCTACAGGGTGGATTGTGAGCCATCAAGGCTGGAGCAGTTTTTAGCCTTTTCAGAATCTATATTGCCAGCTGTGGCTTCTGGGGTTTGTTGTTGGTCGTCAGGCAGCAAGCTGCAAGCAGGTTCATGACTCCGGTCAGGCCTCAGCCACCAACCCTGGGGAGCTCCCAGTGAACAAAGCTAAATGAGGGCTGTGGCTAAGGCAAGCCCTGAAGAGGGCCACCCATCCCAGACCTTAGGGTGGGTGCAGTGGTCTCCTCTTGTGGTAGGGCTGTGGCTAAGGCAAACCCTGAAGAGGGCCACCCATACCAGACCTTAGGGTGGGTGTGGTGGTCTCCTCATGTGGCAGGGCCAGGCTGAGGTAAGCCCTGAAGCAGACGGGCCCGCAGGTAACTGGTGAGTGCCTGGGAGATATAAGGAATCAGCTTTTGTTATTTTGTAGCTCTATTGTTTGTACCAAAGTGTCTCTCTACCTTGTCTCCTTCTCTCATTTCCCACCCTTTGTTGTAATCTGCTACCTGAATAAACCTTCCTGGTTTTACCCACATGGCGTTTGTGGTTGCTCTGTTGGTTCAGCTCTAAATCCAGGGTATAGACAAAGTCCCTGAGCAGAGATTCAAGTCAGGACTGCAGAGCTGAGGCTGGCAGTCTGGCACCTTGGGATCTCTGGGTCTTGGGAAGAAAGGGTGGGTTGGCGGAGTCAGCCAGCTTCCCCTTCCTTCACAGTTACCTGGTTATTTAAAAACATACCCTACAGACTACTTTAAGGATACTAGAATTCCTTATAAGCTTTGGGATCTAAGGTGGAGATTGTACCACCAAGTGTATAACCTCCAGAGAACTAACCGATGGCACCCTGAGTCTGATCAAGCTTGCCAAAGATAGCAATGTCAGAAAGTGGCTATAAGAACTGGTGTCACACAATGAGAGACAGTGAGACATTTTATAAAGGACTGTCCTTCAGCAATGGAAACATGGACGAAGATGGCACAAGCCTTGAATTGGCCAGATTTAGTATCGCAGGAATGGGAAACTTTGGCCTCAGGAACAGAACCAGCTATCAAAGTGAAGGGTCCAAGGAAAGCTGTGAAAAGAAGACGAGAAAACCTGCATGGAAAAATGGCTATGCAATTCTGGAAAGTGCCATGGTCGACTATTAGATTAGTAAATGTGTATGTAATGTTAACGTTAACGTTTCAAAGATACAAAGAACTAAAAACACAAAAACGGTACAATGTAAATAATTCAGTTAAGTTTGTACAATATAATTGTGGAGAAAGCCCAACTGTAAAAGGAACATGAACACACACAACACACAACGTACGCACACATTTCCCTGCCAAGCTCTGTCTGCATAAACCTCTCCACAGGGGGTGGGAGGGGAACTGGAGGTGCTGGCTCCTCCAGACGAAACCTGCAGACCAACAAGGAAGTTCTCGGTCGGAATCCACAAAGGAGAATTGCGGACCATCAAGAAGACAGGGCAGCCACTATGAGCTGTAAAGTACACCCCGGACCAGGATAAGTCATCTTTTTCCAGGCAGGCATAGGCCCACCTACCACACAGGGGGCAGGGTTAAGCCCACCTGAGAGGCAGGGGGCGGGAGAGCAGGAAAAGGTGGGGTAGAAAACCCCCTTGCACATCTTCTGGGAGTTGTTGGAGACACGGGTCAAGACACCAGTCGTCACCCAGCTGTGGCTGGGGTAAGCTGCTCTCCACCCCGGGTCAGGAAGGACTCGGAGCCAGGCAGAAAACTAACCAGCGTAGAGTCTCTGAGGTCAGGTAACTGTTTCCGCAATACGCTAGCCTGGGAACCATTTTCATTGATAAAACCCAGAGGTCACGTCAGGGCATGTTGACGTGGTAGTATTCCTAGAAAACTATTAGTTCCGCTCCATCTAACTTGTAGTAAATAAACGCCTTATTTGGTATGCAAAGGCTCTGGAGTTTCCTTTTGCTGCGCAAACCTCCTAGTCAATTTCAATCGCTTGTACGGGCTGTAGCTCAGTGCCGGTTAACCCGTTAAGCGCCGAACTCACGCAGAGGACCCGGGTGCTGGTCCTCCACAATAATATAATAAGATTAGCGGAAACGGAAAAATGCCAAAAAGTGTATGGCACAAATTTTGGCCATGGCTGGGTGAGGCAACCCCCGGTATAACTTGAGGGTGATACCTCTGAGAATAATTATGATGGTTGAAAAGAAATGATATATATATGTAGAGAGAGATTTGAGATGGTAGGAAAAAAGTGATTTTGTATTAGGGTGATTGTAGTTAGGATATAACCAATGTATTAGTTAGAAAAAATCTGTAAAAACAGGTTTATTTATTTATCATATTTATACCCCACATTTTTTCCTGCAAGGAACTCAAGGCGGCTTACATAATCCTCCTCCTCCTCTCCATTTTATCCTCTCAACAACCCTGTGAGGTAGGTTAGGCTGAGAGTCAGTGACTGGCCCAAAGTCACCCAGTGAGTTTCAGGGCTGAGCGGGGACTAGAACCCGGATCTCCCGAGTCCCAGTCCAACACTCTCACTACGCCACACTGACATACTTATTTTTCAGAAGTACACAAAAGTTTTAGCAGACTGGACACAATTTTAATGACAGAAACTCTCCTACATAGAATAAAACAAATGGAAATTGGGCAAATAAAAGTAACAGATCATGCCCCAATAAAAGCGTATGTAGAGATAGACCAAGAAACAAAAAAGTTTTATATATGCAGACTGAATCTATTATTATTAATTAAGGAAGGTATTAAGAGTAGAATAAAAAAGGATTTAGAGAGATATATTGAAGAAAATAGAGACTGAGAGAGGAAGAACCACATCCCCTTGGCCCATCAAATTCTCCCTTGCCCCAGTCCTATTCTGAGGCCAGCTGAAGCCAGACCGTATTGGGGTGGGGGAAAGGGGTCTAGCAACAGACACAACACGCATCGCAATGTCCAAGCCTTTATTGAACACCATCAGCGTGGAGATCCTGAAAGGGAAAGTCAGGTGTGTGGGTTTGCCAACTGTTCACACCAACAGGACACCTTTGCCTTGAACAGTAGTTTGACACGACAGATGAGTAGCAGGTGCAGTGTCCCTTATGGCTCCAGCACCATTTGAGGAACAGTTTCATCTGTTGCAGAACTGTCTTGTCATGGAGCTTGCAAGAGTGCATGAGCCTGCCTATAGCCTAATGACCTATGGAGCCTAATGAGCTAAGGAGAAATTGCTGCCTTTCCTTCTCCCTTCTCATGTTTGGAAGCAATGAATCAAAGAAGTCCCTTCAAATATCTGGAGACTGTACAGGGGAGGAGGCGGATATAATGACATTCTGGGTTTTCTAGCCTGGTTGTGAAATGGAACAGAAAAATCAAGGCAAAGATTTGAAATTAACTAGAAAAACCAAGCAGGCAGGTTCCTTACGCTGGCTCAACTTGTCTGAGCTAAGGAGGGTCAGGCCTGGTTATTACTTGGATGGGAGACCCCTCCTCTAGTTTCCTGCATTGAGCAAGGGGTTGGACTCGATAGCCTTGTAGGCTCCTTCCAACTCTGTGATCTATGAAATCCTAGGGGGGTTGTGAAAGTGATCAGAAAAAAACACAAACACATGTGTGTCAGGATTTGCAGCTCCATCATAACCATGCTGCAAGCCACTTTCCCTGTGCTACAAATACTATTTTAAAATTTAAACAAAAAACAGGTGTTAACAGTGCTGAGAAGCACCTGCTTCAAAATGTTGGAGCCATCATATGTGATGACTATGAGCAGAGGGGACAACACTGCCCACTTCTGTGGGCAGAACATAAGTGATGTGAACAGACCAAAAGAGTGCTAGTCCCCTTGGAAATGTGGACAATCAATTTGAATTCTGCTTTTAACTTTCAGCAGAAAAGCAATGATTGGCAGTACAATGAGCCGTGTCTGGATGCCACCCCTACAGAATCAAATGTTCAGTGCAGCTGTGGGGGGAAGCCCACTGCTCCAGCTCCAACTGGCTGTTAGCTAGGATAAGCAGCTCTACTGCCCATGACACAACTAAGTTGCAGCCTCCTCTCCAGCTTCAGAGGGTAAGTTCAGGGACAGCAGACACCCCACCCCACCAGCACAAATGTGTCCCAGAATTTTCCTCCAGAGCTGAAGCAAATGCAGATGTCCTTCGGACAGCAAAGGTGCCACCTAGCACCCAAGCAGTCCCTGCTCCCCTGCCCCCACTCCAAGTTTAGAGCATCCCTCCCACCCACCCTATCCCTGTGGGGCTTCTTCGGCCCACAACTGCAGAGAGCCTGCCTGCCCCCTCCAGGTCTTGGAGCTGAGGGAAGAGTTCAGGGGATTGTCCTGACCTCAAACAGAGATTCATGGCAAGGTCATTGGGGCTGAGGTCCTTCTGTGGTCACAAACTTATACCTACGGAGAACGTGCCCCAACATTAGACAGGCCGAATCCTATGCATGGCTTGGAGCCGAATTTACGCCGCATCAGCTGCACCGACGGAAGAGGCCTTCCCGTCGGCCCCCTGAAGCGCTACGCAGAGAGCGGGGGGGGGGGCTGAATGGAGCGAGCTGGGGGGGGGGCTCGCCAAAGTCGGTCGGAGGGGCTCTCCGCAAGAGGCGGCGCGGCCTTCTACAAGCGAACGCCCCTCCCTCTTGAGCAAGGCAGGCCTGGATCCCCCCGCTGCTTCCAGGGGCCGGAGTGCGCCACTCGCGCTACCCAGGAGGGCGCCCCCCACCGCGGCTCCCTTCCGAGCGGACACACGCTGCAAGAAAGCGGCCTTCACGGAAAGGGCGGCGGGAAAGGCGCCTCCGCGCACAGCGGGCGGCCGCGCGGCAGAGCTCGGCTCGGCTCCGGGGCTACGCTTGCGGGGCCGGGGCCACTCTGCCCCTTCGAGGGGCGGGGCGTCGCCCGCGGAAAAGCGCCTCGCGCGCAGGCGCAGTTTCGCCTGTCCCCCCCCCCCCACTGCCGGCGGCTTCGGGGCAACCCCCGCCCTGCCTGCTGGGACTGCCCGCTCTCCATCCGGGGCTCGCCCGCCCCCCCGCAGCTGCGGCCGCCGCGCGTGCGCGCTTGTCCTGCAGGTTAGGCCGCGGCCGCCTCCCGTCGCTCCTGTGGCCCGGCGCGGCCTGGCCTCGGCTCGCCGCCGCCGCCGCCATGATGATGATGGCGCTGAGCAAGACCTTCGGGCAGAAGCCCGTCAAGTTCCAGCTGGAGGAGGACGGCGAGTTCTACATGATCGGCTCCGAGGTGAGCGCGGGGGTCTCGGCTCGGCCGCCGGGGGGCGGGAGGCGCCGCCGCGCCTCGGTGTCCGCGGACGGCGGCGGCGGGCTCCGCCGGCTGGGCGGCGCGGCCTGCTCGCCCTGCCCTGACGCGGCGCGGTCGCCTTTCAGGTAGGCAACTACTTGCGCATGTTCCGCGGCTCGCTCTACAAGCGCTACCCGTCGCTCTGGAGGCGCCTGGCCACGGTGGAGGAGCGCAAGAAGATCGTCGCCTCTTCCCACGGTGAGCGCGCGGGCGGGCGGCGGGGAGGGGCGCCTCGCGCGCGGGGCGGCGGCGGCGGCCGGCCGGCCGCTGCGCGGAGCGCCCTGGCGCCGCTGTGCCCGGTCATGGTGCCGGCTCTCCCGCCTGGCCGGAGCCCGGGTGCTGCTGGGCTGGCGGCGGCGGCGGCGGCGGCCACCCCGGGCCGGGCATGAGGGGTGCGGCGGGCGCCCCGGCGCGCCCTCACCGGCCGCCTCTCCGCGCGCGCCGGCCCCTCACCGCGCCCTCTCTTCTCTCCCTGCAGAGTCTCAGCGGAGCCACAGCCCCAGGAGATGTAAGTCGCCCCGAAGGCGCCGGCCGCCTCGCGTCGCTTCGGCCCGCTAATGCCCGGCCGCGCCTCCATGCAGGGCAGCGCGCCTTTGCCTCCCCGGCTAAGGCCCCTCCGGGGGAGCCTTCGCATAAAACCGAGTATTGTGCGGCGTGCTTGTGAGAATTGCTGAGCAATGCTGTGCATGTTTACTCAGAAGTAAGACCCGCGCTTTAGGAACGTTTTCTCCTGAGGGGGGAAAGTAGCAGGTAGTCCTGGTGGAATGAACAGCAGGTGCAGGCGACGGCCTCCCTGTCCCAGCGCGAACAAAGGCCTCCAGGTCCAGGGAAAGGCAAGCAGCCCTGCCCAAGCAAGCCACAAAGCCTCGCAGCGCTCCTTTAATGAAGGAGCAATAAGACAATGGAACCAACTACCTAGGGAGGTGGTGGTGGGCTCTCCCAATCTGGAGGCATTCAAGGTGCGGCTGGACAGCCATCTTTCGGGGATGCTTTGACCTGGATTCCTGCATTGAGCAGGGGGTTGGACTCGAGGGCCATGTAGGCCCCTTCCAACTACTGAGAGCAAGGGAGAGTTTGCTTGTGTGTGTGTGGGGCTGTGCCTCCCCAGTGTGGGAGACACTGCTCTCCACTGTTGGGGGTGGAGGAAAAGTGAGACACAGTTGCTGTGCTTTGCTTCCCTGTGATGGGTGCTCCCAGTTGTAGGAATGGATTGGGGTTGCTGTTGGGAGATTGTGTCTGGAATCCTAGATTCCTGTAGAATTCTAAGCAGAAAAATGTTAGCCACGTGCCCAAGTTCCTATGAGTGTTCTGGAGACAGGCTGTTTTGGACAAAATGCCCTTTCTCCATGGTTCCCATAATCAGAATTGACCCTTGTCAGCTCCAAGTGCGCCTGACATGAGGCCAGAGTGATACCACACGGTATGGCCCTATCATCTGGCTTATGATCAGTGCATTTATATATGTGTGCTGCTGTGCTGTGATTGAGTGCAAGGTTCAGTCATAACCTAATACTTTGTGTGCAGGTGTGTATATGGAGGGGGGTGATTTTTCATTTATTTCCTCCTCACCATTGAAGTCAACGGAGGGAATTTCCTTTTGCTGGTTCCCAGGTTGGTGTAAAGTTGTGCCCTGGTGGGGGTGTGGTCATAGTCCAGAGGAATCTCGGATTTGGCATGTCTTTCTGCTCTCCCCCACTTCCATACAGGCTTGCACCATTCGGCTGTCTCTAATTTCTTTGGATAAACCCTTTGAACTCTGCATGATGGCCTTCCGTGGGGTGGGGTGGAGTTTGTCATAGAGAGTGGGGTCAGCAGGTGCCATATGAGGCTTGTATTCCCCGAACATCTGCAGAAGGAGATCGAGGCTTCGTTTTGGGAAAGCCCATTGCTTGAAACTCTGGGCTGGGAAGAGGGATGCTAGCCTCCGCCTGCGTAGTGCATGGCCCTGCTTTCTAACCCTGTCCTGCTTCTCGAAGCAAACATGGATTGATAAGTTCTGTGGATGAGGAAGCTGCCTCTGGAGTCTCACCTTGCAGCAGACATCCTAGCGATCCACAACATTTTCCCTCCCTCCCCATTCCTACCCCTTTTCTTTCCTATTCTAGATCACGGTTATACCACACTAGCCACTAGTGTGACTCTCTTGAAAGCCTCTGAAGTAGAAGAGATCTTGGATGGAAATGATGAGAAGTACAAAGCAGTCTCCATCAGCACTGAGCCCCCCACCTACCTTAGGTAACAAGGGGGTGCATTTCCTTCTTACTGGGAAAAGAGAAGCCAGGCACACCAGAATGAAAGGGCTTGTAAAGAAAGACAGATCTCCCTGTCCTTTGGGAACACTTTAACGTAATGAAGATTCAGAGAGTTCTCTTTAACTGACTTTTCTGGTATGTTAGTGTCACATCTTGTTTGTAAACTCTGAGTCACTGTATATTTGCAGGGAAATGTAGATGAATAGTCCTGGCCTATTTAAACCTGGCACTGATATTCTTTCACACACTGAAGAATGATGCAAACATGTAAGCCCTGCACATTGCTCCCTGTTCACAAGTATCTCCTCTTCTAGAGAACAAAAGGCAAAAAGAAACAGCCAGTGGGTTCCAACCCTCCCAAATAGTTCCCATCATCTTGACGCTGTGCCGTGTTCGACAACCATTAACAGAAACCGGATGGGCAGGGACAAGAAGAGAACCTTTCCACTCTGGTAAGTGTGCCATTGGCTCTTGAGAAAGGTAGGGAGTTGTCAGAGGTAGGCGTTGAGTATGCGGACTGGGGAGACCTGGGTGCAGATTTTTTAAAAAACGTTATTAAATTTACACATGACAACAGATTCAAAAAGGGAGGGGGAAACATAAATACAAATGTCAGCTTCAATGCATTACAAGTGTTAGGTGACAATAAAATATAATTAAATTAATAAAGACTACAAACCCAGTATCTATTATATTAACGTATAGTTTATGAATACTTAAAAAAACCCCGATCTATTAATTACAAAACAGACAACTCATTGAACCATACAGTTGGAAGGGGCCATTTGGGCCTCCTCGAGTCCAGCCCCCTGCTGGTTAGAACAGGCATAATCCAGTTTGAAGCATCCCTGACAGGTGGCTGTCCAAACTGCTTGAATGCAGTTTGCCAGTTTGCACATGCTCAAAGCCATTATTTTCTTGGACAGCACATGCTCCTGGTTAGAACCAGCTCTGGGTCTGTGCTGAGCATCTTTCCTGCCTAATTCAGTGACTCCCTTGCACCTTCTTGTGTTTCAGCTTTGATGACCATGACCCTGCTGTGATCCATGAGAATGCCTCTCAGCCAGAGGTGCTGGTTCCAATCCGATTGGACATGGAAATAGATGGGCAGAAACTGAGAGATGCCTTTACGTGGAATATGAATGGTGCGTAAAGGGTGGGATGTGGATAATCCAGTTACGTTTATGTCTTTTCTTAATACGTTAATACGTTTTCAGTTATTCTACTTAACTTAAAAAAAAACAAACATGATACCCAAGCTTGAATTTTGTAACAGTAAAAATGGCAATTCTATGGCATTATTTCTGAATTTTCATGTGAGCCAGTTAATATGATATGGATCACATTTGCTTTCTGGCAGTGGGCAAAAAAAGCCCTGGTTTACAATGCCTGCCTCCCCCTTTAGCTGTTGCCCTGGCAGTGGGAGTGGGCATGGCTTTTTTGCAGTCGAGTCTTCCTCTAAATGTGCCCACGTTTACTTCCATGTGTCTGCGCCTAAGAAGTGGCTTCTGTTAGGGAGGCAGCTGTACAGTTGAGCAGGTGCACTTGGACTTGGCCACGTAGGTATTGGTGTCTGGGCTGATCCTCTCTCTCACTCCTTCCAGGCAGACACCTACAATGACTTCTCAGCTAAAGCTTTATGTCAGTGCCATGAAAGAAAAGTGGCCTATAAGTTAGAAGTTGATTCTAAACTGAATTCTCCTCCTCTCTTCCAAGCTCAAGTTACCCACACCCCGCCTCTAAGGTGGATCCTCTTGCTTAAGGGCTAATCTTAGGACACTCCTCAGTTGATCTGCCCTCTTTAACTGAGGCCACACCCTAGGACTAATGATACCTGATCCACCCTCCTCATTAACATACTCAGTTTGGTTTCTCAAGGAGACTGAAGTTGCTTCCCACCCAAATACCTCCTCCTGTTCAGTGGCCTTGGACATTTAGCTGCAGTTTCTTTCTACCCCCTCCTCTGTCAGAATCAGTTCCCAGATCCCTTGAAAGCACTTCTGCAGGAGCAATGGGCCCGATCCCTACAGTCGGGTGCAATAAACTACTTCTGATCCAGTTGTACAGTGGAGGAGCTTTTAATATCTATGCTGCATACAGTATAGATGTAAAAACATGGTGTTGAGATATTAATCTGTAGATTGTGCACGGTGTGCCCTGAATACAAAAGCTCTTGGAAATTCTCAGACATACATTGACCGCAGTAATAACTTCAACTTACACAGATGGGCTTGAAAATTTATTATTATTTATTTATTATTTACATTTATTTATCGCCCATCTGGCCAGCAAACCGGCCACCCTGGGCGATGTACACAAGATAAAAACAGGATAAAATACATTTAAAACAGTATAAAATTTTAAAATCTTAGCCCACCCCATATTCCCACCTGAACAGCTATGTTTTTAATGAGCGGCGGAAGCTCAGCAGAGGGGGGCATGACGGACGTCACTTGGGAGAGAGTTCCAGAGTACGGGGGCTGCCACAGAAAAGGCCCTCTTCCTAGTCCCCACCAGTCTAGCTGCTCTGGCTGAAGGGACAAGGAGAAGGCCGTCTGTGGCAGATCTTGTTGAGCGGCCTACTTGGTGTTGCTGGAGATGCTCCTTGAGATAGACTGGACCGGAGCCGTATAGGGTTTTAAAGGTCAAAACCAACACCTTGAATTCAATTCACCAAGCAACTGGTAGCCAGTGCAGCTGCTTCAGCACTGGAGTGATGTGATCCCGCCGGCAGCTGCCTTTAACCAGGCGAGCCGCCGCGTTCTGTACCAGCTGTAGCTTCCGAATCATCTTCAAGGGTAACCCCACATAGAGCGCATTACAGTAGTCTAGGTGAGAGGAGACCAAGGCATGAACTACTGATGGGAGCAGGTGATTGGGAAGGTAGGGGCGCAGCTGCTGTATCAGATGGAGTTGATACAGCACCGCCCGGCTCACAGCTGACACCTGAGCCTCCATGGACAGCTGGGAGTCTAGAATGACCCCCAAGCTGTGGACCTGGTCCTTCAGGGGTAGATGTACCCCATTCAGCACCAGGTCAACATCTCCTAACCTCCCCTTGTCTCCCACCAGAAGTACCTCAGTCTTGCCAGGGTTCAGCTTCAGCATGTTCCTTCCCATCCACCCACCCACTGACTCCAGGCACTTGGACAGGGTCTCAACGGCCAACCTCGGTGAGGACTTGAAGGAGAGGTAGAGCTGCGTGTCATCCGCATACTGATGACACCGCACCCCAAACCTCCTGATGATAGCTCCCAGCGGCTTTAGGTAGATGTTGAATAACATCGGGGAGAAGATGGAACCCTGCGGCACTCCACAAGTGAGCGGCCAAGGGTCCAAAGCCTCCTCCCCAGGAACTACCCTCTGGTACCTTCCAGAGAGGAAGGACCGGAACCACTGCAATACAGTGCCTCCCACGCCCAACCCCTCCAGGCAGTCCAGGAAGATACCATGGTCAATGGTATCAAAAGCCGCTGAGAGATCGAGGAAGACTAGAAGGGAGCATTCACCCCTATCCAAGGCCCTCTTCATATCATCCACCAAGGCGACCAAGGCTGTCTCCATCCCATGTCCAGGCCTGAGGCCCGACTGGCATGGATCTAAATAATCGGCTTCATCCAAGTGTGCCTTCAACTGAGCACCCACCACCCGCTCTGTTCTGCATTCTGAAAATGATCAAACGGTAGTATCAATGAAATGCTGAGTAATGCTCGTATGGATGAAATGATCTACCTATGTCCAATAGAGAGGAAACCAAAATTAAGTGGTTGCAGCAGTTTCTGGTGAGGCAGCAGCTCAAGGAGTTCTTGTGGTCTTATGTATCCCAACCTCCTGTGGCACAGTTTTATCAACATTCCTGCAGAAATAGAGGTTTGCTTAATGGAATTGTATTTTGAAATGTAGGCTGCCCTCCTTCGTACACTTACTTGGAAGTAGGTTTTGTAGAAATTTATACAGTATGATGCATTTTCAAGTAAGTGTGACTAGATTGTGTGTGTGTGCTTCAAGCAAATTATGGAGATGTTGCAGGCTGATAAGATCAGTCATTTTAGTGATAACTAAGCTGCATCTCAGATGCTGGATCATGCCAGAGTCTGCACCTTTTTTGTCTTCATCAGAAAAGCTAATGACTCCAGAAATGTTTTCAGAAATTCTCTGTGATGACCTGGATTTGAATCCCCTGACTTTTGTCCCTGCTATTGCATCAGCAATACGACAGCAAATTGAATCTTACCCTACAGACAGTATCCTGGAGGACCAATCGGATCAGCGTGTCATTATTAAGGCAAGGAGAGCTGGCAGCAGTTGGGAAGGTTCTGCAGGTGACTCTCTGTTGTGAGGGATGCTCAAGCTAGCCACAGCCATTTCCCCATGAAGTGCAGCATGCCAGTTGTGAAAACATAAGCAAGGCAGTGATGGTGTTTGGTTCTGTTTCTCTTGCAACTTCCATGGTAGTTGATCCTCCATTTCCCTGCATACCAGACACCCCCTTCAGTTCTCCTTCCTTGGACTTTGCCTGGGATGTTAGATCTCTGCACTGTCCAGTTCAGTTCTCTGAGATGTGCCTTCATTACCTAGTGGACTGGACAGTGCAGAGAGGGCTCTCCGTTTCTTATACTGAAGGTTTGGATGCCTGCAGGAGATGCAGTTGTTTGTAAATTTCTCAGGTCTAAACTGTTTGAATTGTGTAATTTAGTTTGAGCTTCCTCAAATCAGTCAGTAGGAAACTGTGTAGCACTCGCAAACTCAGGATATGGAGGAGAAAGAAATCAATATTCTTTTTTGTAATCATCCCACACAGAATGGGGGGAGGGACTGGGCTTTACTCTGGAATGCAAGCAGTGCAGAGCTAATTTGTGACATTTGCATCTAGCTCAATATCCATGTTGGGAACATCTCCCTTGTGGACCAGTTTGAGTGGGACATGTCTGAGAAGGAGAATTCCCCGGAGAAGTTTGCCCTGAAGCTGTGCTCGGAGCTTGGGCTGGGCGGCGAGTTTGTCACCACCATTGCTTACAGCATCCGGGGGCAGCTGAGCTGGCATCAGAAGACATACGCATTCAGGTAAGAGGCAGAGCTAGTGTTTCCACTTGGTCTTCCAACATCCTGACTGAGATGCCAGCCGCTGTGATGTGGGGGCTCTGCATCTTGGTTCTTGGGAACCAAAGTGAGTCTTCCACAGTCTGCTTTCTGCTTGGCTTTAGACCTTCTGCTTGATGTGGTGGTCCAGGGTGGGATGAAGTGAAAGGATGTGACCCTGCACTCCAAACTTTGGGGCTCAGGATTATGTTCAGCCCTGTTTCTCCTCCACCCTGCTCTTTTAGTGAGAACCCTCTGCCAACAGTGGAGATTGCCATTCGTAACACTGGGGATGCTGACCAGTGGTGCCCTTTACTTGAAACCCTGACAGACGCAGAGATGGAGAAGAAGATCCGAGACCAAGACAGAAACACCAGGTGCTGCAGCCTGTCTTTGGGGTTTTTTCCTACCCGCTTTGTCAAACATAACTGAAAATCTGCATCTTTCCAAATACACCATTTGTGTACGAGATTTCACAATTGCTCACTGGGAGAATGGAGGATCTTTTTTTTTCTTGTGTGCCTTGATATTGAAGTTCTTGATCTATCGCTTTTCAAGCATCATCTCACATTTTCGATGTAAGCAGCCTTTCCTGAAGCAGAACACCAGGCCTAACGGCTGGAAGCATAGAGTGACCCGTGAGGCTCTTTGGCATTTCACTTCCAGGTTTGGGCTATTTGAAGTAGGGGTGGTCAGGATCCAAACATCATCCTAGTTAACTTTCCTTCTGTCCTTGTTCCACATTTCATTAACACCCTGCCAGTTACTACACAGAACCCAGAAGCAGTCTGTGTCTAGAGGGCTTCAAATGTAAGGGCGTGCCTCACACGTTACATTTTATGGGTATGTTCAAAACATTTTACTTGTGCCTGCAAACCTGTAGTGTGTAAATGCATTAAATGCACATTTCTGGTTGTGAGCATTGCACATGCAGCTTGCTCTCAATCAAGGCTGCCTGGTACAGCTCCCTGTCGTGCCCTGGGGAGGTGTTTTTGCTGTTGGTGAATTGCCATGTCAGTGCAGATCTATAGTACTTCCAGTTCAGTGGTAGTTCAGCACCCTAGTTTTGGTTTGAATAGGGATCTTACCCAGCAGCTGGTAGTCAGAGAAGTGTGCTTATGTAGCCACAATGGGCATTTCTTTGTCCTTTCTTAAAGCTGTTGATGTTCCTGGCCATCACAACTTTCCACAATAGTTAATTCCATTTCTACACTGTCTGAAGTAGGACTTCCTGGGGGGAACAACACCCCACAATCCTTTGTAGTATCAGTGGATAACCCCGATATTGAAACTGGAGATGAATTTTTGTGTTCACTGTCATGACCTCTCTTCCTTCTGTGCCCCCCCAACTAAAACGATCCCAAGTGTGTGAACTGCTGTTCATGCCTTTTTGTTGTTTCCCCTGCAGGCGCATGAGGCGTTTGGCCAACACAGCTCCAGCCTGGTAACCCTCCTGAAGTGGCAAGGATGTTCTGTCTCCAGATTGTCTCCCTGAAGGACTGAGCAGGGCATGTCTTGCTTTATTTCCCTATCCTGGGACTGGCAGCACTTACCTTGGCTGGCCCAGCAGACCAGAGGGCTGGTGACATCCACTTCCTCCACCTCATGGCTACCTATTGAACAAGGAGTCTACTAAAGACCTGCAGCAGCTGTCTGAGCCCTTAACACTCCCCCCCCCCCTCAGGACAACTTTTTAAATAAAAGAAACAAGTAATATTTTTGGTTTCCATCAAGTATCTCTGGTGTGCATTTCCAGTTTCCTTTCTCTTGCCAGTGTGAATTGTTTCCTTTAAACCCCCCATAACAAAGCCAAGTTTTTTCCTTCCCCTTTGTGCACATTTCTTGCAGGGGGAGGATACGGTTTCTTGCAAGGATGGATGCAGAAGTAGCTAGCAACTGCTGGATTTTCCACCACTAACTAAAATCAATTTTAGTCCCATCAATGAACTAAAATCAGTAACTAAAATAATGCTTATATTTTACTAAACTGGAATTGTGGGGGAAATTTTTTAGAACTGGATGAGCAGTATTAGAGCTGCTCTTACAAGGTGTACACTATTCCCACAGGAGTGACTCTGACTTTCCTAAACTGGACTGCTATTAGCAGATTGAGCCAGATTCTGTTTCTGCTGAATTCATGTCTTTCAAGCAACAGCAGGCATGTCTGGGTTGAATGATTGTCCATGTCTACAACTGCCTCAGCCTGGTCCCACCATCATGTGCTAAGCAAACTCCTGAGTCTGGCAGGAGATATGTTGGAACACAGCACTGAAGCTTTGTGATTTACGGTGCACGAATCGGCTGGCAGATTGAGTTTCCCTCCCTTCATAAGAAAGCACAAAGACACTGTGCTGGCTTTTCCCGGTTTTAGCGATTCTCAACTGCAGATATAGGTAAGACAAGGTGGCCTCCTCCCCCCCCCCCCAAAGGTCCAGTCAAATGTGGAGCTTGGGAGAGGCTGGAGACCTGCCAATGGAGGACGTGCCTACTGGCTGGTGCCTTGTACACATCTTGGCCCTGTGTTTTAATGTTTGCCACAATTTGCAACCAGAACCACAGCTCGCTCGCAAGAGGCCTGAGCCAACGTGATGTGGTTGGAAGGCTGGAAACTGCCATCCACAGGGTTTGCTTCACACCCAAAGGCAGTAGCACTGGCTTTTTAGTAATGTTTGGAGGCAATGCTGGAAAAAACCCATTCTCTAATGTGGATAACGAAACTAGAGAAATTATGAAAAAAATGAACAATTTATTCTTCTGCTGGCTATAGGACAAGCATTTCTACAAGGCACTGAGCCACTCATCTCCTGCTTTCTGGAAATCAGGAATTGTTCATTGTTTCCAGCACAAGCATATCCTGTATGAAGCCTGACATATGCCCCTGCCTCGGAACCATCACTGCAGGTACCTAGAAGTAGTCCGGTGCTGGCCCCATGGCATTCCACAGCTGACTTGCTCTAGGATGGATCCAGCCCAGGTCCTCTCAGTTTCAAGCAGGTGTGAGCATCTGAAGCTTTTCCCTCCCCCTGCCTTGAGTGCCATTTTTGGTAGACACAAAATAAACCCACCAGGAAAGGAAAGCTGTCCTGCACTACCCAGCCCAGTAAAGGGAAAGCCCATGGATCCCAGAAGGCTGCAGAGCCAAGCCAGGGTAGGTCTACGGTGGGGTTTTGTGGTGGCCCCCAGCAGATGGCCTAGGTTGTGGGGCCAACACTCCAAAGGGAGGTGACAGCCATGGCTCCCCTTGTTCCTGATTGCATAGAACACATGCCAATTAGGCATATCACACTAATTCCGGTTGTATTTATTGGGTTTGAAATTAATGTGGTATGAGTTGGGGACAACAGCTCTGGATTTGGGCACCAGTGTCCTGCCCCATGGATCTTCTGGCCTAGGAACCTCTTTTGTACCTGCTTTACTCATTGGGTCAGTTCAGACGACACAACAGCCCATAATGGGTTGATTTACCCATGGGGGTTGTAGTGCAAGCTGTCCACCGTTTTGAATATGCAACTCCTATCTGGGGGTTGCTGTGGCTTGTCATCTGAACACAGGTGGTGGCGGTTATTTGAGGGTTAAACAACCCTCGCGTAACCCTACAACAGACCATGTTTAACACGACAACCCCTGGTCATGCAAAATGGCTGCTGGCACATGCCATAGCTCACCGTAGCTTAAAACAGCCCATGGTGGGCTGTTTGATCATCCAAATCAGGTCACTGTGCTTATTAAGTACTTGCGCTGCACTGCAGGACAGCTGGAACCTTTTCTCTCCTATAGCATTTGGGAGCCAGAGGTTAGGGCTATGGGGCTGTAATATTAACTATGTCTTAGTAGTCTTAACATGTTCCAGCTCGTAGAAAATGTCATGGCACAGTCCATAAAGAGGAGCCAACACGTATTTTGAGAGCCAGTCAAATGTGTTTTAGTTTCAGGCCTGGGTTGTTTCTGATCCCCAGCTGTAAAGGACGACTAATGAAAGCCAGAGCTGTTACCGCTGAGCCTCGAGGGAGACAAGTGGGCTATGCATTCTATTCTGCATTCCACTTTTATTTTTGTACAGAGCTTGGAAATAAATTGGCAAATACCAGGGTAGCTGGAGGAATGTCAGGGTTACAGGGGTAGCAGACCATGCATTAAACAAGGGCTTTAACAGCCCCAAATGTGCAAAATATTGTGCCCTCTGAGGCATCAGACCACTAGAAAAATGGCAAACCCAATTCTTCTGTGCCAGATCCTGAGTTGATGCAGTGTAGCAACACAGAAAGGATGGCAGCTCCAACTACAGTGTATTTTCTCACCCCTCAAGAGGCTGGCTATTTAAGATTTTTGGTTTAACATGGAAGTTGCGTGTGCGCAAGGCCCCCACTCCCCATGTCTGTCCCCCCACTGCTGTTCTGTGTCTGCAGGCACCTGCTGCCTGTGATTCAGCAGGGGGAGGTGTGTTCAGCAAACGCATCTTCGTTCTTTGCAATGCTCAACACATAAACAGACTTCCCCCTTCCATCTGCTTGAATATGGCTTAAGTAGGAGGGAAATGGAGTGCCAGGAATGCAAATCACGAGGCTGCGGTCCTGTATCAGTCCAGCAAGCTGAGCCCTCACTGTGTCACCACTATTGTGGCTCTTGGGGCTGGTTTCCATCATCGGCAGGGGCTAGACGGTCCTCAGGGAGGGGATTGTAGTTTGGGTCTTCTTCAGGAGGGTCAAATACAAGCTTCCTGCAAAAAAAAAAAAGGGCAGCCTCAAAATAAAAGCAATGCAAGCCCTCAAAATTCTTCCATGAGCTGGAAATGTACAGCTAGGCAATACTGCTGTTGGCCAGCTGCAGGGGCTTAAGCAAGTCTCGTCTCAAACCTTCCACACAGGATGCGGTCTTTTATGGAGTCAGACTTGTTCCATCTAGCGGCAGCCGCTCTTCAGGCTTTCAGGAAGGAGTTTGTCCTGCCCGAGCTGGAGATGGCAAAAGCAAAGTGCTCTTACCACTGCGCTGCAGCCCCTTCCCTGTCATAGTATTTCCATGCCACAGCTTCAACTGAGGCAGGAGGATTCTGGAGGTCATGGGAGGGGGTTACCTGCACTGGCTTAATTTTGCACCTGAAGCAGGAATCTCACCATCAAGCTCAAAGAAACCGAGGGGGGAGTCAGAGAGTGGCATAAGTCAGGGAAATGCTCCAACAGAGGCCATTGTGTACATTGATCATCATTATACATCCTCATGCAAAGGTTCTGTATTCAGAGCAAACCCTCTTATCTGTAGCTGGCAATCTGCATTGTATCAACTAAAACCATGATTTAGCTTATCAGATTTGCAGATGACAGAAAGTTGGGTGGAACAGCTAATATTCTGGAAGACAGAAACAAAATTCAAAGAGATCTCGATAGGCTTGAGTGCTGAGCCGAAAACAACAGAATAAAATTTAATAGGGATAAATGCCAAGTGCTGCACCTAGGGAAAGGAAACCAAATGCAGAGTTACAGAATGGGGGACACTTGGCTCAACAATACCACAAGTGAGAAGGATCTTGGAATTGTGGTAGATCACAAACTGAATATGAGCCAGCAATGCGATGTGGCTGCAAAGAAGGCAAATGCTATTTTGGGCTGCATTAATAGAAGTATAGCTTCCAAATCGCATGAAGTGATAATTCCCCTTTACTCGGCACTGGTTAGGCCTCATCTTGAGTACTGCGTCCAGTTCTGTGCACCACACTTTAAGAAGGATGTAGACAAACTGGAGAGGGTTCAGAGGCGGGCAACAAGGATGATAAAGGGACTGGAAACAGGGCCCTATGAGGAGAGACTGAAAGAACTGGGCATGTTTAGCCTTCAGAGGAGGAGACTGAGGGGAGATATGATTGCACTCTTCCTGTACTTGAAGGGTTGTCACAAAGAGGAGGGCCAGGATCTCTTCTCGATCATCCCAGTTCGCAGGACACGGCATAATGGGCTCCAGATACAGGAACCCAGATTCCACCTAAACATCAGGAAAAATTTCCTGACTGTCAGAACAATAAGACAATGGAACCAACTACCTAGGGAGGTGGTGGGCTCTCCCACTCTGGAGGCATTCAAGGTGAAACTGGACAGCCATCTGTCAGGGATGCTTTGACCTGGATTCCTGCATTGAGCAGGGGGTTGGACTCGATGGCCTTGTAGGGCCCTTCCAACTCTTACTCTTCTATGATTCTATGCCAACATAGACCTCAGCAGAAAAAGTACGGGGGGTACGACTAGCTGACACCTGCTGAGCCATTTCAAACATGATATGGCAGCAAGCCTGGGTTTCACACCATGTGACAATACAGTCTACAGGGACCTGCAGCAGCCAACCTGGCCTCGATGGCACAGGTGCACCTGTGTGGTCCATGCATTTCCAAACAGGGGTTGCTTCATTCACATTACATTCCAGAGTGTACAGCTAAAATTGTGAATGTCCTATTTCTCTTCCTTTTGTGCCCCCGCTGTACTACGTCATACAATGAGGAGCAGGCAGAGATTGTTGTCGGGGCCTGCTCCAATTAGACTGTCTCCTCCCTTCTACTTGCCCCTACCTCCGGCCAACTGCCCTGCAATCCTATGGCCCTCTGACCTTGCATGGGGGGCCATAGGATTATTTGGAATCCCAACTCCGAGGTCCTGTGAGACCCTGAATGAGCCCCCTCCCCACCCTGCAGCTAAAACTGAAAGAACCGCGCCAGCTGCCTCCCCAAGGTCACAGATTGGCCTCGGAGAGGAGGAAAGGGGCGTGGTGGGACCGATGGCTTACACTGCATCCAAACAATGCCCCAGCCTCCTTTCCTCCCCCTTTGCGGCGCTTCAGCTAGAGGACTGAAAATGACTGTCTAGATGAAATGCAGGGTGCGAGATGTGGCGTCAGCGGAGGGCACAGCCTTTGCGCATCGCACCATGCATTGGATGCAGCAAGCCTCCGCGTTCGGAGGCTTACATGCATCGAGGGCAGGGGTGACTGGACTGTGCTCCCCCATGACGTACGTGTCGTCCGTCCCCCCCGCCATCCTGCTTCATTTCTCCTTTCCAGGTACTTGCCAAGGACTGAGCAGAGCTGGATCTCATCTCTGCCTCAGTCAGTGTATTGGTCCCAGTGTGAGATTTCACGAGGACAGTGACTCTTCATCTCATTTGGTTAGGGCTGCCTGAATGAAGCAGACTGCTCTCTACTCTGGAGAGTCACATAGGTGACTTACAGAAATCCCGGTGTTAGTAGCAATTTCTTCCCTCCAGGCTGGTTGGGGAAGACATCCTCAAGGAAGTAATAGACATGACCCACAGCAATTCCTGCAAAAGAAGAAAGGTCCAAGAAGTGCTCTGGACACTGCTTGTCCAGGGCTGGGCTCACCTGCAGGGCCCACCCAGAAAGCCACTTGGCCTCTGCCATTAGAATGTTTTGTAATAGAACAGTAGTTTAAAAAGCGATGACACCGTTGCGGGACCAAAGGAAGTTCTTATCCACTAGGAATCTCAAAGCATCCCTCTGTCTTCTCAAAACACTGCAGGTGGAGACTTCCAACAGGAGATATGACCATGCTTTTAACAGATTTAAAAGCTCTGCTTGGGACCAGATGACACTCCAAGGGCCCTTCTTACTTGCCCACCTGTGAGGGTAGGTAGGTGGGCAAGTGCATGGGGGGGGGCTTTTCCACAGTGGCCCCAAACCTCAGACTGGGTTATCCCCCGTCTTCCATCTCGGGCTGCTTCAGCATTCTTAGCATTTGTAGGTTATGCTTGAGTGCTGTCAGGACTGGGGGAGAAATCCCCTAAAAGAGCAGGAGGGGGGCTACTGTGTGCCTTCGCTGCTCTCGGGGTGGGCAGGGCAAAACCACTGTCCTGTTGTCGGGCACAAACCTTGCCTGGCCACAGCCTCTTGCCCGAGTGCTGGCCCGAGTACTTGACCTGCCACAAAGCAGCCGTCCACGGGAGCCCAGCGTTGCATCAGATCCTCCCCCTGGGCAGCTGGGGCAGCAATCAGAGCCTCACTACTTTTGTCCCTCGTGCAGTAAAGCCTGTGTGGGGAGCTGCCCTGTAGGGACTTGTTGGGAGATCTCTGTGAGAGAAGCAGAAACTGTACGTAGGAGGCCCACCCCCACCCCTCACCTAGGAGGTCGATGATGATGGAGTTGCCCAGCAGCAGCGAGAAGCCCATCAGGACCCAGGGCAGGAAAGGAGCCTGGAAGTTCAGCAGTCCAAAGAAGTTCATGCGGATCGAGGGGTTCCTTCGGCTCCAGACGTACACCAGCATGATGGTGAACGCCTGGCCCAGGAAGAAGAGGCTGGCAAACAGTCCGAAAAGCTGAGAGGGACCAAGTCAAGGGGGGGGGGGGAAGGTGGCTCAAGGGCCGGTGTCTCTTTTAGCCCCTTGGATTGCAAATTGTGAAGGGCCAGGATTGCCTTCAGGAAGCCAGGTGTGATTCTGTGGCCTGGGGTGGTGTTTCTGGTGAGAGGCCACTACAAGCGGAGACCAGTTCACTTTGCCCTTTGTTGAAGCACTCAGTACACTTTTGGGCACTGCACAAATAACCTGTTGGATGCGGCTGTCGAGTCCCTGTCCTTGGGAGACTGACCCAGGAGGCAAGTTTTCTACTGGAGAGAAACCCAGATGTATTCTGAGATCTTGTAGTCTAGTACCTATTGTAGGGGTGGGCCACTTGCAGTGGGGTGCAAGTTGTAGGGGTGGGCCACTTGCAAAACCTCCAAATGTTTTGGCCTACAACTCCCATGATCCCTCACCACTGGCTCTGCTGGCTAGGGCTGATAGAAACTGTAGGCCAAAGCCATATGGAGGGTCACAAGTTGCTTGTCCCTGACCTAAAGCATTAAACAAATAATTAGGTCAAATAATCAGGGATCATGTTTATTAACATACGGAAGCCCCACCCGCTCCGCTCTGGGGTGGGTCTTCCTCTTTCTTTTCAAGGACTATAAATATATAAGGCAATATCTACTCAGAGGTAAATCCCATGGACTTCAATGGGACTTACTCCAAAGCATTGTGTGTGTGTGTGTGTGTGTGTGTGTGTGTGTGCAAGACTGCAAGGTAAAATGCCCAACATAAGCGTGTTCAACCTGAAAACAAACAGGACAGGATGGGGGTGGGAAGAGAAATGTGTGCATTTATTTAAATTGGGAAAGATGCGTAGATTTTGTGGCTGGAAAGTAAATGGAGGGGAAATATATGCAAAATTTCACCTCCATTTACTTTCTAGCCATGAAATCTGCACATATTTCGCAGTTTTTTAAAAAATGCACAGATTTTCAAGACCAAAAAAAACCCCTTAAGAGGTGGCAAATTGGGACAGAGCACTCCATCTCATTCAGCCACCTCCTCAGGGTTTTTGACAGCTGTCAACTGGCAACCGCACAGTAAGATCTTCATGGTGTTTCCCATTCCCTGTGCTTTTGACAGCTGTTGAGTGGAAACAATGTAGTATATATGCAGTCTAGCCTTGTCAATCCCTTACTTACTACTTTTGGGCACTGACAAGGCAAAACAGTATATAGGCTACATATATGCAGTTTCACAATTGCAACAGGACTAAGAAAAATTACAAATCCATCTGCAGACATTTCTGGCGCCAAAAAAAAAAAAAAGGTGGTGAACCAGTGACAGCCACTCCAATGTGCTGCTTGGGCACTTTGGAGGGGCTACCTCCGGTGGTGGCACAGGCAAGCTTGCCAAGAGTAGCAAGGGTTTTTTGCCACTCTTGCAGAGCAGCTCGCTCACCACTTTCTGCAACCCATGATGGGGGCTGGTCTCCCAGGTTCGGATGACACGAAAACCCATCATGGATTCAACAACCCCTACAACAAGCCATGGGTTGTCCGGGTGGCTTGTTGACCAAAAATAAGCCACCCTGTCGGAAGCAGTCCAGATTCGGATGACACGACAATAGTAGGTGATCACTCGTGACCAAGTAAGATTGTCTTCCAGGATAAAATTACAAAAAGAAATTCTAAAAAATTGTGTAGACTCTAGCAATGGGTCCGTGAGTGTGGAGGCCAATTCTAGATCCACACAGCTTCCCACAGTGAGGACACAGGTTACCAGATGGAAGATGGTTCTGTAAAGGATTCGTTTGACGTGCTTTTCGCTTAGCACGTTTCTCCCTTTCACCTTGCACTCGGGCTTCTTCAAAGTCCATAGAACCTTTGTGAAAGGCCAACCTCCATTTAGATCGTTCATGGGCCAGAGCTTCCCAGTTCTCAATGTTTATATTGCAATTTTTTAGATTAGCCTTAAGAACATCTTTAAACCTCTTATACTGACCACCGATATTCCGCTTTCCATCCTTGAGTTGGGAATAAAGTAACTGCTTTGGGAGACGGCAGTCAGGCATTCGAACAGCATGACCGGTCCATTGAAGTTGGCGTTGAAGGATCATTTTTTCAACGCTAGTAGTCTTTGCTTCTTCTAGTACACTGACATTTGTTCGCCTATCTTCCCAAGTAATTCGCAGGATTTTCCGGAGGCAACGTTGATGAAATCTTTCAAGGAGATGGAAATGACATTCATGTTTCACAGGCATACAATAAAGTTGGTAATACAATGGCTTTATAAACCAGCGTTTTGGTCTCCCTACAGATATCCCAATTCTTGAACACTCTACACTTCATTCGAGAAAATGCGGCACTTGCGGAGGTCAAACGATGCTGGATTTCAGTGTCAATGTTAGCTGTAACAGAAAGATAGCTGCTTGATATTTTCCAGTATTGCCCCGGCAAGCTGGATAGATGGCATCACCAAAGGGTTAATTTGCACTGGCTGATGAAGCACTTGTTGATAAAGCACTTTGGTTTTTTTTTATATTAAGTGAGAGACCCAAGTTTTTCATATGCTTCTGCAAAAGCATTTAGGATAGTTTGGAGATCATCCTCTGAGTGTGCGGAGACCACATTATCATCAGCATACTGAAGTTCCACAATGGAGATTGTAATTACCTTACTTTTTGCTTTCAGCCTGCTGAGATTAAAAAGCTTTCCATCTGTTTGATATATAATTCCCACACCAAAGGGGAGTTTCCCCTCAACAAGATGTAAAATCATAGCGATGAAAATAGCAAATAACGTTTGGGCAATAACACATCCCTGTTTAACACCTGATCCCACTTTAAATGGGATCCGTGAGAGCCGTTGTTGTCCAAAACCGTTGCTGTCATGTTGTCATGGAGAAGTCGCAAGATATTCACAAATTTATTGGGGCATCCAATTTTCATAAGGATAGTCCAGAGAGCCGTTCGGTCTACAGTATCAAAGGCCTTAGCCAAGTCAATAAATGCCATATAAAGGGGTTGATTTTGCTCCCGGCATTTTCTTGGCGCTGATGTGCAGTAAAAATCATGTCCAATGAATACAGCATGGCTAGTTACCTACGATGGGTTGTTGTGTCATGCGAACCCAGTCAATGTGTAGGCCACCTCTCAAAGGAAGGCATACAGAGAAAAACTTACTAGTAGAAGTGAGCTTTTGCAGGGAGACGAGGCTTTTGGGATGCCTTTTGGCATTAAAGACCATCTTTTAAAAGCTGGAAACTGTGTATATTACATGTGGTGTTCTACTCATTATTTAACTTACCCCTGCAAACATTGCACTTTGCTCTGGTATTGAAAAAGGTCCAAATTTTTGGAGCTACCCCTTGACCCATGGACTGGACTGGGCTAGGCCTAGCTTTTAAACAAGGAGCCCATGATCATTTCAGGCAGTCCCTCTTCAGTTATTCTCCCCAAGGTCAACCTGGGGCTGGGACCCCATGGTCCCAAAGAGCAAAGCCCCCTGCCCTAGGGGGTGGAGGACTATAGCACTGAGCAAACCAACAGGAAAGGATACTGTCATGAGAAACCCTCCGAAGAGGAACATGAAGATGAAGTCTGCGGTCCTTCCGCGAAAAGATCCTTCCTCCAGCATCCGGCAGTATCGGTACCTGTGAGCAGGCAGCAAGGGAGGTGGGCAGTAGAGGAAACTAACGGAAAGGCGGGTGGCCAACCCCATTTCTGAAGCCCCCTGCTGCAGAAGCAGGCCAGACGGAGAAGGGGGACTGAGCCAATCCACCGGCTGCAGAATGAGCCTGACAGAGGTTGCAAGGCCAAGTCTGTGCCTACCAGTGCTGGGAGGCCTGTTCACTTTCAAGCCCCCCCCCCCAGCCCTTCCCTGACATTCACACATTTTAGAAGCTTACTTAGGAGTTTGTGTATGGGAGAGGGAGGGGGGCAGGCCAAGACAGGGGCCTAAAAAGAGAGAACAATGCACCTCCTTTCATATTTTGCAATTACAAGAGAAGGAATTTTCTAATCTCACCAATGAGTATCAAATCTCATCTCAGCAACTGCCAGCTCCTAATGCGAGGGTCTGAATGTTTATTTATTGCAGTAATTTATATCCCACTTTTCAGGATACAAATCCCTCCAAGTGTCAGGAAAATACAGTGGTAAAATCACGGCAATCCGCGTCTACGTTCGACGAGGCATCCGCCCCACGAGGCAGCTGCGGCGCGGGGCCGGGCGCATCCCCAGCCCGGGTGCTCCCGGGCTCGCCGCTCCGCCGGCCGCGCTCCTCTGGAGCGGGCCGAGGCGGGCTCCCGGCGCGCGAGCGGGCGGCGCTCAGCGCGGGCGCGGCAGCCGGCTGAGCAGAACCGCGCCCCTCCGCCGCGGGGCTCCGGGCGGCCAGGCGAAAGGATACAGGAAGACCATGTTGAAGAAGAAGCTGAATCCCAGCGGGCCGAAGAACAGGAAGTTGGTGACGAGGCGCCAGAGCTGCAGCCGAGAAACGAGAGAGAGAGGGCGGGAGCGGGGGCACGCGGGCACACGCGCAGCCACCGCCCCCGGGCACACGCGCAGCCACCGCCCCCGGGCACACGCGCAGCCGCCGGCCCGGCCCGGCCGGCCCGGCCCGGCCCCGCTCACCTGCAGCCTGCGGAAGATAAGCTCCGGGTTGAAGTACAGCTGGAAGGGCGTGATGAGCTCCAGCTGCTGCGGGAGGAGAGAGGGAGAGGGGCCTGAGGCCAGCCGGGGGGGGGGGGAGGCGCCGACGCGGGCCCGCCCGCCCCGCCGCCAGGGGCGCTTTCCGCCCGGCACCTCGCGCGCCCCAGCCCCAGGGGGCTCCCCGCGCGCACCCGGCGCTTACCACGGCAGCGGTGGTGATGACGCAGGCGGTGGTGTAGGCGCGCGTCACGGCGGGGATGCCCAAGTACTCGGCTGCGAAGCCCTGGTAGGCCATGGCGGGGCGGCGGCAGGGGGAGCCGAGCCGAGGGCGGCGGCCGGCAGGACGGGGCCCCTTTAAGACTGGGGCGCGGGGATGCCACGCCCTCTACCATGCAGACCAATCGTCGGGTGGGCAGCTCACGCAAGGGGCGTGACCTGCCGGGAGCTCAGCTGCTCCGGCCGCCTGAGCCCAGAAGGAACCAAGGCAAGGCGGGGCGGGGCCTGGGAGTGACGGGCTCCCGGCCAGTGGCGCTGCGCAGGTCGTGTTGCTGTGTCGCGGGAAGGAGCCACGTGTGCTCAGCCGCCGGACGGGCGTCCAATCAGCAAGCGCGCCTCGCTTTGCAGGAACGCGGCCGGCTATTTCTATGGCTGCCCTCCAGGGGAAGCGCAGCTGCGCAGAGGGGCGTCTCGCCGCCGGGACCGCTGGCTTCCGGGTTCAGGGGCGGACGCCGGCTGCAGGAGCCGCAGGAAGAGGCTGGGCCGTCCGCGGCGGCGCGGGGCCTTTTGCGCGGCCGCCCGTGCGGCTCTGGAGGAGGGCGGCGGCGGCGGCAGCCTCTTACGCCAAGGTGGGTCAGCCGGCGCGAGCATTCGCCTGACCTGGCGGCCAGCTCTTGAGCTAGTGCCGGGCGGGGGCCCTGCCTCCCGGCACCGAGCATGCCGCCCTCCCGCCACTTAGCGAGGACCGGCTGGACTGCCGCAGCCAGAGAAATACTCAAGGCGCGCAGCAGAGTAGCATTCACCCCCTCGGAGAGAGCCCGGAGTGCCGCCTTGGGATCCAGGCCTGCCCGTTGGCCGTCATCACTGATAACGCCTCGGATAGCCGCCCGGCCCCCACGCCCTTTGGCCTCGGGGACCGCCCCCCACGTCTGAAAGTGCGTGTCCCTATTCCACCCAGGGCCTCTCCGGCACGTGGGCTGCGTGGCACATCAGACGATTCAGCAAGGTGACACGCCGCCTGTGCGCAGTCTTGAAGGAAGACGCTCGAATAGGCGCCGATACCGACAGCAACTGCCTGTTTTTCCAGATAGCTTCCCATTTGCCCTCCTCCAAATCCCAAACTGCTCCCAAACTGCTCTAAGACACACACACACACACACACACACACACACTCACACCCCAGGAAGTAGTTAGGTAACCTCAAAGTATCTGATATATAGTAGAGATAATCTTCTTTGACACAGATGTCTTAGCAACAAAGTCTGCAAAAGGAGTGAATTTCCTTGTAGCTTATTCCCCAGTCGTTGTATTTGAAATGAAGTAAATCACTAGATGTAGCTGCTGTAACCAATCAAATACTCCAGGGTGTAATGCCCTCCTTAGCTGTGCTTCTATAAGTGGCTTCTTATTTATATAGAAATCAATCCTATATAACTCCCTCCCATTCTTTAAAACAAGGACTTTTATCCTCACTTTAAAATGAGGGGTGATCTGTTGTGGTGATAATGGGGACATATACGGAGCCAATCGTTTTTTCCACTTCTTCCAAATTCTCAAATTGCATTTCAAAAAGGTTGGACACATCCCTCAACTTCGTCCAAATGACATTCAAGAGAAATGGAATACTCTGCCAGGAGGGTGCTGAGAGCGTATGCAGCTCCATCTGAACCCAAGGCTTATTCACACTTCCTTGAATAAGGTACAGTGAAACCTTGGATTGCAAGCATAATTCGTTCCGGAAACGTGCTTGTAATCCAAAGCACTTGTATATATAAATAAATGTAAATAATAAATAAATAAATAAATATCAAAGCGAAATTCCCCATAAGAAATTTGTACACATATTTTTAATTTAAGCTGCAATAAAGAATGATAGTGTAAAGTCTTCATTTTTTTGACCGTACTACAGTACTTGTATTGCAAGGCGTTGCTTGTTTATCAAGTTAAAATTTATTTTAAAAATATGCTTGTCTTGCAAAACACTCACAGACCAAGTTACTTGCAATCCAAAGTTTTACTGTATGTGCTTTGGCAAAGTTGAAATGCCCCATAATAAGCTTGGATGTGAGGAATGCCCCCCCCCCACACTTTTTTCCTTTATATAAAACATTTTTACTGGGTCTTACTCTCTTTTATGTATAAATTTATCTACAATTCTTCGCCACCCTAGTAAAGTCTTCTCTGGGGTCAATACTGTCAAAACCTTAAAAAAAAACAATTTCTGCATCAGTGTCATTTTATCTGCCTCAGTTCTCCCCAGTCATCACAGATTGAGCTTATTCCACATTTTAATATCATTTTTAATTTGTGTCATGACTGAAGAGAAGTTAATTTTCCTCAATTTATGCACATTCTTGTGGATCACAACTCCAAGATATTTTATTGTTTTGCACTTGAGGGAAAAGCCAGACACTCTTTGTTGTTGTTGTTGCATACCGGGGTGGGGATTTATACACAATATTTCTAACTTGGCATAATTTATTTTCAGACCAGCTACTTCTCCATACGTAGCAATCTCTTTTTGCACCTCCTGGACTAATAGCAGCAGATCTATAAGGAACAGTGTAATGTAATCTGCAAACATACCAATCCTATGATTTCTGCCCCCTTCTCCAATTCCCTTAATATTAGGATTGGTTCTCTGGGCTTTTGCCAAAGGTTCCAGGTCCCATGGGGCAAAGGTTAAATTGTGGTGCATCATAGCCATTTACTCTGTTGTCTAGAATTTGGTATAATGCTGAAATGGCCTTCATAAATTTTTCTCCTAGTTTCATTTGGTTATCAGTTTGAGTAAGAAAGGCCATTCTAGGTGATCAAGCCCTTTGCATGCATCAAGTGTGAGGATTGCTAATCTCCACTTTTTGCATTTATTCCAATCAACCACCTTCAGCGTTCCCCTAACTGCATCAGCCAGCTGTCCGTGTGTCATAAAGCCTGCCTAGTCTGGGCTTCTGTATGACATTACGATTTCATTGAGTCGTGTTGCGAGAATAGCAGTAAATAATTTTAGATCCTGATTTAATGGGCCTATAAGATTGCACTAACTTTGGATCTTTCCCTGGTTTCAAAATTACTGTAATTCTGGATTCCCTCCATGTGTCAGAGATTTCCTCTCCAGCTAAAATGACATTAGAGTGCAATCCTATGGGTTGCACCCTTGTTGGATGGAAGCCTCTGATCTTGGATGCTTCCAAGTATCCCATTGGAGGAGTGACAGAGGCAATTTGTGTCTCTCCATCCTCCTTTCGGTCCCGTCCCCCTCCAGAGGGGCTCTGAGCCCCTCTGGAGGGGGTAGAACTGGGGCTCGAGAGACCATAAGTCTTCTCATATCCTGGCCTCTCCTCTTTCCTCCACTCCCCACCCATTGCAACACCCCCTTTCAGGCCTCTCCGAGGTTCACCAAGGCCACTTTTGCAACCTCGTGATGCTGGCGCTGTGGTTCTTTCCATGGTGGCTGCAAGGGAGAGGGGCTGTGGGGAGGGATTGGATTCCAGAGTCCACCTTCCAAGATCACAGCAGTGCTTCTGGCCTCAGAGGTGGAGCTCCAAAGAAGTCTGTGGTCCCTGGCTCACTCTCCACCCTTAAACACTTGGCACAGATGTGGTGCTAATTGTTGCTTGCGCTACTTATCGAACTCCCTGGTGAGCCCATCAGGTCCTGGCCTTACTATTTTTGAGTTTAGCAATTGCCCTCTGTAATTTTTCCATTGAGATCTCCTGGTTTAGCTGGATGCTGTGTTCATCAGACACTTGAGCAATTCCCAAACTAAACTAAATAAGAGTCTCTTGCCCTCTAGCGGATTTTCTGAGGTATGCAATTGTTCATAGAACTTTGCGAAACACTTGCTGAGATCTTTATTAGAGTAACAATGCTCTCCTTACTCATTTTGTATTGCTATAATTTTATTCCTATTTATCCTTTTTAAAAATGCATTTGTTAACAATTTAGAATTCTTATCACCAAATTCCTAGTATTTGCTGTGTAAACCACAAGCTTACCGTGGTCTTCTATATTTCTAATGCTTCTATTTCTTTTTCTTATAAGTTCTTTATAGACCTGTTTCGACCCTATGCTTGTATGCATCTCTTCTCTTCTGTATGCGTTTCTATGTGCAATCTCCATTGCTTTACCGTAAGTTTTTGAAAATATCGGGCAGGTATGAAATGAGGAATCCCGCGTAAACATACATAATTCAGGGTATAATGTTCTTCTTAAGTGTATTTACTTTGCCCCACAGACTCATGTTCAAGGATGCCTATCTGTATCTCGTGTAATCTCACTAATCAGTTTATCAATGTTTAACTTAATCATTTGAGATATATCTCTGGGAATAAGTATTCCCAGGTAGGTAATGTGGTCTGGGCAGCATCAAAATTGCCAGTTTGCCAATACATTGTGGGGGATTGTATCTCCAATAGACAACAATTCAGACATTGACCAGTTAATTGAATAGCCTGACAAAAGACCTAACATGTCAATCAACGGCATCAAAATGGGAATTGACAACTGAAGTTCCAAAAAAAAACAGTAAAAGATCATCAGCATGGAAAATAATTTTGAATTCTAGACAATTATACAAAAATCCATAAATACTACTATTTTATAGCATTCCTACATGCCAGGGTTTCCAAACATAAATTGAAACACCAAGGGAGAAAGCGGGCAACCTCTCCCCAACTTTTTAAAAAAATAAGAATCGGAAAGAAAGCCATTAGTTACATAGAATCATAGAAAAGTAGAGTTGGAAGGGGCCTACCAGGCTCAATGCAGGAATCCAGGTCAAAGCATCCCTGACAGATGGCTGTCCAGCCGCACCTTAATGCCTCCAGAGTGGGAGAGCCCACCACCTCCCTATGGTAGTTGGTTCCATTGTCTTATTGCTCAGACAGTCAGGATTTTTTTCCTGATGTTTAGGTGGAATCTGGGTTCCTGTAGCTTGAGCCCATTATTCCGTGTCCTGCAAACTGGGATGATCGAGAAGAGATCCTGGCCCTCCTCTCTGTGACAACCCTTTAAGTACTGGAAGAGTGCTATCATATCTCCCCTCAGTCTCCTCTTCTGAAGGCTAAACATGCCCAGTTCTTTCAGTCTCTCCTCATAGGGCCTTGTTTCCAGTCCCTTTATCATCCTTGTTGCCCTCCTCTGAACCCTCTCCAGTTTGTCTGCGTCCTTCTGAAAGTGTGGTGCCCAGAACTGGACGCAGTACTCAAGATGAAACTTTTGAAAAGCAAATTGCCATTGTTTCAAGGAGGCATGATGTGGTAGTAATAGGGGACTTCAATTTCCCTGATACCTGTTGGGAGAACTTCCTCCTACAGAAAGTGGAGGCAGGAACTAGAGGATCGGCTATCCTTGACCTGATTCTAACCAACAGAGACGAGTTAGTGGATAAAGTGGCAGTTTTGGGAACTCTGGGGGAAAGTGACCATGTTATACTTGAGTTCTTGATTCTAAGGGGAGCAAAAGCTGAGTGTAGCCAAACACGTACCCTGGATTTTAGGAAAGCCAATTTTAACAAACTCAGAACAATGATAAGTAAGGTCCCATGGCAAGCGACTCTAATAAGAAAAGGAGCCCAGGATGGGTGGGAGTTTTTTTAAAAAGGAAATTTTAAAGGCACAATTGCAAACAATTCCCACAAGGAAAAAAGGCAGAGGGCAACAGAAGAAGCCAATGTGGCTTCACAATAAACTCAAAGATGACTTGAAAACAAAAAAGAACACGTATAGGAAGTGGAAGGAAGGACAGGCTACAAAGGAAGAGTACAGGCAGGTAGCACAGAACTGCAGGAATAGTGTCAGGAAGGCTAAAGCTGAGAATGAGCTAAGGTTAGCGAGGGATGCTAAAAACAACACGAAAGCTTTCTTCAGATACGTGCACAGTAAAAGACAGAGGAAAGAAATGGTGGTTCTGTTGTGATATGTATCACTTCACCAGCTGTAGCACACTGTTTACACATGGAAAGAACAGAATGGCTGTAAACAAGTTTGTTATGTCTTTCTCGTGTTTTTCGCATGGGAAGCCTAGACCGTGGGAGCATTATGAGCTAGTCACATGGTTTGTATGTTCTGATGACGTGCTAACTTGTTTTCTGTCTGAAGCCATCTTAGAAGCAGGCAGGACTGCTTTCTCTCTTCTTCTTTGTTCTTCTTGCTGGGCTTTTGTTACTGCAACAATGTAACGCCTTTGCTGAGGTGGAGTGAAGCTCAACTTACTCCACTGGATGTAATGCTTGCTATGCATTTATACTCTGCACATGGACTGTAACTAGGAAATGTATACTCTGTAGAACTTTACTTGCTAAGTGAATAAACAGGTAGAATTAGACCTGTGGTGTTACAGAGTGTTTCCTGACTCCATGGATTAATCTGCAAACGGGGAAGCTGGAAGCAAGTTGGATTACAGGCAGGCTGGGCTGGCATCTTCACAACACGCTGCACGCTGCAAAAGGGGGGAGCTGAGATCTGGAAGATCTGTGTGTGGAATAACAGGCCTCTGCTAGCACACAGACAAGATTTTAAATCTCCCATGCGCACACGCACTCTGCTGCTCACGCACACACGCACCAACAGGTTCAACTATGCAATGGGGATGGCAAATTGATAACAGAAGACAAAGAAAAGGCAGAAGTGTTCAATTCCTACTTCGGCTCAGTCTTCTCCCAAGAGAGGGTCTATGACCCCCCTGGAAAATCTGAAGTGCAGACTGAAGGGGCAGGATTGCAGTTTGAGATTGATAGGCAAATGGTCAAGGAGCACCTGATTACTCTGAACGAGTTTAAATCTCCAGGGCCTGACGAGCTGCATCCTAGAGTAATAAAGGAACTGGCAGAAGAACTCTCAGAACCACTGTCTATTATCTTTGAGAAATCATGGAGGACAGGTGAAGTGCCAGATGACTGGAGGAGGGCAAATGTTGTTCCCATCTTCAAAAAGGGCAAGAAAGAGGAACCTGGGAACTATAGGCTTGTCAGTCTGACATCAATCCCTGGGAAAATTTTGGAGCAGATTATAAAAAAGTCAGTTTGCAAGCACCTTGAAAACAATGCAGTGATTACTAGAAGCCAGCATGGATTTGTCAAGAACAAATCCTGCCAGACTAATCTGATCTCATTTTTTGATCGGGTAACCTGCCTTGTGGACTGTGGGAATGCTTATTGAATGCTGTGGGAATGCTCAAAGAGTGCTTATCAATGGTTCCTTCTCAAACTGGGGAGAGGTAACGAGCAGGGTACCACAGGGCTTGGTCCTGGGCCCAGTGCTCTTCAACATTTTTATTAGTGACTTGGAGGAGGAGGTACAGGGAATACTTATCAAATTTGCAGATGACACAAAGTTGGGTGGAACAGCTAATACTCTGGAAGACAGAAACAAAATTCAAAGCGACCTTGATAGGATGGAGCCGAAAACAACAGAATGAAATTTAATAGGGATAAATGCCAAGTGCTGCACCTAGGGAGAGGAAACCAAATGCAGAGTTACAGAATGGGGGACACTTGGCTCAACAATACTACAAGTGAGAAGGATCTTGGAATTGTGGTAGATCACAAACTGAATATGAGCCAGCAATGCGATGTGGCTGCAAAAAAGGCAAATGCTATTTTGGGCTGCATTAATAGAAGTATAGCTTCCAAATCGCGGGAAGTGATAATTCCCCTTTACTTAGCTCTGGTTAGGCCCCATCTTGAGTACTGCGTCCAGTTCTGGGCACCACACTTTAAGAAGGATGTAGACAAACTGGAGAGGGTTCAGAGGCGGGCAACAAGGATGATAAAGGGACTGGAAACAAGGCCCTATGATTTAATGGAGGTTTAATGGAGGAGAGACTGAAAGAACTGTGCATGTTTAGCCTTCAGAAGAGGAGACTGAGGGGAGATATGATCGCACTCTTCCAGTACTTGAAGGGATGTCACACAGAGGAGGGCCAGGATCTCTTCTCGATTATCCTAGTCTGCAGGACACGGAATAATGGGCTCAAGTTACAGGAACCCAGATTCCAACTAAACATCAGGAAAAATTTCCTGACTGTCAGAGCAATAAGACAATGGAATCAACTACCTAGGGAGGTGGTGAGCTCTCCCACGCTGGAGGCATCCAAGGTGCAGCTGGACAGCCATCTGTCAGGGACGCTTTGACCTGGATTCCTGCATTGAGCAGGGGGTTGGACTCTATGGCCTTGTAGGGCCCTTCCAACTCTACTTTTCTATGATTCTATGAGTTAAAGGAGGATAAGGAAATTGTGGAGAAGCTGAATGAATTCTTTTCATCTGTCTTCACTGCAGAAAATACAGGACAGATACCTGTGCCTGAAGTGATGTTTTCAGGAAGGGAGTCTGAGGAACTGAGGCAGATAGTGGTGACAAAAGATGAAGTTCTCAACCTTATTGACAAATTGCAAGTTAATAAATTACTGGTCCCAGATGGTATCCATCCTAGAGTTCTTAAAGAACTCAAATGTGAAATTTCTGATCTTCTAACAGCAATATGTAACATGTCCCTAAGATCAGCCTCTGTATCAGAGGACTAGAGACTGGCAAATGTAACACTAATTTTTAAAAGGATCCAGGAAATTGCAGACCTGTTAGCTTAGTGTCTGTTCTGGGTAAATTGGTTGAAAGTGTTATTAAAGATAAAATTAGTAAGCATATAGAAGAACAAACCCTGCAGAGAAAGAATCAACATGGCTTCCACAAAGGTAAGTCCTGTCTCACTAACCTTTTAGAGTTCTTGGAAGGTATCAATCAACACGTGGACAGCAGTGATCCAGTAGACATTGTTTACTTGGGCTTTCAAAAGGCTTTTGACAAAGTCCCCTCACCAAAAACTCCTGAGCAAACTTAGCAGTCATGGAATAAGAGGGGAGGTCCTCTTATGGATCAGTGACTGGTTAAAGAACAGGAAGCAAAGAGTAGGAATAAATGGTAAATTCTCCCAATGGAGAACGTCAAGTAAACAGTGGGGTCCCACAGGGATCTGTATTGGGACCAATGCTTTTCAACTTATTCATAAATGATCTGGAATTAGGAGTATGCAGTGAAGTGGCCAAGTTTGCAGATGATACCAAATTATTTAGGATGGTTAAAACAAAAAGAGATTGTGAGGAGCTCCACAATGATCTCTCCAAACTGGGAGAATGGGCATCAAAATGGCAAATACGGTTCAATGTAAGCAAGTGTAAAGTGATGCATATTGGGGCTAAAACTCCGAATGTCAAGTATATAAGCTGATGGGAGCTGAGCTAGTGGTGACTGACCAAGAAAGATCTTGGGGTTGTGGTGGACAGCTCAATGAAAATGTCAACCCAGTGTGTGGCTGCTGTGAAGATGGGAAACTCCATGTTGTAAGCCACCCAGAGAGCTTCGGCTATTGGGCGGTATAAAAATGTATTAAATAAATAAATGTTGGGCATAATTAGGAAAAGAATTGAAAATAAAACTGCCAAGATCATACTCCCCTCATTTTATTTATTTATTATATTTATACCCCGCCTTTTTTCCTGCAAGGAACCCAAGGCGGCTTACATAATCCTCCTCTTCCTTTGTTTTATCCTCACAACAACCCTGTGAGGTAGGTTAGGCTGAGAGTCAGTGACTGGCCCAAAGTCACCCAGTGAGTTTCATGGCTGAGCGGGGACTAGAACCCGGATCTTCCCAGTCCCAGTCCCAGTCCAACACCCTAACCACTATGCCACACGGGCTCTCTCATACAAATCTATGGTGCGACTGCACTTAGAATACTGTATACAGTTCTTACTAGAAGCCAGCATGGATTTGTCAAGAACAAATCCCGCCAGACTAATCTGATCTCATTTTTTGATCGGGTAACCTCCCTTGTGGACTATGGGAATGCGGTGGACATAATATATCTGGACTTCAGCAAAGCTTTCAACAAAGTGCCTCATGATATCCTGATTAGCAAGCTAGCTAAAAGTGGGCTAGATGGAACAACTATCAGGTGGATCCACAATTGGCTACAGAATCGGACTCAAAGAGTGCTTATCAATGGTTCCTTCTCAAACTGGGGAGAGGTAACGAGCGGGGTACCACAGGGCTCAGTCCTGGGCCCAGTGCTCTTCAACATTTTTATTAATGACTTGGATGAGGAGGTGCGGGGAATGCTTATCAGATTTGCAGATGACAGAAAGTTGGGTGGAACAGCTAATATTCTGGAAGACAGAAACAAAATTCAAAGAGATCTCAATAGGCTAGAGCGCTGGGCCAAAAACAACCGAATGAAATTTAATAGGGATAAATGCCAATTGCTGCACCTAGGGAAAGGAAACCAAATGCACAGTTACAGAATGGGGGACACTTGGCTCAACAATACTACAAGTGAGAAGGTTCTTGGAATTGTGGTAGATCACAAACTGAATATGAGCCAGCAATGCGATGTGGCTGCAAAGAAGGCAAATGCAATTTTGGGCTGCATTAATAGAAGTATAGCTTCCAAATCGCGGGAAGTGCTAATTCCCCTTTACTCGGCACTGGTTAGGCCTCATCTTGAGTACTGCGTCCAGTTCTGTGCACCACACTTTAAGAAGGACGTAGACAAACTGGAGAGAGTTCAGAGGAGGGCAACAAGGATGATAAAGGGACTGGAAACAAGGCCCTATGAGGAGAGACTGAAAGAACTGGGCATGTTTAGCCTTCAGAAGAGGAGACTGAGGGGAGATATGATCGCACTCTTCCAGTACTTGAAGGGTTGTCACACAGAGGAGGGCCAGGATCTCTTCTCGATCATCCCAGTTCGCAGGACACGGCATAATGGGCTCCAGATACAGGAACCCAGATTCCACCTAAACATCAGGAAAAATTTCCGGACTGTCAGAGCAATAAGACAGTGGAACCAACTACCTAAGGAGGTGGTGGGCCCTCCCACTCTGGAGGCATTTAAGGTGCGGCTGGACAACCATCTGTCAGGGATGCTTTGACCTGGATTCCTGCATTCAGCGGGGGGTTGGACTCGATGGCCTGGTATGCCCTTCCAACTCTACTTTTCTATGATTTTATGATAAATGGATATTGTAGAGTTGGAAAAAGTGCAGAAAAGGGCAACTAAAATGATCAAGGGGCTGGAGCAATGCCCCGAAGAGGAAAGGTTACAGCAGCTGGGAATGTTTAGCTCAGAAAAAAGGCATAGAGGTGTACAAAATCATGCATGGTGTGGAGAAAGTGGACAGGGACACATTTTTCTCCCTCATAGTACCAGAACCCAATGGGGTCATCCCATGAAGCTGATGGATGGGAGATTCAGGACAGATAAAAGGAAGGGCTTCACAAAGCGCAGAGTTAAACTATGGAATTCACTTCCACAAGATGCAGTGATGACCACCAGTTTGGATGGCTTTAAAAGGGGCTGAGACAAATTCATGGAGGAGAAAGCTATCAATGGCTACTAGTCCTCATGGCTATATGCTACCTCCAGTATCAGAGGCAGGATTCCTATGTGCACCAGATGCTGTGGAACATGGGCGGGAGGGTGCTGTTGCACTCATGTCCTGGCTGTGGGATCCTGTGGGCAGCTGGTTGGCCACTGAGTGAACAGAATGCTGGTCTAGATGGACCCTTGGTCTGATCCATCAGGGCTCTTCTTATGTTCTTGGGCACTCACTGATAGTTCTGGGCCATGTCAGGTCAAGCAGAGTCAGAGCCATGACCCTTGGTTATGTTGGTATATCTCTCATTGCAGTGGCAGATCTTGCATTGTGCTAACAGCGGGGCGGGGGGTCTTCCACCATATCATATAATATCCCCTCATTCACATATTTGGTATAGGATTGCACCTTCAGTCGATGACATGTAATTTAAGTGGTATAGTTATTACCTCTGTGAAAAGTAGACTTTCCCCCTTGTATTGGCTTTTGATATGCTGCCTTTGGTTTAAAAAACTCCCAGGACTGCTAACAACCTTAAAACACACAGAACATCAACAAAAGCACCCATAGCACTAAAATCCCTATGACACTCATGAAAAAATGGCATTTCTAACATGCTGAATGGCAAATAAAAAGGACACTGCCTGGCACCAAAAGGACAGCGTTGGCACCCACCTGGAGAGGGGGGGGGGTTATTCCCCATGTTCCACACAGCTCTAGTCACAACCTAACTTCAGAAGGGAGAGGGCGTCTGCAGTGATCCCTGAGCTGTGAGTCAGGGCACACAAGTGTTGCTATGCTGTGGCTCAGACAATGGGGAGTGTGCCCTTGTGACACACGTATTGCAGTCAAAACCATGAGAGCACTAGGAGGAGCACAAGGCTACTTGCCCCAGGGAACGAGCACCTGCCAAATGGGCTGGATCCCCTGTCCCCGTGGAAATGGGGGCCCACGAAGCCTAGAGAGTGAGTGGTGGTCTCGCTGCTGTCCTGGATGGCGCACAGACCTTCTGGCTGCATGGAGATTCTCACTTCCCAACAGCTGGAGCCAGCACTCGTGTGGGCAGGAAGGATTGTCCTGCATTCTCACACATGCTCCTCGGCCCAGGAAAACAGCCCCCTAGTCACAGCGTGCAGGTTTAATGGTGCGTAACTCACAGGACAGGAAACTGAAGTGTAAAATTCACAGGTCAGAATGCAATCCTTGTGACCTTGTGACAGAAGATCCATGGGAGAAGACGCATTGTGCAAGAAAGGCAGGCCCCAGCTCCCACAAGGTCCTTCAGGTTGCATGCCATTCCCAGCCCCAAACTTAGGTGGGACGAAAACCTTAAGCAAGCAAAGCAGGCACATGGGCAGCGGGGCAGGCATCGGCACTGTGGGGCACCTGCCAAGGCCCATGTCCCAGCCGGAAATGCAGGGGCAAGCCCAGAGCATGTGGCCCCTGCTCCGCCTCATCCCTTCCACTGCCTGTTTGAGCCCTCTCCAGGCCTGTTACCAGCAACAAGAGTTGAGGAAAGCAGTGGCCCCTGCCCTGCTCCTCCTGTCCTCTGACTGGCCAGTGGTGCAGACTGAGGCCAGAGGGAGAGGGCCTGCAAGCGGGCAGTGGCGAGAGGGGCCACCCAAGGGCATCTTGCCCAGCAAGGATCCTCGGAACCTGAAACCAGGTGGTCCTGATATGGAGAAAGGCCATGTTTGTTCTTTGGCCAACCCGGAATGCTAGTCATTCGGCTACTCCTAAAAACCCAAAGAGAGACCTCAGGACTCAGCTGCTGTATTTGTGTGCTTACCTTAATTGTCCTCCCTTGCCTGCTGCTTCCATCTAAGAGCTGGTTCTCCACCTGCCAAGCCAAGTGTTTGCAGCACAATGTAATCGGTGACTAAATAGACACATTCCTGCCCTAGAGGTTCAAACTGTCCTTCAGAATTCTTCCCAAAGCATCGGACACATTCTGGGCAGGCACAGGCATAAAGCAGGATGAGCACGCTACAACAAGTGGTACAGTTTTACATTTTACTTTCATGATCAGATGATTTATTTTTCAAATCTTACAGGAAACCATGAGATAGTGGGAGGGGGGACTTTGTGATGCACGTTTCTCTCCCTTATCAGAGATAGGAAAGCAAAAGGGTTGATCTCCAATGGGGGTGGGGAGGAAACAATATGTGGCCCTCCAGATGTTGTTGGACTCTGATTCCCATCAGCCCCACCCAGTGGTCAGATGGGAGTTGTAATCCAACATCTGGAGTGCCTCAGGTTTCCCAATCCTGGTCCACAAAATAATAAAGGCAAATGTTGATGCAGCTTTAAAATATTTTTTTAATCAGTGAGACAATCTTACAGTAACGAAAGTGTCCTGCTGCAGTAATGCCAATCCTGGTTGCCCCATGAAAAAGAAAGTGGGGGAGAGAGAGAGGAGTTCTCTCCCCAAGGGGATTAAGCATTTCATACTTTTCAGACATGGAAGAATTTAGCACAACAAAAGTTAAACCAAAGCCAGCAGGAGGGGCAGGGAAGAGAAGGGGGAGTTAGATTGTCTTTTGTTTGTCCTGTGTATTACTTGGCTTTCTTCAAAATTTGGTGAGCTACCAACCCTGCTGCATTTAGGAGCCCTCCTGCTGAGCAGGACTCTAGCCTTCTGCCCCAAAGTCCTGCTCTGATGATACCGCTGCTTTGGCCATCTCTGAGACCTTCCTTTTAACTCAGCCTGTAATACAGGATCCACTTTTCTTTTTTTAGCAGAGAAGTCCCTCTCTCATTGTTTCTTCTTCTCCAAAAATATACCCCTAAATCACAAGAAATGGTGATGGTTGATAGAAAGAAGCTTGACAAATGGCACCAGCCTCTCTGCTTCCTTGCTGTTCTGTTCCAAGCCTTCCCCTCCCTCCCTTTGTGCTGATGGTCAAGGCTCTTGAGAACATGATTCTCAATCAAGACTTGGAGGTTAGTAAGCAGAATTAGTGTTGTTGTTTTTACAAGTTCTGCCCCAGCAAGTTCTGCTTTAAAAGGGGAGGTGGCTAACAATAGTGAGATCTCTATACAATAAATTAGTTTTTAAATAAATCACAGAAATAAGTTGTAGGTACAAAAGAAGAGCCCTGAGGCTAGACCAGGCCAAAGCCATCTCTAGTCCAGCATTGTGTTACTAGCCAACGAGATGCCCGCAGCCCACAAGCAGCACCCGCCCACTCATTGTCCCCCATAACTGCTGTTCAGAGGCAGTCTGCTAGAAAAATGCCACATGCCACGGTAATGCAAGACTTTTTGGGGGGCCATTAAAACATCAGGATGTCGTGAGGCTGCCTTTCGGGTTGCCAGAACCCTTCTTCCAGCTGGGGGTTCCGCAAAACCGCAAAAGAGAGATGGGGTGGGGAGAAACCAGTATGTCAGAAAGACGCCAGTTGTAACCATGTTCAGGGGCTTCCAGACCCATCTCATAAGTAGAACTTTATTGGGTGTCGTCATCTCCCTCCCTCATTTTCCCACCACTTCTTCCAACTTTCTCCTTACTGCAGAAAATCTGTTCAACTTCAGGAGAGTAAGTCGGAATAGCAGTCAAACAGCTTCCGAGGTGTGGCGCTAGGATTCTCCCTCCATCTGGAAGTGGCCTCAGAGGGGAGTGCCAGAGGGGCCACCAAGCAGGCTGAAGGGGCAATGCAGGTGCAACAGTGCCTCCCCCGATATTTATTCACAACTAATATGTTAACTGTTGACCTAGCCTTCTATTGTAGAACATCCCAGGCAGCTAACAACAAAATAGGCACGGCCTAGAAGTCAGGTGGGCAGAGAGCGCCTTGTCCCCCCAGGGCGCTTCCAGGCGGAGGGTCCGCAGCACAACCGAGCAGAAGGTGCAGCTGCTCCAGATACTTTGTGGCCAGCCAGAAGCAGTGGGAGAACCCTGGAGGGAGGGGCACAAGTGGAGGATGACCCCACTCTCCAGAAGCACCCCGAGGCCCATGGGGGGGAAGCAGGGGGCCCGGCGGGTGATTTGGGGTTCACCTTGGCTGGCGTCCCTGGGGGCTGGAGCACAGAGGGGCCTGCACAGGGCTTGTGACACCGCCCGAAGTGTCCCCTTCTCTGCAGGAAAAGGCCCCGGAGGGGCAGGCCAGCACCACCTAGTCCTGCCTCATGACGAGAAGCCTGCCGGCCCGCATGTAACTGATCCCCAGCCAGGCCAGGCCAGGCCAGGCCAGAGGCTCCCCAGGCTGCCCTGAGAAGGGGAGGAGGCCATGCCGGGCCGTGGCTTCCAGGAGGGTGGGAAGAGGAGAGGCAAGCTGCCCTGCGATGAGGCCACCGCCCAGGGTTGGTGTAAAAGCTGGAACTGAACAAGCCAGAATGCTCCATTTAATCAAAAAGGCCAAAAGTGCCCAGAGCCCCTCCAGAACAGAATGAAATGGCCTGGAACAGCAACTTCCAAGTAAGCCAAATCAACCAAATTCACCAGTCACACATAACTACATGGGAGGGATGCAATAAGCCACAAAACTTCACAGAAACCATGTTCCAGTACCTGTTCTGGGCAATACTCCATATTCCGGAAAAATCAGCCCAGAATGCCAACTTCAAAGTGAGCCAAATAAATTCATCAGCCAGACATACCTGCATGGGAGTGATATACCATAAACCACAAAGCCATGCTCTTGTAACCAGTTTCAGGCCACAGTCTATATTTTGGAAAATGGCCTGGAACTTCCCAGTGAGACAAATCAACCAAACTCAACAGCCACACATGACTAGATGGGAGTGATGCAATAAGGCATAAATGAACACTACCAATCATTATTAGTATTAAATGCCAACTTTATTGTATATTACAATAATATAACAATGAAAAATTACTTAACTTTCTCAAATTAAATGTGTCTATTGTTTAACCAGTTCTATTCAATGATTTAAAAAACCTGCCAGTTTAGGACCAGAGTTAAGGCTATCTCATGTTGGCTCAAACCAGGAAATTGAAAGCTCAGGTTGATGCCTTAACTGACGTGCCCTGTGATCAGTAATCATGTTGTGCAATGTCACAAACTGTGCTTGCTGGAGGATGGAGTGCTTGCTGGGGCCAGCAAAGGCGCCCCACGTTGTCCTGGTCCTGTCTTGCCTTACGAAGCATCTGAGCCTTACTGTGGTGCTAGAGGAGTCCTCCTGTCAGTTGACCCAGGGCAGTTAGTTGCTTACATCAGTAGTTGGCAGGATGGGTTGAACAGCGAGAGGGAGGCCTCTTCTAGCAGGAAGGCCAGATGCTTTATTTTTTAATTATTTTATTTTTATTACATTTTCCAAAAGAAAAAACATGCAGAAAAAACAAAATAAAACATATCAATATTAATACATAAACCCACCCCAATCCCTCCACCAACTTGATCCATATTAAATTATCCTGTTTCATTTCTTTATAAACTTCTTCTTTTCATGAATCCCACCATTTTCTATGGTATGGTAGGCGATCACTCGTGACCGAGTAAGATTGTCTTCCAGGATAAAATTACAAAAAGAAATTTATAAAAGGAGGAAATTGTTTAAAAAAATATTGTGTAGACTCTAGCGATGGGTCCGTAAGTGACTGTGGAGGCCAATTCTAGATCCACACAGCTTCCCACAGTGAGGACACAGGTTACCAGATGGAAGATGGTCCTGTAAAGGATTCATTTCACGTGCTTTTCACTTAGCACGTTTCTCCCTTTCACCTTGCACTCGGGCTTCTTCAAAGTCCATGGAACCTTTGTGAAAGGCCAACCTCCATTTAGATCATTCATGGGCCAGAGCTTCCCAGTTCTCAATGTTTATATTGCATTTTTTAAGATTAGCCTTAAGAACATCTTTAAACCTCTTATACTGACCACTGATATTCCGCTTTCCATCCTTGAGTTGGGAATAAAGTAACTGCTTTGGGAGATGGCAGTCAGACATTCAAACATGACCGGTCCATTGAAGTTGGCGTTGAAGGATCATTTTTTCAATGCTAGTAGTCTTTGCTTCTTCCAGTACACTGACATTTGTTCGCCTATCTCCCCAAGTAATTCGCAGGATTTTCCAGAGGCAGCGTTGATGAAACGTCAAGGAGGTGGAAATGACGTTTATAGATAGTCCATGTTTCGCAGGCATACAATAAAGTTGGTAATACTTTACCAGCTTTATAAACCAGCGTTTTGGTCTCCCTACAAATATCCCGATCCTCGAACATTCCTTATGTTTCATTCGAGAAAACGCGGCACTTGCGGAGCTCAAGCGATGCTGGATTTCAGTGTCGATGTTAGCTGTAACAGAAAGATAGCGGCCAAGATAGAGAAAATGATCGACATTTTCCAGTATTGTCCCATCAAGCTGGATAGATGGCATCACCAAAGGGTTAGCTTTCACTTGCTGATGAAGCACTTTGGTTTTTTTGATGTTAAGTGAGAGACCAAGTTTTTTGTATGCTTCTGCAAAAGCATTTAGGATAGTTTGGAGATCATCCTCTGAATGTGCGGAGACCACATTATCATCAGCATACTTTGGTTCCACAATGGAGGTTGTAATTACCTTACTTTTTGCTTTCAGCCTACTGAGATTAAAAAGCTTTCCATCTGTTTGATATATAATTCCCACACCAAAGGGGAGTTTCCCCTCAACAAGATGTAAAATCTGATAGCGATGAAAATAGCAAATAACGTTTGGGCGATAACACATCCCTGTTTAACACCTGATCCCACTTTAAATGGGATCCGTGAGAGCCGTTGTTGTCCAAAACCGTTGCCGTCATGTTGTCATGGAGAAGTTGGAAGACATTCACAAATTTATTGGGGCATCCAATTTTCATAAGGATAGTCCAGAGAGCCGCTCGGTCTACAGTGTCAAAGGCCTTAGCCAAATCAACAAATTTGATTGATTGATTGATTGCATTTATACCCCGCTCTTCAGCCAGAAAGGGCTCCCAGAGTGGCTTACAAAGATTAATAATAAGACAGTCCCTGCCCTCAGGCTCACAATCTAAAAATGCCATATAAAGGTGTTGTATTTGCTCCCAGCCTACTGAGATTAAAAAGCTTTCCATCTGTTTGATATATAATTCCCACACCAAAGGGGAGTTTCCCCTCAACAAGATGTAAAATCTGATAGCGATGAAAATAGCAAATAACGTTTGGGCGATAACACATCCCTGTTTAACACCTGATCCCACTTTAAATGGGATCCGTGAGAGCCGTTGTTGTCCAAAACCGTTGCCGTCATGTTGTCATGGAGAAGTTGGAAGACATTCACAAATTTATTGGGGCATCCAATTTTCATAAGGATAGTCCAGAGAGCCGCTCGGTCTACAGTGTCAAAGGCTTTAGCCAAATCAACAAATTTGATTGATTGATTGATTGCATTTATACCCCGCTCTTCAGCCAGAAAGGGCTCCCAGAGTGGCTTACAAAGATTAATAATAAGACAGTCCCTGCCCTCAGGCTCACAATCTAAAAATGCCATATAAAGGTGTTGTATTTGCTCCCAGCAGTAAAAATCATGTCCACTGTCCCTCTAGAGGGGTGGAAACCATATTGAGATTCAGGGAGGATCTCTTCTGAAATAGATAGAAGATGGTTTGCAAGAATCCTAGCAAATATTTTAGCGGTAGCTAAGAAAGAAATGCCCCGATAGTTTCCACAGTCTGTTCTATCACCCTTCTTAAAGAGGGCGATAATTATGACATCCCTGAAGTCTTCTGGGATCTCTTCTCCTATCTAGATTTTTCCGATGAGTTTATGAAGATGTTGTACAAGTTGCCCCCCCGCTTTAAAGATTTCAGTAGCCATTTTCTATACGTTTCCATCAATGTTAATCTATTCAAATCTTTTTCCATATAATCTATGTACTTTTGCCAATCCTTCTTAAAAGTATCTTTTTTCTTTATTCCTCTATACAGTCTTAATTTTTGTATCAACTTTTCATTAATTGCTATATCCCATATTTTCTTTTTCCACATAGATATTTTCAGCATCCGAGCGGTCTTCCAACTGTTTGCTATTAATTGCCCTGTGGCTGTCAGTGAAAAACCAATTAACGTTTTCTCTCTTATCTCTCTATTCTCATTCACAAACATATTCAATAAAGCTAACTCTGGTGTTTTATGTATCTCTTGCTCAGTAATTTTTTCTATTTCTTTAAATATCTTATACCAGAACTTCTTTACCTTCCTACATTCCCACCACATATGCATTTGTGTTCCATTATTTTCCCAGCCTTTATAGGTGATAAATTCCTATTTATTTTTGCCAACTTCACCAGTGTCAGGTACCACTTCTGTACCAATTTTAATGCACCCTCTTTTATTTTAGTTGATATTGTTTGATAGGGAAATCTGTCAAAAATTTGCCCCCATTCTTCTTCCTCTATCTCATCTTCGATATCTCCTTTCCATATCTGTTTTATTGTTGCAGTCCCCCTTATCTCTTGTTTTATTAAAATTTTATATATTTTGGATACTGTACCCTTATCTCCTAATTCATATTTGTCTATAAATCTTTCCCATTTTGTTAAATCTCTTGTACGTTGCCTTAATATCTCTATGGTTCTAATAAATGTATTAATTTGCATCCATGATAACCATGTCACCCCTATAATTTGTGCTTGATTATTCCACATTTCTTCTGTTATACGGTACTGCTCTTCATAAAAATTTCTCATTTGAGTCAATCCTATTTCTTTTAACTTATTTTTCTCAACCACTTTCCCTTTCATATCAAAATCCGGGTGTGCCCAAATTGGTGATTAGTGGTGAGACCCCTGGCATTAATTTCTCTTTTCTAAAGGCCAGATGCTTTATAAGGCAACAGAGGACCAGGACAACACGGGCCATCTTTGCTGAACAAAGAAAAGTGTGGGTGCATGAAATGAAATGAAACAAGCGTAAACACACGTTCAGTGTAACCTGTCAATGTAGTGTGAGACACGATCCTTGCATGTCCTTTTCCCACCACACAGAAAATAGGAGCAAGGATTGGGGCCCTTGTACTGCATTTCTCCTTTCAGAAAGGTGGTGTGAGGCCCTGCCCCTTCTGTCCCCCCACCTGTGCGTTCCATCTCCGCCCCTCCCAAAATATCTGAGGGTCACACTTCATATTACTGTAGAGATGTACGCAGCTCGGTTTTCTTTCTTTTTCACTCAAAAGTAAGCTTGTGGGACCTCATATATGTCAGGGACCTAGGGTGGTGGGCTTTCACCCTTTCCCTGTGCCTGTAATTTACATTGCAACTGGATGCCTTTTTGGCAATGTAACATGTGGACGGGTGATCCGGTGGACATTGTTTACTTGGGCTTTCAAAAGGCTTTGGACAAAGTCCCTCACCAAAGACTCCTGAGCAAACTTCGCAGTCATGGAATAAGAGGGGAGGTCCTCTTATGGATCAGTAACCGGTTAAAGAACAGGATGCAGAGGGTAGGAATAAATGGTAAATTCTCCCAATGGAGAGATATAAACAGTGGGGTCCCACAGGGATCTTTATTGGGACCAATACTTTTCAACTTCATAGATTTCATAGATCATAGTTGGAAGGAGCCTACAAGGCTATGGAGTCCAAACCCCTGCTCAGTGCAGGAAACTAGAGGAGGGGTGTCAAGGTTCCGCTACTACAGGGACCCCTTGATCTGACCTTTGGGAGATCTCTGCCTCTTCCCAAAGCCTCTCCCTCTCTAGGTTATCAAGTCCTTTGCCTGCTTCCAGTAACGTGGGTGTAGGCTGTAGACGTGGTGAATAAGAGAGTGGTTATAATTCAAAAGCAAGTATGATAAAATAAAACAAACAAACAAACATTCCAAGGTTCACTAGTATAACTTCAGACTACCTATTTCCTATGCAGCCAGTTTCTCTTTCTCTCTCTCTGCTTCTCTCTGCTGTTTCTGTGCTTCTGCTTCTAGCTCTCTCCCAGCACACACTGACTGCTAGCTGACCACACCCCACATATATAGCCTTCCCAGGAATGGAAGGTTATAATCATGTGACCTTGAATAGGATATCTAATTCTTAACTTCTATTGGGTAACTTAAAACTCTCAAACTCCCCCTCCCATCCAAGTGTTTGGGCCTTCAGGCTTCACTACTCGAGGGAAGTGTTTGGGCCTTCAGGCTTCAACAAACTCAAGCCTGTGTAGGCCTCAATCCCTCACAAGGGGTCTCCCATTCAAGTAATAACCAGGCTTGACCCTGCTTAGCTTTCCACGCTCAGACAAGCTTATTCATAAAATATCTGGAATTAGGAGTATGCAGTGAAGTGGCCAAGTTTGCTGATGATACCAAATTATTTCAGGTGGTTAAAACAAAAAGAGATTGTGAGGAGGTCCAAAAGGATTTCTCCAAACTGGGAGAATGGACATCAAAATAGCAAATGCGGTTCAAAGTAAGAAAGTGTAAAGTGATGCATGTTGGGGCAAAAAATCCCAACTTTCAGTATATGCTGATGTGATCTCTGAGCTAGTGGTGACTTGATCAAGTAAGAGATCTTGGGGTTGTAGTGGACAGCTTGATGAAAAATGTCAACCCTGGCATTAATTTGCCTGCTGTGAAAAAGGCAAACTCCATGTTAGGCATACAGTAATTAGGAAAGGAATTCAAAATGAAACTGTCAAGATCATCCTGCCCTTATACAAATCTATAATGAGACTGCACTTAGAATACTGTGTACAGTTCTGGTCACTGCATCTAAAAAAAAAAGGAGATTGTACAGTTGAAAACAGCGCAGAAAAGGGCAACTAAAACGATCGAGGGAATGGAGCAACTACCCTACAAAGAAAGGTTACAACATCTGGGATTGTTTAGCTTAGAAAATGGTGAGTGAGGGGAGACATGATAGAGGTGTATAAAATTATGCATGGTGTGGCGAAAGTGGATAGGGAGACATTTTTCTCCCTTTCTCATAATACTAGAGCTTGGGGTCATCCCATGAAGCTGACTGGTGGGAGATTCAGGACAGATAAAAGGAAATACTTCTTCACACAGTGCATAGGTGAACTATGGAATTCACTTCCACAAGATATAGTGATGGCCACCAATTTGGACAGCTTTAAAAGGGGACGTATTCATGGAGGAGAAGGCTATCAATGGCTATTAGTCCTGATGGCTCTATGCTACCTGCAGTATCAGAGGCAGGATGCCTATGTACACCAGTTGCCAGGGAATATGGGCAAGAGGGTGCACTGACACTCATGTCCTGGTTGTGGATTTCCCTTGGGCAGCTTGTTGGCCACTGTGTGAACAGAATGTTGGACTAGATGGACCGTTGGTCTGATGTATGGTTTTTGTTAAATCTGTTCCACCAGTGTTTCACGAATTTTCAAGTGTCTTTTGTTCTGTCACCCGCTAATGGATAGAATCAGGTTTTTGTACGAATTTAATTTGTTCACAAATGCACACTTGTGCTAATTCACAGTAATGCTCATGTGCACTGGTTGTGGGCAAATGCCCCCCAAAAGTTTTTTAAAAAACTGATCGGCAAGTCTGGTTATTGGAATGTTGTTTTTGTGGAAGTTTTCTGGCTCAGAGAACTCTCATGCAGTACTGTGTGGCTGGTGAATTTGGTTAATTTAGCTCATTTGGAAATTGCCACTCGGGCCATTTTCTAGAATATGTACTATTGCCAAGAATAGGTACCAAAATGTGGAAGTTTTGTGGCTCATTGCATCACTCCCAGCTGGTGCTACCATTAGGCCAACTAGGCAGCTGCCTAGGGCGCAGGGCTAAAGGGGGGCGCCAGAAACACCTTGGGGGGGAAAATACAGCGCTAAAATGCGTATTTTACCAAGTTTGTTTTACCAATCATATCTTGAGTTGTAGTTCGCATTATTTGCAATCGTGATTCCTGCAAAGTGAGTAAGCCTCTCTTTGGCGGCTTTCTTTGATGGGCTTCTCAGCACCAACATTTGCTTTGCAAACGTGCATTTCTTAGTCAAATTCAGCACTCCTTTCCACCCGTCCTTCCTGCCCCCGCTGCCTGCAAAACGCTCTCTTACGAGCCTGCTGTTGCTGAACCAGTGGCAATATTCTCAAGGGGGAGAAGGAAGAGGTTCCCGCAGTGGCTGCTGGGGAATGTAGTTTAAACGGAAAGAACTCGCAGGATCGGCACCGCATTACAAAAGCAGATGGCTTTCCTCCACCAGCAAAATTGGGATATGTTTCAGAAAAGGATGCATGACCCACACCCAGCCGTCAGGATGCATACATTGCATTCCCCTGTAACTTGTTTTAGCTTGTAAACTTTGGGAATCCTCCAACGTCACTCAATTTATGTATATATAGATATAGGGCTTTTCTATATGAGGCTTTTAACCCACCATTTTACCGAGATTTCTGCTTCTGGATTCTTTGCAGGATTAGGATCAGCTCATTTACACGTGTGTCGTCCCCCCCCCCCCAGTTTTTTCTTTCTTTGCCTTTCTATGGCTGGTCAGGTGACCTGCATGTCTTGCTCAGTCCAGATGTTGCTGATGGGCAACTTCAAGGCCCAGCTCTTCCTTCTGAGGGTTCTTTATATTTTAATCGAACTTGGGCTGGGCGGCCCTTCAAGTAGAGGACGCCTTCAGAATAGAGGACAGCCCATCAAATAGAGGACTGTCCTCTGTAAAAGAGTTGCCCATCAGCAACATCTGAACTGAGCAAGACATGCAGGTCACCTGACCACAGTCTTCCCCATTGTGGTGAGATGTACTGTATTTCTATTTAAATTATAATAATTATTTCTAAATTTGTATATATCTATATAAATTAACGTGCTAATTTTACACAAATATGTGTCCTCTTTTTTGGTGATGCATATCCTTTTTTCCTGGCAATTCATAAGTGGCTACCCTAGAGTAGACCCATTGAAATTACTGCAACTTAAGTTAGTTTTGACTAACTTACACCGCTGAGTTCAAGTGGGTTTACTTGGAGCATAACTAAGTCTGAATCCAACCCGCAAAGTTCAAAACTCTAAACATTACAAGATTTGCAAGCTAGATTTGATGATAGTGTTGTTGTTGTTGTTTTTTATTCCCCCTCAAGTTTTTTTTTAAAACTGGTTCTGAGTGAAGGGATATGATATGTGGAAGCAGTGGGGAAGAAAAAGACCCTTTTAAAAAGAACACACAGTTGGAATCATATGAGATCTGGTCTATACAAAGCAGACGAGGTTATTACTTGGATGGGAGACCCCTCCTCTAGTTTCCTGCATTGAGTAGGGGGTTGGACTCGATGGCCTTGTAGGTCTGTTCCAACTCTATGATCCTATGATATCCTGTGACACACACACAGAAAAATAACTATACATAAAGAACTAGCACGTTAAGTAGAAGGCTAGGCTAAAACTCTTCTCCCTGATATCTAGCATTTTATTTACAGGAAAGGGTTTTTAATTGTTTTTAATATGGGAAGTATTCAATCATGCAATTCTCACCTGCAATCTGAGTGTTACAGTCCAAGAAGAATTCCCCCAAATCATCTGCTGCTTGTGTAGAACAAAGCAAAGATCTAATAGTTGGACCATCTCCTCAGCATGGATAGGAGTTAAAACGGGACAAACTACCCTTTGGGGTGCATTTTCTATTGCAGCATTAATTGGTTGAAAGTTTCCCCAATGTTTCAGTGGCACTCAGAATACTATTAACATTACCAGTTTCAGTGGTCAGTGGAGAAAGAAGTTTTTCCAAATTAAAATTAATAAAAAATTATCTGCGTTCAACAATGTGCCAAGAAAGACTGGTTGGTTAAAGAAAGCCAAGGCCACCGTGATCAAAATAATTCCAAAAAAATTTAACTTTACAAAATTCTATTAATTACAAATAAACAATGAATACAATGTATATATATCTTATATTTTTTTTCAATATTTTTCAAAAGTCCTGGCCACCCAGGATAAAGTCCTTCCTGTATCCACCGTTGTTTTTTGTTTTTTCTTCTTTCATATGGTTAACAGACCACCAAATTATATGTAGTCGTTGTCAACTTGATATTGTAGTCCTTTCTGCATCCACCATTGTTTTTTCTTTCAGGTGGTTAACAGAGTGACCAAATTATGTATAATTATTTTCAACTTAATACTGTTAATTTCACTCATAGTCCTACAGGAAACCGGTTTGTATTCCCGTTTCGTTATCTATCCATTGCTGCAACTTTATCCCTCACCTGTTGGATTAATACTCTGGGATATCCACGATCTATAAAGTCACATTCCAATTTCTGACTCTGCTGTATATACTCCCTTAGGGAGGTAGAATTCCTCCTCAGTCTGAGAAACTGCCCAAAAGGAATATTTTTCCTGAAATGAGATGGGTGAAAAGAGGAATAAAGTAAATAAGAGTTTTTATCCATCATTTTTTTATATGGCCGTACGCCAATCCTATTCTTAGTTGTTCTGTATGTTATAATGTCCAGAAAAGGAATCGAGTCCCTATTGTACTCCCAAGTAAATTTAATATTGTTATTGGCTGCGTTCATCCATGTACAAAATTGCATAACAGTATCCCCATTGTTAAAAATAATATAAATGTCATCAATGAATCTTTTATACAACAAAATCTCATGAAAATATGGATTTTGATCTTGATTCAAAAAGAAATCCTTCTCCAATTTATTCATGTAGAGATTAGATATACTCGGGCCTTTCTTTATGTTTAGAACAAAATATGAAACTGTATGCAGTCCAGGACATTTGAAGAATTAATTTTGTTTAAAGTAGCCTTGAGGAAGATAACGAAACGGGAATACAAACTGGTTTCCTGTAGGACTACGAGTGAAATTAACAGTATTAAGTTGAAAATAACTATACATAATTTGGTCATTCTGTTAACCACCTGAAAGAAAAAACAACGGTGGATGCAGAAAGGACTACAATATCAAGTTGACAACGACTACATATAATTTGGTGGTCTGTTAACCATCTGAAAGAAGAAAAAAGAAAAACAACAACGGTGGATACAGGAAGGACTTTATCCTGGGTGGCCAGGACTTTTGAAAAATATTGAAAAAAATATAAGATAACAATGAATATACATTGTATTCATTGTTTATTTGTAATTAATAGAATTTTGTAAAGTTAAAAAATTTTGGAATTATTTTGATCACGGTGGCCTTGGCTTTCTTTAACTAATAAGTAATTGCTGTGATTCTCCTTTGTTTTCACAAGAAAGACTGGTTGGCTTGGCAACCATTTCAGTTGAATATCAGTTAGCATCTTCTTTAGACATTAAAGAAATGGTTTGCCGGTTTGCCAAGAAAAAGGCAAGGAAAATGAAGTTTTAAACATTAAATGTAGTTTCTGTCACACTTCACCAGGAATTTTTCTATACAGCAAATTGGTACTACATCAACATGTATTTTATGTATGTTTGTCAATGTTTATGATAATACATTTTTTAGGTTTTGCCAATTGACTTTTATTTCATAATGGGCGTAGGGCTGGAGGGAGGGAGGGCTCAAGTGGGAAGGGGGGGCGCTAAATATCTGATCTCGCCTAGGGCACCAAACTGCCTTGCACCGGCCCTACTCCCATCCAGTTCTCTGTGAATTTGGTTGCTTGGCTCACTTGGAAGTTGGTGTTCTGGGCTGTTTTTCCAGAATATGGACTATTGCCCAGAATGGGTATCCAAACATGGTTTCTGTGGAGGTTTCATGGCTTATACATCATCCCCATCTAATCATGTGTGACTGGTAAATTTGGTTGCTTTGGCTCACTTGGAAGTTGCCATTCCGGGCCATTTCGTTCTGTTCCGGATGGGTTTGGGGCATTATGGGGTTAATAATATAATATTGAAAGGGTTTCTGCCCCAAAATATTGTTTTCAAATGTCTCTAACACATGCCATTGTTTTGGGCATGTTTTGTTTGCTTTTTTAATAAAGGGCCCATTCCGTTCTGGCTTTTGCACTGTCCCCGCTGCTCCGCCTCGAAGCCCTGCCTCTGCGGCTTGGCCAGCGCCGCCAGGTGAGGCGCTCCTGTCCTGGGCACCCTGCGATTGGCCAGGCCTGTGCCCTCTGCCTGCAGCTGGGCTGCCCCCGCCAGGCACCCTCACAGGCCAGTCCAGAAGAGCCGCAGGAGCCCCCCTCTTCCCCCACGCTCCCCTGTGATCCAGGCTCACCAAAAGCAGAGAGGTCGGGGTGCTGAAGGCGGGGTGTGGGTGGGATGTGGGGGGGGCTTCAGCAAGGGGCAAGAAGCCCCTCAGCTGAACCTGTCCACGTTCCAGCCATGCAGGTGGGTTGGACAGGGAGGGGCCAGGGCACTCTCCTGCTGCTGCTGCCGCCGCCGCCGCCCCTCTCTGTCCAGCCCCCACTGCTCAAGCAGCCTGGCCACTGCTTGGCGGGAGGCAACCTGGGCCCCCTCCAGGCTCCAGCCCTTTTGAGAGCATTTGTCTCTGGTTCTTCCTCAGCTTCAAGGCAGGCTCCTGATCCTGACGGTGTGCGCTGCTGGAATTGGGGGCACTTTCCAGTATGGCTACAACCTCACCATCATCAATGCCCCAGCGACAGTAAGTCATCCTTCATGTGCCTTGTCCTGGCACTAGTTCTAGATGCTGCCAGAAATGGATGGGCAGCCTCCCGTTATGGTGGTCTGTTTGTATCGTTCCAGTCTGAGGTCGGCTCTGTTGGCCCGGCATTCTAGTTCCCTTTGCAAAGTGATCCTGGGTGCATGGCCCTGCATGAGACCTTCCTGTGGGCTTTGAACTTCCCAGGGGAAGTGACTGCGACTGGTCCTTTCTCCGCCTCGGGCCTCCAGAGTGCCTTCGAGGCAGACTAGGTCGAGAAAGGTGTCAAGCTTTTTTCCCTTTCTTCCATGATAGGAGTTGTAGGACTTTCTCCCGCCTAAACAAGCATAGGATTACACCCTGAGTGAAATGGGCTTAGCTGTCACTGGCTTTGTGAAGCCCTCTTTGCAAGTATTTACCGGTATGTGTTGTTTGCCACACTTGCCTTCTCTCTGTAATGTTCGGGTCAAGGGCGGCAAGGGACTTTGGCTGGAATGCTGGGGCTGGGGGATGATGGAGGCTGGAGTGGATCAGGAGAGCGCAGAGTCCAGGAGCCGTTCTGAGGTCGGTACACGTAACAAGCAAGGTGGGGCCAGAGGCAAAGGACAGGTCTGGTAGGCGAGCATGGGTCGAGAGCATGCAGAGTCTGAGTGAGGACCAGAGGCAAGAAGGCAAATCCAGAAGCGGACCAGGTTCAGACGGGCCAGAGGCAGAGGCGGGGTTGAGAGTCGGGCTAGATTCAGTCACGTGCCAGGCAGAGCAGGGCCAGAGGCTAGAGATGTAGGTCCAGAACAGGCAAAGGTCGCACGGTCAGGCAACAGCTGGAGCTGGTCACAGAGGGTCAGGAGCTGGCTGCAACAGCACGAGGAATCATGTTGCTGTGGCAAAAACTGGAGTGCTGAGGCAGCGCTTAAGTCGCCCTCCCTCCCAGCAGCTCCCAGCTGGACTGCATTAGCAGGCCTGAGAGCAGCTGGAGATAAAGGGCCAAACCCTGAGGAGAGGGGTGCTGGCCAGGTTGCTAACTGGACAGCAGCCACCAGGTGGCAGAGTGATGGGTCCCAGGTCACCCAGTGAGCTTCGTGGCTGGGTGGGGGGAGATTTGAACTGCGCTCCACATCTGGCACTTGCCACACTGGGAGATAGTGCAGCCGGGAGCGGGGGGATGAGTGCCCAGTGTGCAGAATGATTTTGTGTGCAGCACCTGAAAAAAGATCTTCATCTGATTTCTGCGAAACTGTCTCTTGTCTTTGCCCACTGCAGTTTATCCAGACCTTTATGAATGAGACGTGGCTGGAGCGCACTGGTACCCCCTTAGCGGGATGGGTGATCACCCTGATCTGGTCCTTCATTGTCTCTGTGTATCCTTTGGGGGGGCTCACTGGAGCCCTCATTGCAGGCCCCATGGCCATTAAGCTGGGAAGGTGAGGAGCGCTCTTCAGGTTTCAGTGGTCTAAAATTCTCAGTCATTTCATTTCCCCCCCCCTATTTTTTTCTTATTTTTATTTTATTTTATATTTTATGCTATTTTATTTATTGCATTTCTATACTTCCCAGTAGCCAAAGCTCAGTAGCACAAGAATGGATACCCTAAAGTACACATGTAAGACATAATATAAAACTATCAAGGGTGCAATCCTATGCAGGTTTAGAAAGAAAAAAGCATTCTCAGTCATTTCAGGCTGTTGAACTCCAGTATGAAATTTTGGGTGGGAATATGTGTGCTCCAGAATTCAGCCAGGAGGCACCCTGCACTTTCCTTTTGAATAATGCAGACCTCTCGGTGTTTTAATGAAACAACTTACAACTTGATTGAAACTGGATTCTTTTCAACTTAAATCTCTCCAACCTAATTCCAAGTAACCTGCTATCTTCTGGATATTGGTGGCACCCAGATAAACCAGTGGTCCTGATCTCAGTACAGTCTGTTCAACTAGACAGTGACGGGGTTCGCATGACACAACAACCCGTTGTGGGTTGCTACCCGCGATGGGTTGTCATATCATGTGAACCGGAAGCAGTTTCCCCAGGGTGGCTTGTTCATGGGCAACAAGCGACCCCAATAACCCATGGGCCGTTGCAGGGGTCACTGTACCCACAATGGGTTGCCGTCCGAACCCAGGCAAGCAACCCCATCATGGGTATGGGGACTTAGCTGCAGAGCCGCTTAGCAAGAGCATCAAGAAACCCTTGCCGCTCTTGTCAAGTGGCTCCCATGTAACCAGCAGTGCCAGCCGACCCCAAAGTGCCCAAGTGGCACTTGGGGGCAGCTGGCACTGGTTTCCCCCACTCCCCACTGTGATTGCAAGCCATTTCGGGCTTGCTGTGGCTGTTTTACAATTTAATGTTTTGGGGGGAGGGAGATCACGAAAACCAACTGTCAAGCCAGCTTTTCTGATCCCCGTTTTGACAGCTATGGGCAGTCCCTTCAAAGTGCCCCAGAGGCACCCTGGAGGGGCTACCTGTGGCTGCCAAACCTTTAATTTTAATTTTTTTTTGTCCCCACAAATTTTCACAAATATTTGCAAATATATATATATTATTTTTTTACCTGCACTTGTGCACCTGTGGACCATCGCAGTTGTGCAGCTGCAGAAATAGGGAGCCTTGGGTGGGCAATGTGCAGGGGGGCAGCTAGAAAAGCACGGCAGGTGCCCACCCTGGCATTGCCCCTCAGAGGCAGCAGGTAAGTTTATTTTTCCCCTTGGTTACATCTGACAGTTGTCAACGTGTGAGCTGTCAGATGTAACCAAAGGCACAAGTGATCTCCGCTCGCAAAAAGGGTGATTCACCCCCTTCACAGCAAGATCCTGGGGTGGGGCGTTGGGACTCATGTGTCTTAAGGGTGCCCTCACTTTTGCACTTGTTCCCGAGATTCTACCACCTCAGGAACATGCAAAAGTGCAAACCCCCCCCCCCCCATTTACAAAAGATTTTTGGTAGGACACTATACTGGTATATAGACTCTATATACCAGTATAGTGTCCTGCCAAAATAACTTTTTTAACCCTTCCTAAATCCCACTTTAAAAATGGAGCTTTAACTCTGACAGCTCACAGAAATCGGCTCACAGTCGCAGCAGCGGAAGGGGGAAACAACTTGGTCCTCCCACGGTGTCCCCTGAGATACCTGCAGGAGGACCGGAGGGGGAGGAGAGGGGAGGAGGGCCCCCACTACCCATGGTGAGCCTGATTGTCTGTTGGGCTCAGCATAGGTTGTTTGCACAACAACCAAGCGGCCATGGCTTATTGCCAGGGTGACCTAGTATATTGTGCGAATGCACCCTGTGTCTACTTATTTGTACAGTTGTACAGTTTGTAGCTGTGGAGTTCATCCAGAATCCAGAAAAGGATTCTGCTCCTGCGAACAGCAGACATGGTTCCACTTTGATACAGCTGTGCATTCCAGGCTGCTTTCCCTTGTCACCCTCTCCCACCCTCAGTCTCATGCAGCCCCATAGCTGGCTTTATTAGCAAGTCGGCAGGAACCAAAGAATTGGGGGGGGGGGGGATCGGGAACTCATAGAGGTGCTGGGGCTCCCATGACAAAGTTGTGGACAAGATGCAGTCCCTCAGCCCTGGGGTGGCCTGGGAGTGATCCCCCACAGGAGCTCCCTGTTGTGTCTTCCATCATGAAGACCATTGAGGTGAGTGATCTGGAGAGGGGGAGGTTCTCTCTTTGCCTAACCATCATGACAGCAGAACAGCATTGATGGAGTTATGGGATGAGTTCTGGAAGCAGTTCAAGATCATGGCGTTGCCCATGTATTTATTCTTTCAGCAGCAGTAAGGAGTGCAGCTGTCCCCTTCAAAGCATCCCCTGCCATGCTGCCTTCTGCCATGCACTCTGGAACGGCAGAGGCGCCTTGCGGGGAAAAGAGTGGCAGCCCCATAGAGGAACAACTGCCTCCCCACTAGTTGCTGCTGTTTCTCCTGCCGCAGGCTTTGGTGGGGCCAGCATGGCGTGAGGGGCGGGAGCCCTCCTTGCCTTTGTGCATATGCATTGGGGTGCTGCTCAGTTGCTTGGGAAGGGACGTGAGGAACATGGGGAAAGTCATGAGTCACAGGGAACAGTAGCAAGAGACGGTCCCAGTGCCCAGGTGCTCCTTAGCTAGGTGGGGAGTGCCGGGGAGAGGCTGCTCGCTCCCACTTGGCCATTTCCCATTCTGCATCTCCTGGTCTTTCCCTTCAGGCAGCTCCTCTGACATCTGCATTTGAAGCCGGGGTGGGGATGGGGGTGGGGGCGGGGGCATGGGGCAATTGGGACCACACTCACCCAACCCATGCAATGAAGGCACTGCACTGGAACCCTGTCTCCAGTTCTTGTGCAATCTGCTCTACACGATCTGGCACGGATCCTGCACTGGGGGCTCACCGGTAGCATTGACAACGGATGGAGAGAAGCGCTTGGTGTCAGCGGAGAGAGTCCACAGCGCCAAAGGCAGAGCACAGTGGAGGAGGAGCAGGCGGGTGCCACATGTGTCCTCAGTATGTCTGGGCTGGACCTTTGAGTATTTTCTCCTTCTTTCTTTTCTGAAGGAAGAAATCTTTGTTGCTGAACAACGTCTTTGTGGTCCTTGCTGCATTGTTGGTGGTATTCAGCCGGATGGCAAAATCCTTTGAAATGATCTTGCTGAGCAGATTTTTTGCAGGAATAAATTCTGGTAAGTAAAAAAAGAAAAAGTAGGGGTTGGGTGTGCACTGCACCATTTCATTTCAGGGCCCCACAGCCTAAGCAGTGCTTTAACTCAATGGAACATAAGAACAAGGAAAGTACAGTCATGCCTTGGATTGAGAGCATAATTCGTTCCGGAAACGTGCTTGTAATCCAAAACACTCTTATATCAAAACGAAATCCCCCCACCAAATAAATCTGTACAGAGATTTTTAATTTAAGCTGTACTACAGTACTTGTATTGCAAGACGTTGCTTGTATATCAAGTAAAAAAAAATTAAATAGATATTTAAAAATTTGCTTGTCTTGCCAAACGCTCTCAAGCCAAGTTACTTGCAATCCAAGGTATTACTGTATTTGGTGTGTAAAGTTGCATATCTGCAACATCTAGTGCTACAGGTAGGCAAAGGCTTTCTCGGTTGACAAAGACAAGTGCATTAGCCAACCGTTCCCACTACGATATGTACAGAGGCAGCTTCAGATGCCAGAGACCATGAGTGGGAGGCGGGGGCACTGCTGCACTGCTGGTGGACTTTCTGGGGGGAACTGGGCTGACCCCACACTGGCCCAGCGTGACGATGCTCACACTTACACATGTTTGGGCCAAGATGAGAACATTGAGAAGGCAAAGACCGTTGATCAGGCAGGTACGTAACTTTGAAAAACTGCTGAGTGTTCACAACTTTTCTGGAATCTGAGAGAGAAAGGATGGCCGTAGGCTGGAGCAGAGAGGCATTTCAGAGACTGGGCGTCCTTTTCTGTTTGTCTTTTCTGCTCAGGGGTGAGCATGAATGTTCAGCCCATGTACCTGGGGGAAAGCGCTCCCAAGGAGCTCCGCGGTGCCGTGGCCCTGACGTCAGCATCCTTCACAGCCCTTGGGCTGGTGATGGGGCAGGTCGTCGGACTGAGGTAAGATTGGAAGGGAATTGATTAGGGACCATCATCTTAAAGGCTTCTGAAGGCCCCCAAAATTCAACCTGGCCAAATCCTCTGGGTAAAGGCCCTGCTCCGAGAGAAACAAGCCAGCAATTCACAACAGCCCCATAATTTCAAAATGCAACTCTAGAATTTCTGCCCAGAGAGCCTGACGTTCCTTGGGTGCCATGGAGACATATGTGCTGCCTGGAACCATTCTACCCAAGCCCAGCTGATTGCGTAGTACCGGGGGGGGACGGGGACGACGACGACAGGGAATTCATTGTTGCATAGTCCTGGGGGGGCCCCTGGGATTTCATTGTGTAGTCCTGGGGGGTGGAGCAGGGATTTCATTGTGTAGTCCTGGGATTACATTGTGCATTCCCCGGGGGAAAGGGAGCAGGGATTTCACTGTGCAGTCCCGAGGGAGCTGGTAGTCCTGGGGGAGCTGGGATTCCATTATGTAGTCCCGCGGGAGCCCTTTCCTATGGAAGGATTCAAAACAGCAGACAGCTACCTTAAGGAATTTCGAACAAATAGTGCCTTTAGGAAAATGATGACCCGTGCAACGCCGGGGGGAAACAGCTAGTCTTAAATAAATACATTCAATGAAATAAGGTGCAAACTGCCAGCTTGGAAACTATTACTGTGATGTACTGCTATTTGCTCAGGCAATTCTGGATTTTAATGCAGAGAAATATTAGGAGCGGAGGAGACCTGGCCTCTTCTTTTGGCCAGCAATGTAGTGCCTGGTCTGATCCAGCTTGTGCTTCTGCCCTGGGCACCGGAAAGCCCCCGGTACTTACTGGTTGACCAAGGAGATCAGGAGTCCTGCATCCGTGGTGAGTATGCCCTGCCACATCCATATCCTGTTCAGTGTTAAGTATTTCTTAACTGTAGAAATAAAGCCAGATCAGAACTGTTTTAACGTTCATTGTTATGTTGCACTGAGTTATCAGCCAGGGCCTCTGACCATTTTGGACCCATGTGAGCACATTTGGGAATTTGAGAAACTGATGTTGGCCCCACCACAAAATGCCTAATCAGTCAATGGATTGCCGCTTTGGCATCTACCTGTCATATCTATGGATCTTAGGCTGTGTCTTATTCAGCAAAAACGTTAGTTTCGTGACTATTGGACACCGCAACATCTCATTAATAAGGCATTGTCTAATTCGGTAATTGCTGGTGGTACAATACAGCTAATGCTTCTTTTAAGCAGTATGTTTTGGCAACGTCCAGTAGTTGCTTCTTTTGGTGGGGAGGTTATTACACAGACAAATTTTGTACTGGAACCGTCTTTAACACCCAGAATGAAATTTAATAGGGATAAATGCCAAGTGCTGCACCTAGGGAGAGGAAACCAAATGCAGAGTTACAGAATGGGGGACACTTGGCTCAACAATACCACAAGTGAGAAGGATCTTGGAATTGTGGTAGATCACAAACTGAATATGAGCCAGCAATGCGATGTGGCTGCAAAGAAGGCAAATGCTATTTTGGGCTGCATTAATAGAAGTATAGCTTCCAAATCGCGATAATTCCCCTTTACTCGGCACTGGTTAGGCCCCATCTTGAGTACTGCGTCCAGTTCTGGGCACCACACTTTAAGAAGGACATAGACAAACTGGAGAGGGTTCAGAGGAGGGCAACAAGGATGATAAAGGGACTGGAAACAAATCCCTATGAGGAGAGACTGAAAGAACTGGGCATGTTTAGCCTTCAGAAGAGGAGACTGAGGGGAGATATGATCGCACTCTTCCAGTACTTGAAGGGATGTCACACAGAGGAGGGCCAGGATCTCTTCTCGATCATCCCAGTTTGCAGGACACGGAATAATGGGCTCTAGATACAGGAACCCAGATTCCACCTAAACATCAGGAAAAATTTCCTGACTGTCAGAGCAATAAGACAATGGAATCAACTACCTAGGGAGGTGGTGGGCTCTCCCACTCTGGAGGCATTCAAGGTGCAGCTGGACCGCCATCTGTCGGGGATGCTTTGACCTGGATTCCTGCATTGAGCAGGGGGTTGGACTCGATGGCCTGTAGAGGCCCCTTCCAACTCTACTTTTCTATGATTCTGTGTGGAAGTCAAGGCCAGTCCATGTAGCCAAACTGACTCAAGCAGCGCTGTGCTTGGCCAAAGCCGTCGTGGGACTGCCCGAGCACAGCTCCTTCCCAGAGTGCTAGTTCAACTGCCGCCACAGAAGAGTTTTGGTACACCCCATTGCTGCTTACCAGAGATGTGTAGGTAATCATTGATCCTTGAGAGCCAAGCTGGAGTGATCCACCAATTCCCAGGACAAGCATCATTAGGAGAAGTCTCTGGTACTGAATCTGGGAGGAGACAGGTGCAGACTCTCCCACTCTGGAGGCATTCAAGGTGCAGCTGGACAGACATCTGTCAGAGATGTTTTGACCTGGATTCCTGCATTGAGCAGGTGGTTGGACTCGATGGCCTAGTAGGCCCCTTCCAACTCTACTTTTCTATGATTCTATGATTCTATGACCCACTGATGTACATGCTCTTTTAAATTATTTACCTGCTTCATGGATATGACAAATGGTCAGCATAAATGGATTCTCTTCACCCTTTTGACAGCTAAAAGACTAATATTACAAAATGGGAAGGATAAACACTCACCTCCTATAATGTAATGGATTGGGGACCTTATAATGCTTTCAATATTCGAATGGATACTTATTTGGATATCTGGTCTTCTTTTGTTGAAGTCTATGTATAATTGGTAGAACATTGCATGCATTCCATGCAAATCCATGTAGTGTACGTATATTTAAAAAATGGGGGAGGGTTTTCAGGAGCCCATGGGCTCCATATTGGGGACCCCTTTGTGGGTGCCATTGGAGGGGTCCATGGGCACCATGTTGCGGGGCCCTACTCTAAAGGCGAGGTTCACGTCTGGCATAGTCTCCTCCAAACTCAATGGAGCCTCCATTGGCAGCCTCCAGCCTATCGGAATAAGCATGACAGGGCTGACCGTGTGTGTGTGTGTGTGTGTGTGTGTGTGTGTAGGGAAGGTATGCTAGTCTGCATCACTGTTGTGTGCCACAGGCTACAGTCTTCTTAAAACCTGTGGGGCTATAATCATTCTTCACTGTGAATGATGTTTTCTCCCATATGGGGAGAGGAGATTTATTTGTATTTTATTTATTTATTGGATTTCTTAGTCACCTTTTTCTTAAAAAAAAGAAAAAAAAAAACCGAGGTAACTTACAACAGAATTATTAAACATATAAAATAGCTTTAAAAAAATTCTATTAAAAATACCAAACATAATAAAACTGTGGAGAGAAAGCTTGACAGGACACATACTTCGCCCCCCCACCCCCGTCAGGGCATTTGTATCTAGATCGTCTTGCCCAAGTAAGTTGTCAAGTCCGAGATACATTTACATTTTTGCCTCAATGGTCTTCCCCCAAGCAGTCTCAAAGAGCTGCCAAAATACCCTCAAGCACCCTCCAAGCACCAGCACCTTGAGCCCAAGGAGCCTTCGCAACCCCTGCCAAGCAGAACCGGTTCGTCCTGCCACCAAAGGGAGGGGTGGGAGTGAGAGGAGGGGGCGAGGGAGGGTGTAAAAGAGCAACCCAGACTCGGTTGACTTGTTCCATTGTTGGGAACAAGGTGCAAAGCTGCACAGAGCGGATACTCAGCTTAGCCCTACCCGGGAAGCTCAACCCCCAAGTGGGCCACTTGGGTACTTTGCTGTAAGTCCGGCTGAATTACTAGAAATAGGTTAAGTAGGTTCTTCTATGTTAGATAAGACTAGGTGTAGGTTCTCTGTTATTTTATAGATTCTGTTTGTGCTTTTTGTGTAGGCAGGTTTATTTTCTGGAACTAAGATTTTGATAATTAAAATAAACTTATTTTTATTTTGTTTGCTACCCAAATCCTACTTGTCATCTTGGCATTATTACCTTCTTTACTTTTAAATCTACGCATACACCTTTGTACTCACAGAATCATCAATTTAAAAATAGATCCTTAATAACCAGCATTAATCTTTTCCCTCATTAGTAGCGGAAAGGTTTCATTTGACCCTCCACTCAGGTTTTCAAGTGCTGATGCTTGGCCTGAGAAGGGTTTTATGCGGCAGGTCCTAAAGTGAAAAGGGCCGTGTCGTTGCACTACCCCTTTTGGTTCTTACAGCTTTGCGGCAACTGCGGGGTAATGGTGACTTGAGCAGCGAGATGAAAGAGATGCTGGCTGAACAGATGGCCATGCAAGGCATGGAGGCCAAGACACCGTGGGAGCTGTTCTGGAACCCGGCGCTGAGGTGGCAGCTGATCACCGTGGTTGTGCTGAGCAGTGCCATGCAGCTCTGTGGCAATGACTCGGTAAGTGCGGAGGAGGAGGAGGAGGAGGCCAGATGGGCTGCTTGGGCACACTGGATTCCAGTTCCGGTCTTGGGCTGGGGACAGGCACTAGAAAGCCACACAGAAGTACCAGATTACAAAAGAGACAATCTAGAGTTTGATTAAGGCGTTGTGATTTCACCCTGAGCCAGGGCTGATCTGAGCTCACAGGGACAAGCTTCTCTTGTCCCGCAGCACCCTTTCAAAAAGATCTGAGAAGTTGTGTAGAAGCAGGAGTTGATTTTCATCCCTTTGGAGAAGTACAACCTAAATGCAATGGAGCACAGTAATATGTGGTGACAGGCGTCCTTCCTAACCACCTTCCCCAGCCGATGTCATCCAGATAATGGCTGGATGTTGCTGAGTGTTGCCTGAAGCTCTCTGTGTGGCCTTCCTTGCCATTCGGCCTAGTGCCAAAGGGATCCAGGTCTGTTTAGAACAGGAGCATGCGATGAAGACTCATGTAGAAAACCTGGAAGCCAGAGCCCCGCATTCATTCTTGCTCTCCCTTTGTGCCCCCAGATGTACTTCTACTCTTCCTACATTTTCCAAGAGGCTGGGATTCCATATGACAAAATCCAGTACAGCATTATTGGCACAGGGAGCTGCGAGCTGATCGCATCCGTGACTTGTGTGAGAATCTGATCTGCCCCTTGGGCTTTCCCTCTAGAAAATAGCCCAAAGCCCCCACAATATCCTTGTTGACAAGATGGTAAAATGTGGGTTGGACAATACTACAATAAGGTGGATCTACATTAATCCATCCTGGTCTGGTTCATTCTCGGCTCATATTAACTATAATTTTATGCTCTAGTCTATGAGTGTGGTCCAGATTTGGATAGGTAAGAACAGTTGTTAAGATGCTAAGTACAAAAAAGGAAAAAACCCATGTTTTTACAATGTTCTTTATAAACAGCACCTCAAACGTGGCTAGAAATCAATATCATAGAGCAATAGATTTGTTACAGATTTAGATTGGTAAGGACAGTTCTTCGTGGACTCTGCAACTCACACATTTGGGTTCTGTGCCTGCGCCTTGAAGAAGTTCACATCGTGGACTCCAGTCAGCATTGCCAGAGCTCTAAGCAGCACCAATGGAACTGATCCTCACGCCTTTGGGTGCTATGGTGGGAGCTTGCATGGTTGACAGGACTGTGAAAAATCAGCCTCTGCAGCCTCTGCAGCCTCTGCATTCGCCCCTGTGCTCCTGGCCAGGCCACTCAATGCCTCTTTTGACTTCTGATTTACACCAGGCTCTGGCTCCCTAGCCATTTTCCATTGGGCATTATGGTACCCTCAGCCTAAAAACTAAATGCATGGAAGAAAAGAAAGGTATTCCCACGGTGCCAAAGAGATAACAGTGTAGGTGGCCAAGCGAGCCTCCGTGGGGGGGGGGGCAGGCATTCCATAAATGGGGCACCACACCTGAGAATGCCCTCTCTCTTGTAGCTACCTGTCAAACTACTTTCAGTGGGACACAAAGGAGGTAAAGTATGCATCACAAACTTCACAGCTGCCATTGCAGTGGATGTGCATGCATTGGCATGTAGTAGTAGGTGATCACTCGTGACCGAGTAAGATTGTCTTCCAGGATAAAATTACAAAAAGAAAATTATAAAAGGAGGAAATTCTAAAAAATTGTGAAGACTCTAGCGATGGGTCCGTAAGTGACTGTGGAGGCCAATTCTAGATCCACACAGCTTCCCACAGTGAGGACACAGGTTACCAGATAGAAGATGGTCCTGTAAAGGATTCGTTTGACGTGCTTTTCGCTTAGCACGTTTCTCCCTTTCACCTTGCACTCGGGCTTCTTCAAAGTCCATGGAACCTTTGTGAAAGGCCAACCTCCATTTAGATCGTTCATGGGCCAGAGCTTCCCAGTTTTCGATGTTTATATTGCATTTTTTTAGATTAGTCTTAAGAACATCTTTAAACCTTTTATACTGACCACCGATATTCCGCTTTCCATCCTTGAGTTGGCATGTACAGCTGTATGAAAGTGAATGAGAATGTCACTCACTGTGCGAATCCAATGGCAGAGAAGACACACGGACCCCAGCTGATAGTGAATGGGATTTTATGGTACTGTTGCATGCATGCTTTTTGGGTCTTCATAAGGAACATATACTGCTATCACTAGCATTTGTCTACTATTGTCTTCTTTTGTAGCATGAAACTGTACATCACAAATGAATATGCTCACGTTTGCATGTGTTGAACGGTAATTACTCAAATATGTACAGACTGAATAAACAGATAAAATCAAATTCCTTATATATAAATAGTTCTTATTAAGCTCTTTACTACCAGAAATGACAGTAATTTCATGCCATACAATATTTTGTTTCTAGCCACTGTTTTATTTATTTATTTATTACATTTTTGAATCACCCATCTGGCCGGTCACCCATTGGTGCTCTTTATGAAGAAACATTGCAAAAACATGGGTTCCCCCACTTTTTTACACTGTTCTTACCAATCCAAACTTAGATCAAAGTTGTAGACTAGAGCATAAAATGATGGTTAATTTGAGTCAAGAATGGCTACTGGAAATGAGGGAGATCTTGCCAATTTTCTAGGCACACACACACAGCTATCTTGAATGTGCCCTTCCTGTCTGCACTGCAGCAGTTGTGGATTCCAAACCATGAGAGGAGCATCTTCATGAACTGGTGTGTACCAATATTGTCCCACAATTAGTCCATTTTTGAGGCTGTTCACTGGGACTGGGCATTATGGTCACATTTTGTTGTGTACCCAACTGCACTGGCTCCCAGTTAATTTCCAGTCTCAATTCAGGTGCAGGTTTTGATGTCTAAAGCCCTTCACAGCTTGGGAATGGGATACCCAAAGGGCCACTTGTCCAAGTGTGCCTGGGCCTGTCCATGCGCAAAGATCTTCACTGGAGGCCCATCTGTGCTGACCTTGGCCACATTTCAGTGGCATGTTAAGACCTGGGTATTCACCCAAGCTTTGGGGTCTGCTGCTCTTTGGAGTTGTGGTATTTTGATGCTTTTGTTGTAATTTGTATTTGTTGTAATTTTAGCTTTCGCAAGCTGCCCTAGGAACTAGTTGAAGAGTGGAACATAAATCCCTAATATAAATGAATAAATATCCCAGACACTTTAGCAACTCAGGAGATTCCTGCATTGAGCAGGGGGTTGGACTCAATGGCCTTGTAGGCCCCTTCCAACTCTACTATTCTATGATTCTATGATTCGAAGAGGCCATTTAGCCAAGCCCGCAAGAAGAAAAGAGGTGCCTCCCTCCAAAGCCTAAGGGGTGTGTCCAGGCCACTTGCCTTTCCACAGTAGGTTACTCAGGATGGAAGTTTGACTGAAACTGAGAATGTGCGGCTTCCCTCATAGCACAGAGACCGTGATTTCAAAACCCAGAGGCTCTGGGTCAGACCTGAAATGCTAGCCCTCCTGACTTGCCCCACAACTGTTTTGTTCCAGAACCTCATCATAGAGTGTGTAGGACGAAGGGTGTTGCTGATAGGTGGCTACAGCCTCATGGCTGTGTGGGCCATTGTCTTCATGGTGGCTTTGTCCCTGCAGGTAATTGAACTCTTCTTCCTTCACCTGAAAATGGGTGGGTGGGTGGATCTGAGCATGGACTAAACGCTAGTTGGGCTCCTCTGAAGTCACTCATCTTCCCCGTGCATTCTTGGGCTTGCAGGATCAACTCACCTGGATGCCCTACCTCAGCATGGCCTGCATCTTCGCTTACATCCTGAGCTTTGGCATTGGACCAGGTAAGTTAGAGCAAAGTTGACTCCCTTACCAAAAGCTGTATGGCAGCTGCTCACATTCAGATTGGAGCATGAGCAACTCTAATGTATTGATCAGAATTCGTGGCATTCATGAGAACTTAGATGCTCATCTACTGAGTTTCTCAATCTGGTCCCGCCCTCCCATTGCCATCTGCACCCTTCCACTTGCCTCTCCCTAAAAGGCTCCATGAAACCAGGTGGCAAAAGGACCCAGCAATGGCTACTGGAGAATCCACTGGGCCCTGAGGGGTACAAAAGGGAAGATGGGCACCGGAATCAAAGGGGTTATGTTGGTGCGGGCGGTATGGTACAAACACCCACATTCCTTCTCACTAGCGCACCCAACTCCTTTCCTAGAAAGGCAAGTGTGGCGTAACCCCACAATTCAGTTCCCTGGTGTATGTCTGCATTAGTATGTTTAAAGTGTTTAGAATGTTGAACTGAGTGGGTGTGGTTTGTGATGTCTTAGAAAGGGTGGGGGGAGGAGTATATAAGGAGTGTTTGAGTGATGTCTGAGTGAGTTAGGTTTTATGTCAGTGAGTTAGGTTTAGTTAAGGCGGTTAGGTTTTATGTCAGTGAGTCGAGTTATGGGAGTGTGGAGTTGGGTTAGAGAGTTTTAGGTGGTTGGAGTTAGTGTGATATGGGAGAGTGTTTGTAGTGTGTGGGGAGAGTTGGAAGTTTGGGACTTAGGTTAGTTACAAAGTGTTTGATGTAGGCAGGTTTATTTTCTGGAACTAAGATTTTGAGAATTAAAATAAACTTATTTTTATTTTGTTTGCTACCCAAATCCTACTTGTCAGCTTGGCGTTATTACCTGCTTTACTTTTAAATCTACACATACACCTTTGTACCCACAGCATCATCAATTTAAAAATAGATCCTTAATAACCAGCATTAATCTTTTCCCTCATTAGTAGGGGAAAGGTTTCATTTGACCCTCCACTCAGGTTTTCAAGTGTTGATGCTTGGCCTGAGAAGGGTTTGTGTGCATGGTCCTAAAGTGAAAAGGGCCATGTTGTCGCAGCAAGGTGTAATGTATTTATTTATTTAAAACATTTCTATCCCACTTGTGAAGGACCGCCGCCGGTCCTTTGCGTGAGTTCGAGAGTTAATGGGTTAACCAGAGCTGAGAAAACTCCCTTCAAGCAGTTCCCCGGCACTTAAAATGTAAGGGCTACAGTGCTGAATGAGAGAGTGAAATTGACAAAATACAGAGCTTGTTTATAGTATGTTTAATGAAGCGTATCAAAACAAGCAGATAAGAACTCCACCATAAACAGGGGAGTCTATAAAACTTAATGAAGCGTGCAAGCCTCAATACACATACGAGCTGAGTTTATTTATTTATTATTTATTTATTTAATACATTTTTATACCGCCCAATAGCCGAAGCTCTCTGGGCAGTTTACAACAGTTAAAATCATGAAATACAATATAAAATATAAAATTTAAAACCACAGATTAAAAACAAACAGCAGAGCTAGCAGCAGCAGTTACAATAACGGAATTAAAAACAATTACAAGATTAAAATGATTAAAATGCCTGGGAGAACAGAAAGGTCTTCACCTGGCGCCGGAAAGAGTACAAAGTAGGCTCCAGGCGAACCTCTTTGGGGAGCTCATTCCATAACTGGGGTGCCACAGCAGAAAAGGCCCTCCTCCTGGTAGCCACCTGCCTCACTTCCTTTGCCAGGGGTTCTCGGAGAAGGACCGCTGATGCAGATCTTAGTGTCCGGGCAGGTACATATGGGAGGAGACGATCCTTCAGATACCCTGGCCCCAAGCTGTTTAGGGCTTTAAATGTTAGCACCAGCACTTTGAATCGGGCCCGGAAACAGACTGGCAGCCAGTGCAGATGAGAAAGCACTGGCATAATATGTTCTCGTCGGCCAGTCCCCATTAACAATCTCGCTGCCCTATTTTGGACCAGCTGAAGTTTCCGGTCATAGAGTTGTACTATGAAGCCTTGGCGGGGCAGAACAAGGCTTTACATGGCCCCGCTCATACCCGCCAAGGCCTTACTGGGCAGCACCCCCAGCCTTGAGTACAACTCTGAAAACTGGGAAGCTCTGGCCCATGAACGATCTATTTATTTTATTTATTTATTATATTTTTTAATCGCCCATCTGGCCGGTCACCCTCCAGATCTAACTGGAGAACCTCCAGATCTAACTGGAGGTTGGCCTTTCACAAAGGTTCCATGGACTTTGAAGAAGCCCGAGTGCAAGGTGAAAGGGAGAAACGTGCTAAGCGAAAATCATGTCAATTGAATCCTTTACAGGACCCATCTTCTATCTGGTAACCTGTGTCCTCACTGTGGGAAGCTGTGTGGATCTAGAATTGGCCTCCACAGTCACCTACGGACCCATCGCTAGAGTCTACACAATCTTCTTTAGAATTTCCTCCTTTTATCCCGGAAGACAATCTTACTCGGTCACGAGTGATCGCCTGATGATGATGATGATTTCCGGACCATTTTCAAAGGCAGCCCCACATATAACGCATTGCAGTAATCCAAACGAGAGGTTACCAGAGCATGGATAACTGTAGCTAGGCTATCTCTGTCCAGATAAGGACGTAGTTGGTATATCAGCCTAAGCTGATAAAAGGTGCTCCGTGCCACCGAGTTGACCTGTGTCTCGAGTGACAGTTGGGGATCCAGGAGCACCCCCAAACTACGAACCTGATCCTTCAGGGGGAGTGCAACCCCATCCAGAACTGGTTGAATATCACTCAGCCGGGCAGACGAACCACCCACTAACAGTACCTCCGTCTTATCTGGATTGAGTCTCAGTTTATTAGCCCTCATCCAGTCCATTACTGTGTCCAGGCACTGATTCAGAACAGCCACTGCCTCACCTGGATTAGATGAAAAGGAGAGATAGAGCTGGGTGTCATCTGCATATTGATGACACCTCAGCCCACACCTCTGGATAACTTCTTCCATTGGTTTCATGTAGATGTTAAACAGCATGGGGGATAAAATAGAGCCCTTTGGCACCCCATGGCATAGCTGCCAAGGGGCAGAGCAGTAATCCCCCAGCACCACCTGGAGTTAGCAGGCAGGCAGATATACCATAATATTGTCCTCAAAATACCTTGTTTCCTCAAAAGCGGTTCACTGTAGATCATGCAGCCATACAGCCTTTACCAGGCGGCTTTGCCTGAGGTTGAGTAGTTCCGTTGTCCTGACCGAAGTCATGGACGGTCCGTGCAGTCCTGCCCCCAACAACCAACAACCTCCCGGGGCTTGGGGTCCCTCTTTTACCTCCTCCTCCATTCCCCCCTCCCTTCCTGTTGACAGGTAAAACTGGCTCTTCCTGCCAGGATCTTGGTGCCGCCTTGGTGCTTGAGGGTGCTTTGCAGCTCTTTGTGAGGCTGCCAGGGGAAGCTACTGGGGGGTATGTAGATGTGCCCCATTGAGGTGAATGCAGATGTAGGCTGATGCAAATGACTGCTCGGAACTGGGCTGCCTCTGCCCTAGGCAGAGGTCACGCAGGTGGCGATATGGGGTGTGTGTGCTTGATCTGGCTTTCTCTCCACACCACTTACCTTTGAAAATTTCAATGTAGCTGACAACATGGATGATGTAAAATATAACAAAAATGAACAGGTAAACAGCTTGTAGGGTAGATGACCTTTGCTAGCCTTGGCTGCTGGGAGAATCTGGCGATATTTTATTTATTTATTTATATTTTATTTCTATACCGCCCAATCCATGTGAGGCCAGCAATTGGGCTTTGTGGGAGGTTTCGGGCTGTAATGGGCTTGTCTGACCCCACCCCCTCCAATATTCCCCTTTACTCAGCACTGGTTAGACCTCATCTTGAGTACTGCGTCCAGTTCTGGGCACCACACTTTAAGAAGGATGTAGACAAACTGGAGAGGGTTCAGAGGAGGGCAACAAAGATGATAAAGGGACTGGTAACAAGGCCCTATGAGGAGAGACTGAAAGAACTGGGCATGTTTGGCCTTCAGAAGAAGAGACTGAGGGGAGATATGATCGCACTCTTCCAGCACTTGAAGAGATGTCACCAAGAGGAGGGCCAGGATCTCTCCCTGATCATTCCAGTTTGCAGGACACAGAATAATGGGCTCAAGTTACAGGAACCCAGATTCCGCCTAAACATCAGGAAAAATTTCCTAACTGTTAGAGCAATAAGACAATGGAACCGACTACCTAGGGAGGTGGTGGGCTCGCCCACTCTGGAGGCATTCAAGGTGCAGCTGGACAACCATCTGTCAGGGATGCTTTGACTTGGATTCCTGAGTTGCGCAGGGGGTTGGACTCGATGGCCTTATAGGCCCCTTCCAACTCTACTTTTCTATGATTCTATGATCTTGCAAACCTCAAGGCTGTCAAAAATGGTCTTGCCTGGTCAAAAAACGCACATCATATCCACCAGGTCAGGAGTTGGATAGAAATTTGCCAGGTGTTATAGAAAGCTAGTGTAGCGTAGTGGTTAGAGTGTTGGACTGGGACTTGGGAGATTCGGGTTCTAGTCCCTGCTCGGCCATGAAACTCACTGGATGACTTTGGGCCAGTCACTGACTCTCAGCCTAACCTACCTCACAGGGTTGTTGTGAGGATAAAATGGAGAGGAGGAGGAGGATTATGTAAGCCACCTTGGGTTCCTTGCAGGAAAAAAGGTGGGGTATAAATATAATAAAAATAAATAAAGTAATGAATATTGTGCTTGATTTGTCTAGCTGGTGTGACGGGAATTATACCCACGGAGATTTTTGACCAAGTGACCCGCCCAGCTGCTTACATGATCAGTGGCTCTCTGCTCTGGCTGAATTTGTTTCTGGTGGGCATGGCGTTTCCTTTCATTGTGGTAAGCTATATCTGTATCTCTTATAAAGCACCAGGTTGTTAGTATGGGATGTGAAGTGGCAGAGAGCTGTTCCAAGCCATGTGTTCGTTCTGATCAGCGTAGCATTTGCATTATGTGCCTCCTTGCATTTAAGCCTCTCGTGTGTGGATGCCAAAGCGTGCCAAGTGCACGTGAGTCTCCTTCGCCTGCGTGCAGCAGTCTTCTCCTCAGGCAGGGTCCTGTGATAAATGAACACGGGGGGGGGGGGGTTCCCCTCTCTCCCTTCCTAGGACCAGTGAGCAACATCTAGGCTCAGTTCCCTGTCAACACCAGTGGGGCTGGCTTTCTCCCTGGGAAGCCAGTTGGGATCCCTGGGGGGCTCTGCACCTCGCTGCCCATCTCAGGCTGCCTGTTCCTCCCTCCCTCCCTCCTCCTGCCCCTGCTTGCAACAGGGGACAAGAAGATGCAATCAGGGAGTGTCCGAGGGAAGAGGGACTGCCGCCTGAGGCCTCCCAACGCTGCTCTTCCCCCAAAGGAAGGCTGAAGAGGAGCGGCTCCTGTGCCCCTCCTGTGCTGCGCACCACACTTCTGCCTTCCTCCCCTTGTGGTGTGGAACTTGCCAGGGAGGGCTGAGAGATGGAGCCCGGCTGTCCCTGGTCCCACCAGCACCTGGCAGAGAAACCTCTCCTATGCCACATTGCTCTGTCTCCCTTCCCATCACCAGGGAAGGCTTGTTGATATGTGCAGCCACTGCAAGGGAGGGCACTCAGCATCAGTGGAAGGGACCTTGCAGATCACCTAGTCTACAGGCCTGTGGCTTATGCTGGCTCAGCTTGTCTGAGCGTGGAAAGCTAAGCAGGGTCTGCCAAGGTTCCACTACTGCACGGACCCCTTGATCTGCCCTTTGGGAGATCTCTGCCTCTTCCCAAAGACCCAGTCCTTTGCCTGCTTCCTCCAGTAACGTGGGTGAAGGCTTTAGGCGTGGTGAATAAGTCACTCCAAACTCCAGGGTACACAACAAACTTTACTTATAGTAGTAGGGAAATTACTTAATAGAGTGGTTTTAAATCAAAAGCAGGTATGATAAAATAAAACAAACAAACAAACAATGTTCTCTAGTTTCACTTAAGTCTACCTAATTCCTATGCAGCCAGCCAGCCAGTTTCTCTTTCTCTCTCTCTCTCTGCTGTTTCTCTGCTTCAGCTTCTAGCTCAGCACACACACACTAACTGCTAGCTGACCACACCCCACATATATAGTCTTCCCAGGACTGGAAGGTTATGACCATGTGACCTTGCACAGGAGAACTGACTCTTATCTTCTATTGGGTAACTTAAACTCTCAAACTCCCCCTCCCATCGTGGAGTGTTTGGGCCTTCAGGCTTCAACAAACTGAAGCCTGTGTAGGCCTCAACAAACCCAATCCTGTGTAGGCCTCAAACCCTCACATCTTCCCCTCCTTCTCCTCAAGTGGAACAATTTCCCTTTTACAGAAGAGAATTGTGAAACGTTAACCTACACAAACAGCAACTGTTTTTTTGGTTATTTCCTAGACAATGCATCAGCTATCACATTCTCCTTCCCAGGCACATGTTCAATGTTCATTTGGAATTCCTGCAATTTCCAAGACCATCTCTGAAGCTTGGAGTTGGTATTTTGCATTGTTTGTATCCATTGCAAGGCATGATGATCAGTCCATAAAGTAAATTCTTGTCCAAAAACATAAGGCTTGAGCTTGTCCAGAGCCCACACTACTGCCAGACATTCCTTTCGGATCATAGACAGGTTTCTCTCCCTGGGTAGAAGCTTCCTACTCAGGTAGGCTACTGGGTGTTTAACAGAGTCATAATCTTGTAACAATACTGCACCTATGCCAGTCTCAGAGGCATCAGTAACAATAAAGGTTTTTTCAAAGTCAGGTGCTCTCAACACAGGCTTTGAGCTTAAAATGTCCTTTAATCTATCAAAAGCTCTCTGACATTCATCCGTCCACACAATTTTGTCAGGTTTACATTTCTTGGTTAAATCAGTCAAAGGTCCAGCAATTTCACCAAAATGGGGAACAAATCTCCTGTAATACCCAGCAAATCCCAAGAATGACCTGACCTGTTTCTTGGTTGTAGGCATGTCCCAGGCTCTGATAGCTTCAACCTTGTTCCATAAAGGTGTAATATGACCATTTCCGACCTTGTGCCCTAAGTATACTACCTCTGGCACCTTCTGCACCTGTAAAACTACTCTACTCCTCTCATAGTGTGGCTTCATCATATTTACATGTACTACCTTTGGTCTTTTTTCAGATTTTTCTTTAACCACCACATAGGTTAAATCATCCATTTTCTCTCTGACTGTGTAGGGGCCTTCCCAAGCAGCCTTAAGCTTGTCTTTGTGCAGAGGAAGAAATATCATTACCTGATCCCCTACCTCAAATACTCTAGAGCGTGCCTTTTGATCATACCAGAACTTTTGCACCTCTTGGGCTTTGGTTACATTGGCTTGAACTAGTTTACAGAGTGTATCTAGGGTTTGTCTAAGTTTTAACACATAATCCACCACAGAGGTTTTGTTTTCTACGAGTTTACCTTCCCAGTTTTCCCTCAGGAGATCAAGAGGGCCTCTCACTCTTCTGCCATACAACAGCTCGAAAGGTGAGAATCCCGTTGATTCCTGTGGATCTTCCCTGTAGGCAAAAAGTAGGTGTTGCAGTTTGTCATCCCAGTCATTTGGGTGTGTGTTTACATAAGCTCTAATCATTCCTTTGAGTGTGGCGTTAAATCTTTCCACCATTCCATTGCATTGAGGGTGATAAGGAGTGGTTTTCAAGTGTTTAACCCCACAACACTTCCACAGGCATTCCATTATATCGGAGAGGAAATTTGACCCACAATCTGTCAAGATTTCAGAGGGAAATCCAGTTCTACAAAATATAGTCAGCAATGCCTCAGCTACAGATGGAGCATCTATAGAGGCTAGTGCTACAGCTTCTGGGTATCTTGTGGCAAAATCCACCACTGTGAGGATGTACTTTTTTCCCTTGCGGGTGGGTTTAGTGAAAGGCCCTACAATATCCATGCCCACCCTAAAGAAAGCTTCTCCTATAATAGGCAGAGGCTGCAAAGGGGCTTTACTGTGATGCCCTGCCTTTCCCACACGCTGACAGGTTTCACAAGACCTGCAGTACTCTGCTACTTGCTTAGCAATTCCAGGCCAAAAGAAGTTTGCCATGAGCCTTTGTTTAGTCTTGTTTTTCCCCAAGTGTCCTGCACAAGGCACATCATGGGCTAGTTCTAGCAACCTTAGCCGGAATTGGTTAGGTACCACCATAGAATCATAGAATCATAGAAAGTAGAGCTGGAAGGGGCCTACAAGGCCATCGAGTCCAACCCCCTGCTCAATGCAGGAATCTAGGTCAAAGCATCTCTGACCAGTTGCTTTAGTGGTTCCCAGGTTAACTCTTGGGTTTTTGGTAACCACAACCTATACAGCAATCCTTTCTCCCAAATAATCTGCTCCCTTCTTTCCTCAGGGAAGGGCTTCTCTTGAGGGAGAGCAACTCTTTTCAGAGGCTCCAAACTAGGATCACTGAGGACTCCCTGCTTGAATTCCTCTACTCCTCTTAAATCAGGAAAAGGGGTCTCTAGTGCCTTCTCCTCTACAGAACCACCTGCCTCGGTTGTTTCACTGGCTTTCAGGTCTACAGGTTGCATGGAGGCTTGTTCTGTTGTTTTGGTTTGGGGAGGGTCTGGGGTTGGTTTTGGACCTTCCGGAATCACTGTGGGTTGTACCTCTAGTACCTTTTCTTTTACCCCATCAGCTTTTACCTGGTCCTGTCTTGCAGTTTCCTCCCTTTCCTTTTGCTTGCGGGTTACCACACATATTTGAGCTTCTGGTCCCATTATATCCTTTCCCACAATGATAGGGGCAAATTGGGTTGGAGGTTCCATCACCCCAACTTCATACAGACCCCTCCATCCCCTCCATTCTATGGATAACCTTGCTACTGGGACTTCAAAGGAGGGACCATTCACTCCCTGAATCTCAATAGACATTCCTGGTACCAAATCTTCAGGTCTCACCAAATCTGCTCGGATCAGAGAAACATCAGCTCCAGAAGCCAACATTGCCATAACGGTCTTATCCTTTACATAAACAGGTTCTTTAAACTGATTATTAACCTCTTCCCTGTTGGTGATCACAAATCCACAATTATAAGGTTTTTTTATGCTTGCTACACCTTGTGGCTTGGTTTGTTCGGGTTTAGGACTACCTGGTTTAGCTGGTGTTACCGCTTGTAACTTAGGGCAGCTACTCTTGATGTGGCCTGTCTGACCACACGAATAGCAGGCACGGTCTCTGGGGTGAGAAGGATCAAAAGGAGGTTTTTTGATCTCCTTTTTACTTGGGGCTTCCCATCCCCCCCCCTTCTTCTCAGACTCAATCCTGGGGCCTAACCCTTCCCGGTTTTCAATCAGTTTGTCAGCCATTTCTGCAGCTTGGTTTACAGTTTCAGGATCTTTATCCTTAACCTTCAGTTTTATTTCTCTGGGCAACCGAAAATAAAACTGATCCAGAGCCATAAGCTCTAACACCTTTTCCCTGTTGTCAGCTTTTGCTTCATCCACCCATTTTAATAGCAGGTTTTTAATTTTTGTTGCAAACTCTACCATAGATTTACCAGGTTGAGGTGTTAACCCTCTGAACTTTTTCCTAAAGTGCTCAGGGCCTAACCTGAACCTTTTATACACAGTTTCTTTGAACTGAACATAGGAAACAGCCTCCCCCTCTGGCATGCTATTATAAATCTCTGCCAGCTCCCCTTTAATTAAATTAGGCACAAACTTCATGTTATCACCCTCCTGCAATCCCCACTTCTGTGCTGCCCTTTCAAACGTGGTCAGGAACACTTGTGGGTCTTCTCCTAGGGTGTATGCTGTGAAGTCCTTCGGGGTAACTCTGACAGGCTGCTCCTCTTTGATTTTCATCATCCTTTCCTCGTGTCTGCGTTGCTCTTCCTGGGCCTGAAGTTGCTCTTTCTGGGCCTGAAGTTTCTCCTGGTGCAGCTTTTCCTCATGTCTGCGTTGTTCCTCCTGCAGCTTTTCCTCATGTCTGCGTTGTTCCTCTTGGGCTTTCAGCTGTTCCTGCTGCAGACGAAGCTTTTCCCACTCTAACCGGGTTTCTTCTTCCTTCTGCTTTGCCACTAGCCGCAGTTCCTGTTCACGGAGCTCCCATTCTTTTGTTTGGGGTCCAGCTACACTAGGGCCAGAGGGTGCAGCTCCTTCTATTGCCGCCTGGGAGATCAGCATAACTTTTAGTTCTTCTGCTGTTTTCTCCTCCCATGGCAAATTGTCCTTTTTACACTGCTCAATCAGGGCAGTTTTATTCATGGAGAGATACTGGCTCATTGTAATAGCCTCACTGGGTCCCTATTCTGCAGTCCTGAAGTTAAAACACACATACTGCTTTTGCCAGCTCTATTAGTAAAACCCTCTTTTACTGTTTGGAGTGCTTAATCTCCCTGTTCAGGATCGCTCCGCTGCCACCATCTGTCAAGGTTCCACTACTGCAAGGACCCCTTGATCTGCCCTTTGGGAGATCTTTGCCTCTTCCCAAAGACCCAGTCCTTTGCCTGCTTCCTCCAGTAACGTGGGTGAAGGCTTTAGGCGTGGTGAATAAGTCACTCCAAACTCCAGGGTACACAACAAACTTTACTTATAGTAGTAGGGAAATTACTTAATAGAATGGTTTTAAATCAAAAGCAGGTATGATAAAATAAAACAAACAAACAAACAATGTTCTCTAGTTTCACTTAAGTCTACCTAATTCCTATGCAGCCAGCCAGTTTCTCTTTCTCTCTCTCTCTCTGCTGTTTCTCTGCTTCAGCTTCTAGCTCAGCACACACACACTAACTGCTAGCTGACCACACCCCACATATATAGTCTTCCCAGGACTGGAAGGTTATGACCATGTGACCTTGCACAGGAGAACTGATTCTTATCTTCTATTGGGTAACTTAAACTCTCAAACTCCCCCTCCCATCGTGGAGTGTTTGGGCCTTCAGGCTTCAACAAACTGAAGCCTGTGTAGGCCTCAACAAACCCAATCCTGTGTAGGCCTCAAACCCTCACAGGGTCAAGCCTGGTTATTACTTGGATGGGAGACCCCTCCTCTAGTTTCCTGCATTGAACAGGGGGTTGGACTCGATAGCCTTGCAGGCTCCTTCCAACTCTATGATCTATGAAATCTATGAAACCCCTCACTCAATGCAGGGCTCTGTTTAAATATCGCCAACAAAAGAGAACCCACCAGCTCCAATGGCAGTCTTTTCCACTGCCTAACAGTTCTCACTGTTGGGAACTTTCTCCTAATGTTTAGCCAAAATCTGCTTCCCTGCAATTTCCACTCACTGGTTCCAGTCCTGCCCTCGGGAGCAACAGAGAACAGTTCTGCTCCGTCTTCTGCATGACGGCCTTTCCGATATTTGAAGACCACTATCGTGTCTCCCTTTAAGCTTCTCTTCTCCAGGCTAAACATGCCCAGCTCTTTCAACCATTCCTCATGGGACTTGGTTTCCAGACCCCTCACTATCCTGGATACTCTTGTCTGGACATGCTCCAATGTCCTTCTTAAAATGGGGCAGTACTCCAAATGTGGCCTGACTAATGCAGAACAGAGTGGAACTACCACTTCCCATGACCTGGACACTCTGCTTCTGTTAATGCAGCTCAAGATTGCAGTAGCTCACCTAGCTGTCACATCGCACTGCTGGCTCATACTCTGCTTGTGATCCACTAAGACATCTTGGTTCTTTTCACATGTACCGCTGCCAAGCCAGGTCTCCCCAATCCTGTAATTGTGCTTTTGATTATTATTATTTTTACCTTAAAAAATGCCAGACTTGTGTTCATCTCTGTTGAATCTCATCTTGTAAGATTCAGCCCAGTGTCCAGCCTGTCTAGAGCCTTTTGAATCTTGATGCTTTCTATGGTTATCCCTCCCTGCTTTGTGTCATCTGCAAATGTCCTCATCCAGGACATTTATACAAATGCTGAACAGCACAGCGCCTAGGACACAGCCCTGCGGAACGTCACCCGAGACCACCCTCCAGGAGCCATTCATGAGCACTCGTTGCATACGGTTGCTCAACCAGCTGTGGATCCACCTTATTGTACTATTGTCCAACCCACATTTTACCATCTTGTCCACAAGGATATCATGGGAAACCTTGTCAAATGCTTTGCTGAAATCAAGATATACTATGTCCACTGCATTCCCATGATCTACCAAACTGTAGGGATTGGGCGGCGCACTCTTCCTGCAATGGAGGACCTTGGAACAGATTCTGAGGAAGCGGGGGAGGAGGGGGAGTTGGAAGGGGGGAGAGGCACAGTTTTTGACACAAACTAGTAACTCTGTCAAAAAGGAGATAAGGTTTGTCTGGCATTACTTTGCATCCTGATAAACCCATGTTGACTTCGTAATCAATGCATTATTTTCTAGATACTCCCAGACTAACTGCTTAATCATCTGTTCAAGAATTTTGCCCACTATTGACTGCAGGCTGACTGGTCTGTAGTTCCCTGGATCTACCCTTGTCCCTTCTTGAAGATGGGGACAACATTTGCCCAACTCCAGTCTTCTGGCACCTCACCTGTTCTCCAGGAGTTCTCAAAGATTACAGACAGCGGCTTTGAAATAACATCCACAAGCTCCTTCAGCACCCGGAGATGTAATTCATCTGGCCCTTGAGGCTTGAACTTGTTTAAAGTAGCTAAGTGCTCTCTAGTCATGTCCTTATTCTGGCCTGTAAATCCTTCAGTGTATCATTTGTTCTATTTTCCCCAGATTGAACACAACTCCCCTTGTGGGAGAAGAGTGAGCCAAAATAGGAGTTGAGTAGTTCCACCTTCTGTCACCTGTTAACGATTCACTATCTTCCCTGGGCAGAGGACCTGCCACTTCGTTGACCTTCTTCTTGCTCCTAACAAAGCCAGTGTGGCGTAGTGGTGAGAGTGTTGGACTGGGACTCAGGAGATCCGGGTTCCAGTCCCCGCTCAGCCATGAAACTCACTGGGTGACTTTGGGCCAGTCACTGACTCTCAGCCTAACCTACCTCACAGGGTTGTTGTGAGGATAAAGTGGAGAGGAGGAGGAAGAGGATTATGTAAGCCGCCTTGGGTTCCTTGTAGGAAAAAAGGCGGGGTATAAATATAATAAATATAAATAAATAAATAAATAAATAAATAAGCCCCTTTTTGTTGTTTTTAGCATCCCTCACCAACCTCAGCTCATTCTGGGCCTTCGCCTTCTGGACACCATCTTTATGGGTTAGGGCAACTCTGCGTCTGCTCCTCCTTGGTAATATGTCCCATCTTCCATCTCCTTTTGACACTTTTGAGTCTCCGCTTATCAGAGAGCTCCCTTGCAGCCACACAGGCTTCTTTAAATGTTCTCCATTTTTCCTTCTCATGGGAATAGGCTGTGATTATGCTTTCAGTTTTCAGGGTCTCCCATCCCTCCCGAAACTTTTTTCTTTCAGGATTTCTACTGCCATGGGATTCCCCCCCGCCCATGTTTCCCTGAGTTTTTTGAAATTGTCCAAGGTACACATCCAACTAGGCTCAGTTTTCACAGCCCTCTCTATCATGATTTTCAAGATGACACGGTCACTTTCCCCTAAGGTTCCTGCCACTGTCACTTCATGTACCATTTCTTCCCTGTTGGTCAGGATTAAGTCCAGGAAAGCAAATCCCCATTTTCCTCCTTCCATAAGAACATAAGAGTCATGCTGGATCAGTCCAAGGGTCCATCTAGTTCAGCATTCTGTTCACACAGTGACCAACCAGCTGCCCACAGGAAACCCACAAGTAGGGCATGAGTGCAACAGCACCTGCCCACCCATGTTGGGCCCTTTAGTTCTGCAGGGGAGCCTTAAAAGGACATGGGAATAGATTCTGATTCAAATGAAGAGGAGGTGGGGGAGTGGAGAATGAAGAGCCAAGGACAGGGGAGATGTAAGGGAGGAGGGAGTAGAAAGTCAATGTGTTCCTGAAAATGTGAGAAACCAGAGCCTTCCTGAAAAGAAGCAGTGGAGGGAGGGAGGAATGGGCATGACAGATCCAAGGGTGAGACGTGTTCCCTGGCAACTGGTGCACATGGGCACACTGCCTCTGATACTGCAGGTGGCATAGAGCCATCAGGACTAATAGCTATTGATAGCCTTCTCCTCCATGAATACATCCCCTTTTAAAGCTGTCCAAATTGGTGGCCATCACTATATCTTGTGGAAGTGAATTCCATAGTTCACCTATGCACTGTGTGAAGAAGTATTTCCTTTTATCTGTCCTGAATCTCCCACCAGTCAGCTTCATGGGATGACCCCAAGCTCTAGTATTATGAGAAAGGGAGAAAAATGTCTCCCTATCCACTTTCGCCACACCATGCATAATTTTATACACCTCTATCATGTCTCCCCTCACTCACCATTTTCTAAGCTAAACAATCCCAGATGTTGTAACCTTTCTTTGTAGGGTAGTTGCTCCATTCCCTCGATCGTTTTAGTTGCCCTTTTCTGCGCTGTTTTCAACTGTATAATCTCCTTTTTTTTTAGATGCAGTGACCAGAACTGTACACAGTATTCTAAGTGCAGTCTCATTATAGATTTGTATAAGGGCAGGATGATCTTGACAGTTTCATTTTGAATTCCTTTCCTAATTACTGTATGCCTAACATGGAGTTTGCCTTTTTCACAGCAGGCAAATTAATGCCAGGGTTGACATTTTTCATCAAGCTGTCCACTACAACCCCAAGATCTCTTACTTGGTCAAGTCACCACTAGCTCTGAGATCACATCAGCGTATACTGAAAGTTGGGATTTTTTGCCCCAACATGCATCACTTTACACTTTCTTACTTTGGACCGCATTTGCTATTTTGATGTCCATTCTCCCAGTTTGGAGAGATCCTTTTGGAGCGCCTCACAATCTCTTTTTGTTTTAACCACCTGAAATAATTTGGTATCATCAGCAAACTTGGCCACTTCACTGCATACTCCTAATTCCAGATCTTTTATGAATAAGTTGAAAAGCATTGGTCCCAATACAGATCCCTGTGGGACCCCACTGTTTACTTGACGTTCTCCATTGGGAGAATTTAGCATTCATTCCTACTCTTTGCTTCCTGTTCTTTAACCAGTCACTGATCCATAAGAGGACCTCCCCTCTTATTCCATGACTGCTGAGTTTGGTCAGGAGTCTTTTATATGTGGTGGGAAAAGGACATGCAAGGATCGTGTCTCACACTACATTGACAGGTTACACTGAACGTGTGTTTACACTTGTTTCATTTCATTTAATGCATCCACACTTTTCCTTGGTCAGCATAGATGCCCCATGTCGTCCAGGTACTGACTTGCCTTATGAAGCCAATGTGCATCAGTTTACTCTTGCTTTCATTGAACTGCATTTGTCATTGTGATGCCCATTCTCACAGTTTGGAGAGATCCTTTTGGAGCTCCTCACAATCCCTTTTTATTTTAACCACCTTCAATAATTTGGTGTCTCCAGCAAACTTGGCCACTTCAGTTCCACCTTCTGAGAGATGAAGTTGTCAGCAAGACCAGTACGAAAATGTGTTGGATGTGGTGGCTTGTCCTTTTGATAAAAACAGTAGAGGGAAAGAATCCAAAGTTGGGGGGAGCAACTCTTTTGTTTTGCAACAGGCTCTCTCCTCTCAGTAACCAGGGGGTTGCCTTGGATCCATTCTCAACAAAAAATGCAGTTTTTCAGCCCAAAAATTACTCTTAACCATCCAGATAGCCTTATAATGTGGTGAGGCAAAAAACACATTCAAAAGCAAAAACAGTAAATACAGCCCAAAAAATACCAGTTCAACTTACTGCCTAAAAACACTCATGTACATTAATAATGGTTAAATTATTAATTGGTCTGGGTTCTGGGCGCATAACCTTTTGGAGGATATGGGAAGGAGTTGGTCCTATACTGGTTAGGACGAAGTAGAGTTTTCCCCCTTATGCGCAGCCTGGTTATTGAAACTGGTTATCACCACGTGGGTTGCTAAATCCTGGGACCATACAAGGTTTAAAACTAATAAAGACATTACAATCCGTTTATTCATATATGCAGGATGCATATAGGCAGGTTAAAGACTTTGGTGTTAAGAGTCTGCTTCATTGGAGTTCACTGTCTGGAAGCCAGCTCAGACCATCCATCAGGTTGGAGAGGTAGTAGGCGATCACTCGTGACTGAGTAAGATTGTCTTCCAGGATAAAATTGCAAAGAGAAAATTATATAAAGAGGAAATTGTATAAAATTGCGTAGACTCTAGCGATGGGTCTGTAAGTGACTGTGGAGGCCAATTCTAGATCCACACAGTTTCCCACAGTGAGGACACAGGTTACCAGATGGAAGATGGTCCTGTGAAGGATTCGTTTGACTTGCTTTTCACTTAGCACGTTTCTCCCTTTCACCTTGCACTCGGGCTTCTTCAAAGTCCATAGAACCTTTGTGAAAGGCCAACCTCCAGTTAGATCATTCATGGGCCAGAGCTTCCTAGTTTTCGATGCTTATATTGCATTTTTTTTAGATTAGTCTTAAGAACATCTTTAAACGTCTTATACTGACCACCGATATTCCGCTTTCCATCCTTGAGTTGGAGAGAGAGAGAGAGAGAGAGAGAGAGAGGGCAGGCCACAGAGAGACCAGAAGTAGGGAGGAGGGGTCACAAAGCATGCACCCTGGGGATTGTTCAGTTAACCCTTTCCTCCCACTCTAACTAGTGGTTACATTACCTTGTTGGTTTAAGCAGGCAATTTCCATCACTTCTCCTCAAAAATAAAACCAGCCGCTTGGGGGAAAGAGGCTTTACTGCGTGAGCAAGGGATGCGGATCCTGCTTGGCCGGAGTCAGCCCTGCTGCTGACCTGCGACCTGTGCCGCCCCTTTCAAGTGCTGCCCTGGTCTCAGCTGTGCGGAAGCAGGCACCCGCACCCTGGATGCTCCCGCCACAAGCATCGGGAGGCCCTGCTGGAGGCCAGGGAGAGTGCGCAGGGCAGCGGCCACCCCCTCGGCACCCTCTGGGGACTTGGCCGTTTTGGCTGTGGAGGCTGTCTCGATCTGCGGGTGCTCAGTGGTGGGGGCTCAGTTGAAGGCACACTTGGATGAAGCCGATTACTTAGATCCATGCCAGTCGGGCTTCAGGCCTGGACATGGGACGGAAACGGCCTTGGTTGCCTTGGTGGATGATATGAGGAGGGCCTTGGATAGGGGTGAATGCTCCTTCCTAGTCCTCCTCAATCTCTCAGCAGCTTATTTGATACTGTGGACCACGGTATCTTCCTGGACCGCCTGGAGGGGTTGGGTATTGGAGGCACTGTATTGCAGTTGTTCCGGTCCTTCCTCTCTGGAAGGTACCAGAGGGTGGTTCTCGGGGAGGTGGCCTCGGACCCTCGGCTGCTCACTTGTGGGGTGCCGCAGGGTTCCATCCTCTCCCCGATGCTATTTAACATCTACCTAAAGCCGCTGGGAGCTATCATCAGGAGGTTTGGGTGCGGTGTCATCTGTATGCGGATGACATGCAGCTTTACCTCTCTTCCAAGTCCTCACCGAGGTTGGCCGTTGAGACCCTGTCCAAGTGCCTGGAGTCAGTGGGTGGGTGGATGGGAAGGAACATGCTGAAGCTGAACCCCGACAAGACCGAGGTACTTCTGGTGGGAGGCAAGGGAAGGTTAGGGGATGTTGACCTGGTGCTGAATGGGGTACATCTACCCCTGAAGGACCAGGTCCGCAGCTTGGGAGTCATTCTAGACTCCCAGCTGTCCATGGAGGCTCAGGTGTCAGCTGTGAGCCGGGCGGCGCTGTATCAACTCCATCTGATACGGCAGCTGCGCCCCTACCTTCCTAATCATCTGCTCCCATCAGTGGTTCATGCCTTGGTCTCCTCTTGCCTAGACTACTGTAATGCGCTCTACGTGGGGTTACCCTGGAAGACGGTTCAGAAGCTTCAGCTGGTACAGAACGCGGCGGCTCGCCTGATTAAGGGCAGCCGCCGGCATGATCACATCACGCCAGTGCTTAAGGAGTTGCACTGGCTACCAGTTGCTTGCCGGGCCGAATTCAAGGTGTTGGTTTTGACCTTTAAAACCCTGCACGGCTCCGGTCCAGCTTATCTCAAGGAGCGCCTCCAGCAACATCAAGTAGGCCGCTCAACAAGATCTGCCACGGACGGCCTTCTCCTTATCCCATCAGCCAGAGCAGCCAGGCTGGTGGGGACTAGAAAGAGGGCCTTCTCTGTGGCGGCCCCCACGTTATGGAACTCCCTCCCTAGTGACCTTTGCCATGCCCCCTCCGTGATGAGCTTCCGCCGTGCATTAAAAACATGGCTGTTCAGGTGGGAATATGGGGTGGGTTAGGATTTTAAAAGAATTTTTTAATACTGTTTTAATTATTGTATTGTTACTGTATTATTTTAATACAGGGTGGCTGGGTTACCGGCCAGATGGGCGATTAATAAATATAATTAATTAATTAATTAATTAAGATCAAATGCCCCATTGGGGTGAGCACTGGCAGATACAAATTCAGCAGTGAGCTTGCCCTCCGCACATTTTAGGCACCCACACCCCCCATTAGGAGAAAGCTGCTTTTCTGGCTTGCTCAGAAGCTGGATTTGCAGAGCGCTGACTGTCACAAACGGCAATCTCAAAGGTACTGCCCACTCCCCCCTCTCCCTTCTCAAAGCAGTTTTCAGAGTATACAATATGTGGAGGGGAAGCCTCAAAGAAAGCCCACCAAGCACATGCTTAAGCAGACAGCCTTGCGGACCCTTGAATAAAAGCTTCAAAGCAAAGGGCATAGCCCACCTGCCTTGATGTGTGACAGTCCAGGAGCGAGATGCCGGCTCCTGCCTGCTGCTGTGTTTGCTAATGTCCCTTTCTTCTCTCTTTTCCCTTCAGGAAGGACTGGGGTCTTGTTGCTATCTTCCTTTCTTCACTGTTTGTGTCTGCGCTGCTGTCTATGTCAGTTTCTTCCTCCCCGAGACAAAGGGGAAAACCTTTCTAGAAATCTCAGAAGAGTTCAACAAACGCAACTTCAAAGCTCGGATGTGTGAGAATTCTTGGCCACATTCTGAAGAAATCCAGTCCACCATGTTGTAGCCTCAGGAGAGGGAAGAGCAGTCAGTGGGAGAGGAGCAGCCGATGGCACGGCATTTCGCTCTCCCTCCCTCTGATGGGAATTGTAATATTGCCTGCTTAAATCAACAAGGTAATGTAACCACTAGTTAGAGTGGGAGGAAAGGGTTAATTGAACAATCCCCAGGGTGCATGTTTTGTAGCCCCGCCTCCCTACTTCCGGCCTCTCTGTGGCCATCTCTCTCTCTCTCTCTCTGCCTCTCCAACCTGATGGACGCAGGGTCTGAGCTGGCTTCCAGCCAGTGACCTCCAATGAAGCAGACTCTTAACACCAAAGACTCTAACCTGCCTATATGCATCCTGTATGTATGAATAAACAGACTGTAAGTAAAACTAATACATATCTTTATTAGTTTTAAACCTTGTTTGGACAATCCGTTCCTTTAAAGAGCCTTTTTAGCAGGGTTTAGCAACCCACATGGGTTGAATTATTGAAACCAGTTTCAATAATCAGGCTGCACAGAAGGGGGAAAACTCTGCTTCGTCCTAACCAGTATAGGACCTTTCCATGTCCTCCAACACCCTCCCCACCCCTTATTTCCTGTTAGGGAATAGAAACTGGAAGCCAAGCCAGTTTGGGGGGGATAAAATCCTTACTCCGTTGCTCAAACACTGAGTTTGTGTGTAAAATTCCTTGCTTTATAATTCCTATTTTAAACTTCTGTACAGAAATGCTCATGTCACGATTCAGTTTCAAGATACTGGGAATTTTTATTTGAGTTGTAGCAGAAAAACTCAGTTTTCACTAAATTTTCAGTGTGTGTGTGTGAGAAAGGGGGGGGGGGCGTTAAAGTCTAGTGACAAGACCAAGAAATGTGATTTCTGAAGCTCAGGTGTCAGCATTAGCACTCTTCTGGGAAGCATGGTTGGTGTGATTTTCTTAGCACTCAGGGGAGCCAGCAGGACGCCAGTGGGGCCGGAGGAGCCCATTGGGAGGAACACGGGTGGGGGCGGAGCGTGCTGGGATGCCTGAATGGAGGGGGGGGCTGCCTGTCTGTGCGAAAGAGAGAGGGGAGAGGGAGAGAGGGTGTAGGGGGGATCCTGGAGGGATCCTGAGAAAGGGTGAGTGGGTTTCCATGCGCTTGCAGTGAGGAAGAGAAGGGGGGGTAGGCCTACATCTGTGGTGTGTGTGTGTGTGTGTGTGTGTGTGTTTGGTGTGTGTCTGTTGGTGTGTCTGTTGGTGGTGATCCAGAGTGAGAGAGAAAAAGAAATGGGGTAATGAGCTGGCTGGCAGAGGGGAGGCGGAGAAATCTGTGAAATGGGTCTCTGTCGGTGCTGAACACAGTGCGCTCAAAGAAGGTGTTTAGTGTGTCGGGGCTCAGACCCCACCTCTCTCGTGTATTCAGTCTTTTGGGCAGCTTCTGTGTCCTCTGTGACCAGCCACCCCTCCCATGGCAGCTATTATGGTGTGGTTCCCAGGACAGTTTTGCAAAATTGCCGGTTGTACCCGTGGCCGCGGGCCCCAGAAGGTTGCCTGCCCCTGAATTAGATTGACATTTTGGTCTGATCCAGAACGGCAGTTCCTGCACATATGATGGCTGGCGTTTTCTCCTGCCCCTCTTCTGTAACTAGAAAAGAAGCACGGGCATGCAGCTGCCCCCTCCACTGGCACCCACCAGAAATGGAGAATGACCTGGAGCCACACGGTCTGCTCTGGAAGCTCTCCTGAGGAATAAAATCAACTCTGTAGCTGCTAGTTTTCAAGAAAACGGGCTGAAAACGAGAGACTGGCCGAAGACAATCCCCTTCTGGCTGCCGTGACTGTGACAGCCCGGACCCGGACCCTCCCTGCGGTGTTGCTCTCGAGACCCCTGCTGCTCTGCTGCCATCAGGCAGGTCTCAAAAACCTGACAGGCCTCTAAATGGAGAAAGTTGCAGCTTTCAAAGTTCCACGTCGTGACCATAATCTAGCTATACTGCCTAAGAAGAACCCCAGAGGAGCCCGAGGCTGGCCCAGGCCCAAGGAGGCCTCTCTCGCCCAGCACTCTGGCTCCCTGGGAAGCCCACGAGCAGGACACCGGCTCTAGTTGCTGGCACGCTGATCGGAGGCACAGGCACAATCCTGACCCCCACAGCGTTGCAGTCTCCAGACGTGGCTGCTGTGGGCGGGAATGGTGCTCCTGGAGTAGCAGTTTTAGCTGCTTTCTGAACGATTGTGCCTATTACTTTTTTTATTGTTTCAAATTATTGATTAGTTTAATGTTTTGGTTTGTCTCTCTAAAGCAGGGACGGGAGCCTCCAGCCCATGGGGCCTCCATGGGCTTTCTCTGGTGAGGTGCTGGTGGGTGGCAGGGTTTGGCCCCCAAGCCCTGTTCCCTGGAGTTATCTGAGCCAAGACAACCGCAGAGAGGCAAAATGGGTCAGGAGTGGGGTGGCCACACACGCTGGCATTATCCAGCCCATGGAGGCCTGCTGGGAGGCAGTTCTGCCCCAGCCCCAAAATGGTTCTGCCCCCCAGCTCTGAAGACAGTATATAGGGAGTGCAGGGGGTCACGGTGTGGGCTGCCCAGTGCTATCGGCTCCCATGTTGCCCCTAACCTGCAGAGGGAACGGAAAGATCAAGAAGAGACCACGGGCGGAGGCGACATGGTCCACAAGCATGCTGTGCATCGCCATGGCATGACTAAACTGCTTATGTGGCATTACAGGTTATTTATTTATGTCCCATCTTTTTTCCTCTTGCAAGGAGCCCAACGCAGCATACATGATCCCCCTCCTTTCCTCACAACAACCCCGTGAGGTAGGTTAGACTGAGCGTCAGTGACTGGCCCAAAGTCACCCAGTGAGTTTCATGGCCGAGCGGGGACTAGAACCCGGATCTCCTGGGTCCCAGTCCAACACTGGATTTTCCCAGTGGGGAGACTGGCACCTTCACCTCATTCTTCACTTTGGGGTGTATGAGCGAATATAGTAAGCGCCTTCACTCTTCCAAGGGCTTCTTGACTCTTGAATTTCTTTGGGTTTGGAAAAAGGGAACTCACTGAATTCCATGAATCACTGGGTTGGAGAGGTTCATTCTGCATCTGTTTTGATATCTCTGCCACGTTCACTTGATTTGCAGTTTGCTGCCTTACTGCTTGCTGCCCTTTCCCAGTGGCTGGGGAAGGGTCAGCATACGCCCACATGTGGCATCAGGGCAGCCGCCCACAGTGGGAGGAGGTGCCAGGAAGGAGCATGTGACTGGAGGCAGGGAGGGTGTGATCAGAAACGCAGCGAGGGCCCGGCGGCGGTGGCGGCAGCTGGGAGGGAGCATGCGTGGGCTGCCCAAAGGAAGCCATGGCTGGCCTCTCCAGCCCCGCCTGGCTTGCTCTCTCTTCGGGGTGGGGAGAGGGGGACACGGGCAGGGGTGTGTGGGTCCCCCACCCCGCTCTAAAGTGTTGGCGTGTGTGAGCAGAGTTGGGAGATTTATAATCCTATCTGTGTGCTAACAGATGCCTGAAATTCCACACACAGATCTTCCAGATCTCACCTCCCTCTTGCGCAGCGTGCAGTGTCGGTGCCAGCCTTGGCCAACCCAGTCTGGCCTGTAATCAGACTTGCTTCCAGCTTCCCTGTTGCAGATTAATCACTGGAGTCAGGAAACACTCTGTAACACCACAGGTCTATTTCTACCTGTTTATTCACTTAGCAAGTAAAGTTCTACAGAGTATACATTTCCTAGTTACAGTCCATGTGCTGCAGCTGGTACAGTGATACATATCACAACATAAAGGAGAAATCACCTTTGGAGTAAGGGTGCATGATCTCCCATCATACTAGAACCCAATGGGGGGCGGGGGGGGGGGAGATCATGCCATGAAGCCGAACGGTGGGAGGCTCTGACTGGCACTTTGCACTAAACCTGATGGGGAACCCAACACTGACCCTCTTTGTGCCACCTTCATAATTGGCCCAAGTGATGCACCAAGCATGCGATGGCGTCAAGCGTAATTGTTCCCATTTTGCCTGGTAAAAAGTGAGGCAGCTCAGCGGCTCATAACTACTCCTTTAACTACAGACTGCAAGTCCAGGGGACCCATCAGAACAGATGCTGAGCACATCACACGAGGAAGTGAGTCAAGCCAGAAACTCAAACCAATATTATGGCTTGTTTTGGGAGATTAGAGTATCAAGATGACTTGGTTGATATGAGCTCCCTCCCTCTCTCACATACACACAGAAGGCCCTGTATTGACTGGTATCTGCTAAATCAGCCTGCTGAGTCTGATTGTGGCTGTTTTCTTTTGGGACCCTCCATCAGGGAGAATTCAGTCTTTCAGACTTACGTGGGCCAGCTAACTGGAATGACTGATTAAAATGGGAACGTGGCAGAGCAATCCAGTGCTCACAGTTTAACCATGCAGCTCCACCCTTTTATGCACCAAAATATCCAAGGCCAGGACGGGTAGATCTGAAGCCACAGGGGAATGGGGTGGGGGTGGGGAGAAGCAGCACCATCTGAAGCAGCTGTAGAAGCTGTGGCTTTGCCGACCGGTCAGCATCCAGAGCTCACCCACAGACCCAAGCAGCCAGCAAACACCCAGGAAACACGCGTGTGCACACCAACAAACACGCATATGTCAAACCAGCAGGGAAAGGGTCATGCTGCTGCAAAGACTCCTGCAGACGCGTGGCTCACAGCCCCAAAGCACCCACAGCCGGAGGCCACATAAGCAGGGACCAAGCAATCCATGGCTGCATTCTCCAGGCAGAGCCCCCAGCACGAGCACATGGCTCCCCATGCCTGCTAAGACACACACAGATTTCATAGATCATAGAGTTGGAAGGAGCCTACAAGGCCATCGAGTCCAACCCCCTGCTCAATGCAGGAAACTAGAGGAGGGGTCTCCCATCCAGGTAATAACCAGGCCTGACCCGGCTTAGCTTTCCACGCTCAGACAAGCTGAGCCAGCGTAAGCCAGATGATGTATGATGCATGAGCCCGCCAGGAAATCAGGCAGCACGCCAGCCAGCGGCCCAGTGCGGACACTGTTCCTTGTCAGAAAGGGGTACTGGAGCCTCACCCACCGGAAAGGCACCTGCGGATGAAGCAAGGCACTCTCACGCACCCGTCCCACAGCACCCAGTCAAACATACAGAAGCGCACACAGCCCAGAGCATCACGTTTCTACGACAGGGAAGGGGGAGCAATCCCTAAAAGGAGGGGAACACCCAGAGGAGGGGAACCGTGCCCTCTACGTGAGAGTCCCTGCATGCAGAGGAGGAATCTCAGAGGCCCTGGCATGGATGGAACGGACGGACCATGAAACTGGTGGCACTATGGGAGAGACTGCTGCTGCTGCTGCCGCCCTGCTCTGGAGGCTGTAGAAGCAAGCCATGTACATAAGCCAGCTGGACTGGCAGCTGAACCTTTCTTCAGTACTGGCAATGGGACCACACATCAGGCAGCAGGCCAGCTTCGGGGGCGCAGAGCAGGCTGCGTGGCTCACCGCTGTCTCCTCCAGCACCTTGCTGCCACCTCCCAGAATCGGCCAGGGGAGGCACGCAGCTCACTGCCTAATCAGGGCCGGTGCTACCATTAGGCCAACTAGGCAGCTGCCTAGGGCGCTGGGCTAAAGGAGGCGCCAGAAATGCCTTGGGGGAAAAAAAATACATCACGTATTTTACCAAGTTTGTTTTACCAATCATGTCCTGTGGCGGGGAAGGGAAGGCGAAAGAAGCGCACCCCTCCCTCTCTCTCCTCCAGCTCGTTACCAGGAACAGCAGCAGGCAGGCTCCTCCTCACAACCAGCATCAAAAGAGGCAGAGAAGGCTACAGACTGGAGGAGGGGAGGCGGGCAGGGGCCAATGATGGGAGGCTGGTGGGCGGCTGGAAGGATGCACCTGCAAACACCTCCTTCGCCTTCCCTCTCAAGGATGCACCTGCAAACACCTCCTTCGCCTTCCCTCCCTCGCGTGAGCCTCCCCTGAAAGCAGTTATTTCCAGCAACCAGGGAGGGAGGGAAAGGTATTTTAAGCTAGCTGGGGCTCCAATGTTTTAATTATTTACCATGCTGTTTCTGTGTTTTAAATGGTTTTAGGATGCAATCCTATGCGTGTTTGGAGGGGGGGGAATCCTACAACTCCCAGCATTCCCCAGCCAGCCATGCGCAATCCTATGCACGTTGAGGTAGAAAAAAGCCCCACAACTCCCAGCGTTCCAACAGCCAGCCATGCTGGCTGGTGAATGCTGGGAGTTGCGGGGCTTTTTTCTGCCTCAACGTGTTTAGGATTGTGCCCTGAGCTGTTGATGTTTTCTTTACTGTACTTTGAATATTGTTGTCTGCCTTGAGCACTAGGCTGGTAAAGGGAAAGACAGGATAATATACATTATTCTGATAAAGAAATATTGCAACAAAGTGATAGAGAGAGGAGGGGAAGTAGCAAGTTTCGTAAATCCCCTCCTAAATTTGAACCAGATGATCCACGGGCTCTCTCTTTGCTATGTTTCTACTACATGCATCCCCCCCCCCGCAACCCAGAAGGTGTACGAGTCAAACCGGTGTCTCTGCACCTCCACCCTGCGAGGTAGGACAGGCTGCAAGACGCCCTTTTGTCTCTATTCCTCACAGGTAGCGCCACCACACCTCTCTCACATCCTTTTTTCATATCCCTTGTGCTGCCTGCAGGAGGAGACAGGCTTTTACATATACCGTATATGGAGTAGGAGAAGGCCCTTGGGAGTTCCTGGCATAGCTGGGCTGATGTTGCCTCTTTGCTTTCCTCGTGAACACAAAGGGAAAGTCTCAAAGTCCACAAAGTTTTTCTATGGGGCTCGGCAGTTCCCAGGGAGGGAAATTTATTTCATAATGGGCATAGGGCTGGAGGGAGGGAGGGCTCAAGTGGGAAGGGGGGGCGCTAAATATCTGATCTTGCCTAGGGCACCAAATTGCCTTGCACCGGGCCTGTGCCTAATGGTGAGGCTGGCCCTGCCTCCACCACGGCTGATTCCTGGCCAGCCAAGAGCGACCAGAATCATGATGAGTCCAGCATCCACACCCGGCAGCTGCGGCAGGAGGACTGGCAGGCACGGCTTGCTGATGCCAACAACTGGGCTAGGAACAGGTGCCACATGCAGGCCGCCCCGCAGCCCCTCTGGCCACGCACCCACTCCTGCAGCCCCGGGTGTCGGGCTGGGGTGCTTGTTGCTGGCAGCCGTGTTCCTGTGGGGGTCAACCTGCAGGGATTCTTGACAGAGGTGTTGGGGGAGGGGGGTAGAGTTCCTCTTGTGTGCTCTGGGGTGTTTCTATTCCTGTAAAGTCCCCCTTTGGGGTGTCTCATGTTCCCCTGTGTTGTGCAAAGTGCCATTTCCATCACCAATGATGCCCCTTGTGAGTGCAAAGTGTGCATGAGATGAGGCCAGAGAGACGTAGCCAAGTGCCCTATCCTCAGCTGAGTTAGGGCCTTCCTGGTTTGCATCCTGGTTGGGGGTGTGTGCTGTGATTTGGGGGGTGGTTTGTGCTGCACCCCAGCTTCAGTCATGTCAGGGTGGTCGTGGCTCAAGCAAGGTGGGGAGAAAGGGGAAATTGTTTTGGGGAGCTCTGATTGGCCTGAACGTGTTGGAAATCGGTGAGGCAGCCCTCAGCCTGGCCTAACTTCGTGCTGGCTTGTGGGTTGTGACTCCCTGGTCTGGAGGAGTGTGGGATGCAAATAACTCAGCTCCCCCTTTTCAGTTCTTCTGCCAGAAGAAATCCCCTTTGGTGGTAGATTGTTCTGCCAGTAGATATCTGGGATCAGCTGGCGGAAGAGAATTTCTGCTGGGAGAAGTGACTTGTGCCTCATGCTAACCCTCTGCAGTTGGCACATCTTTGAGCTAGGATTGTGCCCTAGCATGGCTACCCTCGAGAAATTGTTATCATACTAAAGTGCACTGTTTATATTAAGTTGGGATTTGCTCCTTTGATTACAGTTTCACATGAAACCTCTCCATACAGAACAGGAAATGGATCTGCTGTCTTGAAAGAATCAGTTCATCCTGGCTGACATTTTATTTATTCAGTCGGGCAGGGCGGGGGCTATGTGGGCAAGCAGCAGTCATGGCCACAGGGCATGCGTTGACCTGCTGACTCTCCTTTGCCAGGCATCCTGGAAAGGTGACCCTGTTTGCTGAGTCACTTTGCTGGCACCTGGTCAAGTCCAGTTCTGCAACCAAAGGATATGCCTGGCCTCTGACATCTGGGACAGAGGGCTCGCACAGGGCGGGGTCTTGCTGAAGGAAGGCAGGGTTGCTCCCCGTGACACTTGGCACACTGGAGACTCGCAGCCTTGCTTCTTCAATTCACTCTTTTTACTGCCCAGAATATTTGCCGCAGGGTGCTTGTCTCTCTAGCAGGGTTTGAGTGGGGTGGGATGCCCCCCCCAAGCCTGCCAGTCGATACCCCTCTCTCTACAAAGACTGTTGCGCTAAAGGTCAGACAAGGCAGTGTCTACAGCCCATAACAGCTGAGTGTGGGAAGGTGGGTTCAAAGGTGGGAAGAAACATTATTGAAAAGGATCCTCTCACATGGAGATTCAAAGCTATCAGTTTCACACAAGCCCTGCTCAAGTTCACAGTAATTCATTGCATTGGTAGAAAGCACTTTGCAAACACTTTTCCTAAGGACTGTTTAGGAAAATATGTTCAAGGCAGAAGGTTGGGCTGCTTAGTGTGGGATTTGTTGCTGCCTTCCTTCCTGTCGAGGCTTGGGCTTTCTCAGTGAGCACTTTTCTCCATGTGCCCTGGGCTCAGCCATGAGTAGGACCTCAGATCTGAAGGACACCAGATCTGCAGCATGAATCTTTGAGAGTTCCTGGATCTAACCTTGGTCCTGCCTAGAATGCTGCCGGGTTTTGTGGTCTCCCTCCCTTGGGCAGCCAGACACAGCTCTGTGGATGGTGCGCTATTCCAGGCAAGAGCAGCGGGAACAGGAAGAAGTGATGGCTCCAGTTCCTTTTTCTTCTCGATGAACAAAGCCCCCTGATGTTGCAGTGTGGTCAATGTGCCAGGAGAGGCGCATGGGAGAATTTCCCTATCCTGATCAGGTATTGACAGGATGCCAAATCTAAACCAGAGTGGGAGAACTGAACTCATAATAACTTAGAACGGTTGCCTCTGCTTCTTGAAATAGTTAACCCAAGTGGGATTGCCCTTGTCCAATAGCTGAAGAAAGCAGGAATCACTGACATCCCAGAAAGGATACATTTAGCTGCAGTGCCCCACTGGACCTACCCCTTGAATAAGGGAAGGCTGGAGAGCTCTCAGGCCATCGGACAACCATCTGCCACCAGCTGGGCAAGATTTCCTGCAGAACATGGCAGCCAGTTTCCTCTCAGACCTTGTGAGTAGCTGCACAGCAGTTGAGCACCTTGATTATTTACTTATTATTTATTTATTTGTGATATTTGTATACTGCTTAAATATTATAAAATCCCTAAGCGGTTCACATATAAACATTAAAACCATATTTTAAATACAATTAAAGATACGATATTAAAAACAATTTCAGTTACAAGAATACAGGGTAAAAATGGGGCAGCAACGATCAATTTAATTACAAGCCAGGGAACGCCTGGGTGAACGGGTGTTTTCAGGAAGTGTTTGAAACATGCCACATTTTCTGCCTCCTGAACTGCACAGGGGAGGGTGTCCCAAAGGGTGGGTGCTGCTACCGAGAAGGCCCCAGCAAGGGCGCCTCTGATCATATTAAATGTCGGCTGAGCATATATAAGGGAAGGTGGTCTGCTAGGTATCCTGGTCCCAAGTGGTTTAGGGCTTTGTATGACAACAATCGCATAACCTTGAACATGGCAGCCGCTCGGTAGCTAATAGGCAGCCGGTGCAGTTCCTCTAACACAGATGATACGTGCGCATAGCTGTGTGTCCCCATGAGCACCCGACCCAAGCGGCTGCATTCTGCACCAGCTGCAGCTTCCGAACCAGACGCAAGGGCAGCCCCACACAGAGCGCACTGCAGCTCATTGGCTCCTAGTCGGGCACCCAACTTTCACAGCTGTCGCAGAACAGCCCTCTGGCCAGATGGAGGGGGGTTGCCTCCTCTGAATTCTGAGGTTCTTTCCTGCCTCCCACGCACACGCAGCTCAGCTCGTAACAAGATGCTTGCGTTTTATTCGGCTCTTCTCTGAAGCTGACATTGGCTAGTAAGCATACAGATAATATCCCAGATGGGACAGCCACAGGCTCCTGTTTCTCCGATGAGCCTGGGGTTGGGGGAGCTCTTCAGCGTCTGACGTGCCACATGCTCGCCCCCATCCGCGGTAGAAGGAAGGTACAAAAATAGGCTGTTTTCTGAGCATACCTGACGTGGCTTAAACCAGGTGGAAGAGCTTGGACGGATTATGATGTATTGTTCTTGGTATAATGTGCTGAGGGAACAATATTTTGGTCACATTTTAGAGAGAGATATTTTATTTTTAGTTATTTATACATTTAGTTAAACATTTGTAATCCTGCCTTTTCCCCTCTTGCAAGGGACCCAAGGCGGATTACATGGTCTTCTTCCTCTCCATTTTATCCTCACAACAACCTTGTGAGGTAGGTGAGGCTGAGAGTTAGTCACTCAGGGAGCTTCATGGCCAAGGGGGATTAGAACCCAGGTCTGCCCAGTCCCAGTCCAACACTCTAACCACTACTCTACACTGCCTCTCATGTGGGGAGGCTCAACCATGAGGCTGTAATCTACCTGCTCTGTGGGCAAGATAGATATCTAACTGCAAAGACTGTGCATTTTCTATCTACAGTACTTGATATTAAGGGGAAATTCTTAAAGGAAAATGCTGTGCCTTGTCAAGGATATTCAGAATTTTAAGTTCATGATTGATTTTATATAATTTATACAGATGTGTGCAAATGTTATTTATCTTAGCTAGAGATACAAAATTGTAAATTTGTTTTATATGATTTATAAATTTATTTTAACTTTATGTTAATGGGTTAGTTTACATAGCTAGGTAGTATCCTTTGTTAAGTTTTTGTTTTGTGATGGCCTGATGACTGCATACGAGCAAACTGCTCTGCTCTGCTTTCATCGGACCCCTGACCGCCCAGTGCCAGGGAAAGAAATGCTTGGACAGCCAGTGCCATGCTGCAGCTGCCATGTTCCAGTTCTGGCAGCCCTTGGGGCAGGGTGACAGGGCAGGCGGTCTGGAGGGTGCCCTGTATCGTTGCAGGTGCAGCACCAGCGGTTCTTCCAGATGATCCTTGTGCTGGGAATAGGCGGAACCCTCCTCGTTGGTTTCCAGGTCTCTGTGATCACCTATCCTTCCCAGGTAAGCTTTCGTGGCTGAGGAGTCCAGCTGCAGGGCACAGCCTTGAGGAGGTCCGTCAGGCAGTGGTCCAGTGGGCAGCTTCTCTGTTTGGGCTATGTGGCTGTTGCAGACCGACCGTGTGTGTGCAAAAGGCTGCTGTGTGTGACTTAAAACACACACACACACACCCAGCGTGTGGTGCTGCCACATGTGCTGTGGTCTTGCCTAACTAAGAGAGGGCACAGTCGGCGCTGATCAAGATTTTCAGAATATGTGCCGTAGCCGTCTCCAAGGCCTCTTTCCCCCCACCCCACCCTCGGAGTTGGACACACCATCTGTTTGGAGGTTGTGCAGGTGGAGGGTCTGGCACACGTCAGACATCATGTGCCATTTTGGTTGGGGCTCAAATGTTAAGCACATAGAAATGGGGGTGGGGTGTCCTCCTGGTTTTCTCCCAATCAGCAAGAAAAATGCTGCAGTCGTTCATTTCCAGTCTCAGCAGGGATTGGACTAGATGATCTCTGTGGTCCCTTCAAACTCAAATTCTATGACAAAAGCATGCACAGATAGATTGATAGATATTCTTATCCTTTCTAGTTCATTAGCTAAAATTCTAGCTAGGTTAACTGTGAGATTAGCAAATAGATCTTTTAGCTAAGGCTACAGTCCTATACTGAAGATCTTCGGCTGAAGGGCCTGGATAGGGTTTAGTCATGCCAGCAGAACACCAGATCACCACAGCTAGTTGAACACTCTACCGGTGAAGATATGTCAGCAAAACAGCTAAAGGAGTGGAGACGCAGGTGGGATGGGGTAGGCCCAAAGGAGGACACATTGTACACCATATCCTCAATCTGCAACCACAGCCTCATCTAGAGCACAGCTTTATCCTGGAGGACAAGACTATGGCCACTGGTCATGTTGGCTGCATATCGCCTCCAATCTCTGTGGCAGTATGCCTCTCAAGGTCAACATTCCAGTTTCCTGACCTCCCAGCAATGGTGATGTTGTCAACACACTCTTGATACCTACAAGCAAAGGAAGCAGTAGAACTAGATAAGAGACTCAAGTGTCCTACTTGAAATTTATTTATTTATTTATTATATTTATACCCCACCTTTTTTCCTGCAAGGAACCCAAGGCGGCTTACATAATCCTCCTCTCCCTTTTATCCTCACAACAACCGTGTGAGGTAGATTAGGCTGAGAGTCAGTGACTGGCCCAAAGTCACCCAGTGAGTTTCATGGCCGAGCAGAGACTAGAACCCGGATCTCCCAAGTCCCAGTCCAACACTCTCACCACTACGCCATTAAACTTTTTGTTTCATGTAACCTTCAAGTAAAGAGTCATCCTTCTTGGCTGTATTTCTGGTTATCAGAATATTTTATCTCCCTCTCTCCAACAGAATGGTTTGTAAATCAGCTAGAGTTTTCCTGCTAAATCTGCTCTCTGGATAAATAGCGATCTTTTAAAAAACGAAATAAGGAATTTTCTGTATAAAACAGTACTGGCGTCATGCATTTTCAATTTTAAAAGTATTTTTTCCTAGGACATAAAGAGATTTATCAATGAGACGTGGGTAAAACGACATGGCTCTGCTCTCCATCCAGAGACGCTCACGCTGCTCTGGTCCTTTGTGGTGTCTGTCTACTGCCTAGGTGGGCTCATGGGCTGCCTGTGGAGTGGACCCCTGACCAGGAGATATGGAAAGTACGCATCTTTCTCATCCACTCACCTATCGGGACACATTAGTGGCATTACCCTTGTGTTCATTAATAAACTATGTCTCTTCCGTCACTTTACATAATTTTTATTATTCATAAATTGTATATCATTTATTCACAACATCTTGCCTCTCCATCTTATAATAGAATTAAAAGCCTGGCTGACAAGGAAACAAACTGAAGTCACCAAGAGATCAATCGGGGATTTCTCTGTATAGGCAGTGGAGATCTAGAGGTAAGAAAGACAGCACGGATGGAATTAACACCAGAATTTTGTTTGTTACAGAAAGAAAAGTTTTATGTGCAACAATTTTATCATAATCGCAGCTGCGCTTCTCATTGGTTCCAGTAAGATGGCCAGCTCTTTTGAACTGATTCTGATGGGTCGCTTCTTTTATGGCGTCAGTGCAGGTAAGCTTGAGCCCATGTTAGTACACACTCTGTGGTAGTGATAGAAGAAATCTCAATTTTCCACCATCATTATATCTGCACTGTTGTCCAGCAGAGCTGTGCCAATGTTTGGAATTTATTTCATCAGGGCCCCACTGTGACTAGAGAGGAATACTCAGTCCCTTGCTGGACTATTTTGCTACAGCTCTGAGGATAAAATGGCTTATAACCCGTTCATCTTGGATGTCACGGTTTTAACGTACAATGTTCCCTTGACAGTTGCTTGTCCTATTGCTATGGAGACTCTCCATGGAGCCTGGGAATGTGGGTAAAATCTTGGGCCTCGTTGAGTGGGTCTTGGGGGCTGTGAATGCCTCCTTAGAAGAAGGCCTGAAGGAACCACTGTTTAAAAAAGCCCAGTCACTACAAGGCCTGTATCAAAAACTCAGTCTGGGGGCACAGTGTTTGAGCATGTGGTAGTGTCCCAGCTTCAGAGGCTCTTAGATGAAGTAGATTATCTAGATAAGACCCATTTCAATCGGGGTTTCAGGCAGAGATGGTTTTAGTCACCTGGTAGGGACATGCCATGAACTGGACAGGGAGAGTGCAGGCCTGTTAGTTCTTTCGGACCTCTCGGGGACACCATCAACCATGGTATCCTTCTAGACTGCCTGGCTGCTGACTGAACTAATAGCAAAACAAGAAACACGAGGGGAGGAGAGGTGGCTGAGTGAGGAGTGTAGAAAGGGGGAGTTACTTAAAGCTAACGTTGAATGGTGGGACCCAGTGTTGGCAGCCCTGTTTACTAGTATCGATCACTCTGCAATTATTCCTGAGGATTGGGGTTTAGCAATCATTATACCATTATACAAGAAAGGGAATAGATCTGAGCCGTCAAATTATAGACCGATTAGTCTCCTAAGTATAATTAGTAAACTATATGCTGCTCACCTCTGCAACAAACTAGTGGACTGGTTGAATCAAAATCATATTCTAGCAGAAGCACAAGCAGGATTCAGGAGGGAACGGTCAACTGTAGATCAAGGTCTTGTGCTTCAACACCTTGTGGGAAAGTATGCCACAACAAAAGGGGGATCTCTTTACGTGGCTTTTATAGATTTTAAGGCCGCCTTTGATATTACCCCGAGATAGGCTATGGGAAAAACTAAGTGGAACAAACATAGACAGACACCTCTTGATTCTTATCCGCAGTCTGTATGAAAATACCAGGCTTCGGATTAGATGTGACTGGAAGGGCCACCTAACTAAGCAAATTCAGACTCACAATGGAGTAAAGCAAGGTTGCGTACTTGCTCCTATTTTATTCAATTTTTATATTAACTCCTTAGTGGATTGTATGGAGAAAGAATGTGCTCATCCACCAAAATTGGCAAATATGTCTGTTCCGGTACTCTTATATGCTGATGATGCAGTTTTACTTTCCTTTTCCTGTGTGGGGTTAAGACGAATGCTAAGATCCCTAGCGGTTTATTGCAAAGCCGAACAAGTTTTAATTAATTATACTAAGTCTAAAGTAATGGTGTTTTCCAGGAAAAAACTGAGACATAAATCATGGCAAATAGACAACCAGTCAATTGAACAAGTGACGTTCTTTAGATATCTGGGCATGATCTTCCAAGAAAATGGTTTGTGGCACATCCAGATTAAAAATGCCTCCACAAATGCTCAAAGGAACATAAAAGCAATTATAAGATTCTTTTACGGAGAAGGAGGTCAATATATCCCCGCAGCTATCCAGGTATTTGTGATATCCCAACTGCTATATGGCTCACAGGTGTGTAATTATAAAAACATTGCCCCCTTTGAAGTCATACAAAATAAATTTTATCGTACTCTGCTGGGGGTCCCATCCTGTGTGCCAAATACAGCAGTTCATTTGGAGGGCGGACTGTGGAGGAAGGGGGGGCTGGCTGGCCCACCACCACCCCACCCTTTCCTACCCCAAAGGAACCAAGACCCCCAGAGACCTCAAGGTACCAGATTGCCAAGCCTCAGCTCCTTGCAATCCTACTTGAATCTCTGTTCAGGGACTTGCCTTTATTTATTTATTTTATTATATTTATACCCCACCTCTTTTCCTTCAAGGAACCTAAGGTGGTTTACATAATCCTCCTCCTCCTCCTCTCCATTTTATCCTCACAACAACCCTGTGAGGTAGGTTAGGCTGAGAGTCAGTGACTGGCCCAAAGTCACCCAGTGAGTTTCATGGCCGAGCAGGGACTAGAACCCGGATCTCCCGAGTGCCAGTCCAACACTCTAACCACTACACCTGGATTTAGATACTGAACCAAGCAGAGCAATCCACAAACACCATGAGGGGTAAAACTAAGAAAAGGTTTATTCTGGTAGCATTATACAACAAAAGGTGGGAAATGAGGAAAGCACACAAAATTAGAGAGAGACACTTTGGTACACAGAAAAAGAGCTGCAAAATAACAAAACCTGATTCCTTATATCTCTCAGGCACCCAACTTCCGTAGTTACTTGAGGGTCACTTCTCTTCCAGGGTTGGAACCAGCACAGCCCTGCCGCCCGGGGGGAACTATTCCATCTACCTGAAGGTCCGAGATGGGTAGCCCTCCACAGGGCCTGCCTTTACCAGAGCCCTCATTCAGCTAATTTCACCAGGAGCTACCTGGGGTCGGATCCAGAGGCCTCCCGAAGGCTTGGGGCCTCTCCTTGGCTTACTGCCATTTCTCCAACAGCCACCATGCGGTGACCCAAAAGACAGACAAAGAACAAAAACTCCCACCTTGGAATATAGCTCTTCCCCCCTCCCCCTTTCTGTAGCTTTCCTGCCTCCAGCCAATTAGAATGAACTTCACCTGGCCAGGCAGGGGGAGGGGGACTCATGAGTCATGATTACTGGGCTTACTGGCTTACTAGTCAGGCTTACTGGGCCTGAACTACATTTGCATATGAAAGCCCTAGACCGGACTTCCAGGCGCCATGCCCCATCCGATGCTTTATGTACCTTTCGCCTCCTCCCAGCCCCCCCCCCCCAACTGGCCTTACTTGGTTTACACATGAGGAGGCGTGTGTGTGTGTGTGAGTACATATAGGAACCCCCAAAGGCTCTTTCCTTCACACGGACAAATTCCAGTTAATGCCCGGATAGGGATTTTAAAGATTCATTACTGGCTAAAGTTGATTTTTCTCCCGGTAGGTCTGGCACCCTTGACTTTAACTGATATAGAATCATAGAATCATAGAAAAGTAGAGTTGGAAGGGACCTACTAGGCCATCGAGTCCAACCCCCTGCTCAATGCAGGAATCCAGGTCAAAGCATCTCTGACAGATGTCTGTCCAGCTGCACCTTGAATGCCTCCAGAGTGGGAGAGCCCACCACCTCCCTAGGTAGTTGGTTCCAATGTCTTATTGCTCTGACAGTCAGGAAATTTTTCCTGATGTTTAGGTGGAATCTGGGTTCCTGTAACTTGAGCCCATTATTCCGTGTCCTGCAAACTGGGATGATCAAGAAGAGATCCTGGCCTTCCTCTGTGTGATATCCCTTCAAATACTGGAAGAGTGCTATCATATCTCCCCTCAGTCTCCTCTTCTGAAGGCTAAACATGCCCAGTTCTTTCAGTCTCTCCTCATAGTTTCCTCCTCATTGTCTCTCCTCATTGTTTCCAGTCCCTTTATCATCCTTGTTGCCCTCCTCTGAACCCTCTCCAGTTTGTCTATGTCCTTCTTAAAGTGTGGTGCCCAGAACTGGATGCAGTACCCAAGATGAGGCCTAACCAGTGCTGAGTAAAGGGGAATTATCACTTCCCGTGATTTGCCACTGCAATGAGAGATATACCAACATAACCAAGGGTCATGGCTCTGACTCTGCTTGACCTGACATGGCCCAGAACTATCAGTGAGTGCCCAAGAACATAAGAAGAGCCCTGATGGATCAGACCAAGGGTCCATCTAGACCAGCATTCTGTTCACTCAGTGGCCAACCAGCTGCCCACAGGATCCCACAGCCAGGACATGAGTGCAACAGCACCCTCCGTCCCATGTTCCACAGCATCTGGTGCACATAGGAATCCTGCCTCTGATACTGGAGGTAGCATATAGCCATGAGGACTAGTAGCCATTGATAGCCTTCTCCTCCATGAATTTGTCTCAGCCCCTTTTAAAGCCATCCAAACTGGTGGTCATCACTACATCTTGTGGAAGTGAATTCCATAGTTTAACTCTGCGCTTTGTGAAGAAGTTCTTCCTTTTATCTGTCCTGAATCTCCCACCCATCAGCTTCATGGGATGACCCCATTGGGTTCTGGTACTATGAGAGAGGGAGAAAAATGTGTCCCTGTCCACTTTCTCCACACCATGCATGATTTTGTACACCTCTATCATGGTGTACAAAATCATTACTTACTTGCCTTATTAATTACCTTACTTGCCTTTTTTCTGAGCTAAACATTCCCAGCTGCTGTAACCTTTCCTCTTCGGGGCATTGCTCCAGCCCCTTGATCATTTTAGTTGCCCTTTTCTGCACTTTTTCCAACTCTACAATATCCATTTATCATAAAATCATAGAAAAGTAGAGTTGGAAGGGCATACCAGGCCATCGAGTCCAACCCCCCGCTCAATGCAGGAATCCAGGTCAAAGCATCCCTGACAGATGGTTGTCCAGCCACACCTTAAATGCCTCCAAATTGGGAGAGCCCACCACCTCCCTAGGTAGTTGGTTCCATTGGTGTATTGCTTTAACAGTCAGGAAATTTTTCCTGATGTTTAGGTGGAATCTGGGTTCCTGTCACTTGAGCCCATTATTCCGTGTCCTGCAAACTGGGATGATCGAGAAGAGATCCTGGCCCTCCTCTGTGTGACAACCCTTCAAGTACTGGAAGAGTGCAATCATATCTCCTCTCAGTCTCCTCTTCTGAAGGCTAAACATGCCCAGTTCTTTCAGTCTCTCCTCATAGGGCCTTGTTTCCAGTCCCTTTATCATCCTTGTTGCCCTCCTCTGAACCTTCTCCAGTTTGTCTACGTCCTTCTTAAGTGTGGTGCCCAGAACTGGACGCAGTACTCAAGATGAGGCCTAACCAGTGCAGAGTAAAGAGGAATTATCACTTCCCACGATTTGGAAGCTATACTTCTATTAATACAGCCCAAAATTGCATTTGCCTTCTTTGCAGCCACATCGCATTGCTGGCTCATATTCAGTTTGTGATCTACCACAATTCCAAGATCCTTCTCACTTGTAGTATTGTTGAGCCAAGTGTCCCCCATTCTGTAACTCTGCATTTGGTTTCCTCTCCCTAGGTGCAGCACTTGGCATTTATCCCTATTAAATTTCATTCTGTTGTTTTCGGCCCAGCGCTCCAGAAATTGAGAAACCTAGGGTTTACAACACAGGCTTTAATAACCCTAGGATATGAGAAAGCCAAATCCACAATCAAGCAACGAACTTGCATGAGTTGCAAGTTCATGCATGTGGAATGGCCAAGTACACTCAAATTAATGATAATGGGAGGGGGTTTACTTTGGCGAGTTATTTATCCAAGCTAGATATCCCCAAATTCAGAAAAGCTTTTTCCCTGGCCAGATTCAATGTCCTGCCATCTGCTTTATTGCAGGGTAGATTTGAAGGCAAACCATATTTTGAGCGATTATGCCCATGTGGTATGAAAGAAGTGGAAACGGTCACTCATGTTTTACTATTCTGCCATTTTTATAGGAATTTACGCATATGTTTATTAATCCAATTAAGCAGCAAACCTCAAACAATTCTGACGACCATTACTTAAAACATTTATTAGAGGATAGGAACCAGAGATCTCCTTAAATGTAGCTAAGTTTTGTGCAGCTACAATAAAACTAAGGAGTCAAGTCATGAAGTAATCAAATATATACCGGTAATGTGTTAATATGTATTTTTTAAATTAGCAGTTAAGGTTTACCTTACCTTATATGTTTTTTTATTGCTTTTATATTTGTATAGATTTTATTGCTCTGTCTTGTATCTCTGGTCTGTGACTGAAATAAAATTCATCTATCTATCTAAAGAGGGAGGGGAGCTCACTGCAGATAAAGAGGTTGAGTGCTCACATCCCAATACCAGCTGCCCCTCCAACTTCCTGGAAAGGAAGCCGGTTGGGGTTTATTCCCAAAACAAAGGGGATCAAACAGAGTCTAGATTCTAGGGTACTGAGCTCTCTTGCCATTGGTCCACATGCAAAAGGGCACAGAGGTTCTATTTATTTATTTATTTATATTTATTATATTTATTAATCGCCCATCTGGCCGGTCACCCGGCCACCCTGGGCGATCACCCGGCCACCCTGGATACAACATATGCCCTGAGCATAACATTGCGGGGAGGTTTCCTATTTTCACTGGCTGTTAATGACTGCTAAAGAGTTTGCTTCCAGGGCTTCTGACTGCCCAGTTCAGAAATGAGCTCAAGTAACTTATGCTGGCTCAGCTTGTCTGAGCGTGGAAAGCTAAGCAGGGTCAGGCCTGGTTATTACTTGGATGAGAGATCCCTCCTCTAGTTTCCTGCATTGAGCAGGGGGTTGGACTCGATAGCCTTGCAGGCTCCTTCCAACTCTATGATCTATGAAATATCTATGAAAACCTAATTAGGGTACTGACTCAGCAATCAGAGAGGTATCTGCAGGTTCCAGAGTCCCCATTCTTTGCATACCAACGTGGAACTGGTTTAATTAGGTGAGAGGTGAGGAAGAGCAAATAAGTATCTCTTCTATTCTGTCTTCTCAGTCCTTGCTCAACCACCCTCCCAGGACAAAGTAGAGATTCTAGAGGCAACCCGCACACGCACATGCACACGCAGCACGCACCACACACACACACACACACACACACACACACACACAAGTAACAGTGCAACTCAGCTCTTTAGTAACACAGCCTGCCGTACTTACTTCTGGATGCTGGCTTTTATGTTGAGTGGAACAGCTAATACGCTGGAAGACAGAAAGAAAATTCAAAGCGATCTCGATAGGCTGGAGCGCTGGGCCGAAATCAACAGAATGAAATTTAATAGGGATAAATGCCAAGTGCTGCATCTAGGGAGAGGAAACCAAATGCAGAGTTACAGAATGGGGGACACTTGGCTCAACAATACTACAAGTGAGAAGGATCTTGGAATTGTGGTAGATCACAAACTGAATATGAGCCAGCAATGCGATGTGGCTGCAAAGAAGGCAAATGCTATTTTGGGCTGCATTCATAGAAATATAGCTTCCAAATCGCGTGAAGTGATAATTCCCCTTTACTCTGCACTGGTTAGGCCTCATCTTGAGTACTGCATCCAGTTCTGGGCACCACACTTTAAGAAGGATGTAGACAAACTGGAGAGGGTTCAGAGGAGGGCAATTCAAAGTGCTGGTACTAACATCCAATGCCCTAAATGGCTTGGGGCCAGGGTATCTGAAGGATCATCTCCTCCCATATGTACCTGCCCGGACACTAAGATCTTCTTCAGTGGTCCTTCTCCAAGAGCCCCTGCCAAAGGAAGTGAGGCAGGTGGCTGCCAGGAGGAGGGCCTTTTCTGCTGTGGCACCCCAGTTGTGGAATGAGCTCCCCAAAGAGGCTCACCTGGCGCCTACATTGTACTCTTTCCGGCGCCAGGTGAAGACCTTTCTATTCTCCCAGGCATTTTAATCATTTTAATCTTGTATTTGTTTTAATCTTGTAGCTGTTTTTAACTCTGCTGCTAGCTCTGCTGTTTGTTTTTAATCTGTGGTTTTAAGTTTTATATTTATTTTATATTGTATTTTATGGTTTTAACTGTTGTAAACCGCCCAGAGAGCTTCGGCTATTGGGCGGTATAAAAAGGTATTAAATAAAATAAATAAATAAATAAATAAACATCAGGAAAAAAATTCCTGACTGTCAGAGCAATAAGACAATGGAACCAACTACCTAGGGAGGTGGCGGGCTCTCCCACTCTGGAGGCAATATCAAGGTGAAGCTGGATCTGCCAGGGATGCTTTGGCTTGGATTCCTGCATTGAGCAGGAATAGGTCCCTTCCAACTCTACTTTTCTTTCTTTCTTTCTATCTATCTATCTATCTATCTATCTATCAATCATCTATTATATTTATACCCAGCCTTTTTTTCTGCAAGGAACCCAAGGCAGTTTACATAATCCTCCTCCTCCTCTCCATTTTATCCTCACAACAACCCTGTGAGGTAGGTTAGGCTGAGAGTCAGTGACTGGCCCAAAGTCACCCAGTGAGTTTCATGGCCGAGCAGGGACTAGAACCTGGATGTCCTGAGTCCCAGTCCAACACTCTCACCACTACGCCACACTGGCTCTATGATTCTATGATTCTACCCCAGCCATGTACAGATCAAACTGGCAGGTTTCATGGGTGGTAGGTAGAATACTGCAATACAATCTCGGAAATGTGTGTGTTAAACCTTTCTAGAAATGTGACTTGCCTCCTCATTGCAGGTATATGCCTGAACATCCATGGACCATATCTTGGAGAAGTTTCACCCAAGAAGTTTCGAGGTTTTGCAACTGCCTCAGCCTCAGTGTTTCTTTCACTAGGAAAAGCCTTGGGGCAAATTATGGGTTTAAGGTAAAATTATCATAATCACTGGCACGCCAAACCATCTTTATTTATTCTTCCTCCCCACCCAACACACACACATTTCCCTCTTTCTAGCCACATTTAGGACAAATATAACCATAATGGATTAGGATTATCTTGGAGTTGTTTGTAAAGCTTGGGACTCCAACATGGTGCCCGTGGGCACCGATGTGCCTGCAGACACCTCTCTTGGTGCCCCCACCCCCCCCGGCTCCCTGTCCCTCCTAAAAATATTAATTCGGAGATTGGCATGCTGCAAAGTGCAGTCCTGCCCTCCAGCACCACCTTTATTTGGGTTCCAAACAGTGGTTTTGTGTTTCAGAGTCCAGACCTCACCTCTGCCTTGTACTTTGGCTCTTGGACAAGTTACTTTTCTTTTAGTCTCACCAGTTTCTAAAGTGTCATTTTTCAGTGTTTCAGCTGTCAGGAACTTCTTAGTACCTGGAAACAGGTGTGATGAAAATCAAAGCAAAAATTTGTCTCTCAACAGCTTATTTATGGTTGAGGTTGCATAGTGATATAAAGGGCTTATTCCCACTAATAACTCATCCCATGACAACTTGCAACCCAGATGGATCAGGGCGATTAAATCCAAACTCAGAAGTGTGGGTTTATCGCCCAATGCCCTTCAATGCTCAAACTGTTGATCGGGCAAAAAACATTATTAAACAGAGGATCCTAGATATAGAGAGGCAGCAAGATCTGCTAAAATCTCCTGGTTATATATCTTCCATCAACCGTAGATACACTATGACGATGTCCCCGTATCTTATGAACTTGGAAGTTCACCATTATAGGAGAGCCTTTTATTTATTTATTTGTTTGTTTGTTTGTTTGTTTGTTTAATTTATGAATCGCCCATCTGGCCAGACATCCGGCCACTCTGAGCGATGTACAATCCAATAAAATACAAGGGGACACACACACACACACACACACAGAGTATAAAACACAATTAAAAACAACAAAACTTAAAAATCCTAACCCACCCCATATTCCCGCCTGAAAAGCCATGTTTTTAATGCACGGCGGAAGCTAATCAAGGAAGGGGCATGGTGGAGGTCACTGGGGAGAGAGTTCCATAAATTGGGGGCTGCCACAGAAAAGGCCCTCCTCCTAGTCCCCACCAGCCTGGTTTCTCTGGCTGATGGGACAGGGAGAAGGCCGTCTGTGGCAGATCTTGTTGAGCGGCCTACTTGATGTAGCTAGATGTGATGTGAGGCCTTTCCGTCGGCTGTATTGCAAGGAAAATATTTGAAAATACCTTACTCTGAGAGACTCTGCCCATGTGGCTCAGGAGAAGTTGAATCCACGGGTCACATGTTTTTACATTGTCCTTTTTATACTGAAACAAGGGCTAAATTTATTTCCCCCTTTTTAGTTACTTTTATCATATCTGCCCGATAAGTTCTGTTTAAGAAAATTGCTAGCTGATGATAATCCGAACAAGACAGATAGCCAAGTTTTGTGCTTGCTTGTGCTTGCGGATGTTAACCAATGTTAATGTTAACATCCGCACCAAATATGAACAGAAGTAAAAAATTTATTATACCATCTAGTTTTAAATTTTATTTATTTTTTATTTTTTTAACATTTATGGTGAATTTTAAAGTTTTACTATTTGTATATTAATGAACTTTTGTATGTTCTAATGTAGATTGTATATTATGTACGATTTTGTACAAAGTGGTTTTGGTCTATGACCATAAATAAACTCTCTATCTATCTAGTACCTTGGCCAGGTATATCCAATCCAAACATGTAACTTTTCTTCCTCTTTCCACTTGAACTAATATTGCCATGCTTGATTATTACATGTCTGTTTGGGCAATTGTGCATTGACCACATCAGAGTTCTGAGCTGGCATCACAGGCTGGGTTTCTCTCTGTAACTGTGAGGGCTGAAATGGTGCTGGTTGTTTTTGTTTTTTTAAGATGGGAATCAGTACTCCTAGCTTTTGTGGTCCCCCCCCCCCCCTCTGTCACAGAATCTTCTGACAAAGCACAAATGTCTCTCCTCGCCAGAGATCTTTTAGGCACCGAGTCTTTATGGCCTTTCCTATTGGCTCTGTGTGGAATACCAGCACTGCTGCAGCTGCTGCTGCTGCCGTTCTTCCCAGAATCCCCTCCGTTCCTGTTGATTCAAAAGGAAGATAAAGAACGCTGCTTAACAGGTAATATGGATGGACCACTTTTCTTCCTAGTTTAACTTATTTTGATATCCACTGAAGGGAAAGAGATGAGTTTCACCACCTAATTGATGAGGGTGGCCGGAGATGAGGGTGGCCGGGTGACCGGCCAGATGGGCGATTGATAAATGTAATAAATAAATAAAATAATTGTGACCATTCGGTGATTATGTGAAGGATGCTGGCATGTGGGAATTAAGCTAGGCCAGACAAAATATTGTAGTATGTTCTTGAAAAACATATTTTATGATGTGCTGCATTGGCTTCACTAGTGGGGCCTGTGGAGCTGCAGATAAGCCATTTGTGAACTGGATACCTGGCTTCATTGACTGAAGCCAGTATAGGGGAAAGTGCTCCAGATCAGGTTCCTGGTGGCAGGCCAGGAAGGGGTGAGGCAGCAGTGCTAACTATAAGCCAACCAGTGCTGAAGCAACATCTAATCATAGAGTTGGAAGGTATCGGAAAGGTCATCTAGTCCAGCCTCCTGCTGCCAATGCAGGAACTCCATTGCTGCAGCATCCCTGATAGGTGGCCACCCAGCCTCTCCTTAAGAAATCTAATGAAGGAAAGCCCACCACCTTCTGAAGCAAGTCTGTTCTACTGTCAAACCGCTCAGACCATCAACAATTTCTTCCTAATGTTTAGCTGACATCCCTTGTCTTAGTTCTGGTCAAACCTGCTGGAGTGGCAGAAAACAAATTTATTCCATCATCTCTTTGGAAGCCCTCAAATATTTGAAAAAGGCCATCACATCCTCTTAATTGTCTCTTCTTCAGACTAAACATACCCAACTTTCCAGGACTTGCCAGGCTCCTCACCAATTTTTCTTGGCCTCCTCTGGACACATTCTAGTTTGTTGAAATCTTTGTTAAACTGCCTCAAAGTGGCTGAAGTGCTTGCCAAGAATCAATGCCTTCTGCAGAAGAGCAGCGCCTCCTAGCATGCAGGTCAAGCCCACATTGAGCTAGGCCTCACCGTTCTGGCACAGGAGCCTCCAGAGCGTGGGCTGATGATGTCACTGGATCTTGTCCCACACCAGAGGGCTCTGCACACACATGGTCAGGCCTAACAGCCATCCCAGACCCATTTGGGAGACCAGCCCAGAATTCCGTCAAATTCCAGGTCAAAACCAGAAGTTTGGGAGGGAATCCAGAGCCTGGAATCTAGTCCTTCTGATACGTTTCTTCTTCTCTCTTGCTGTCTGGGATTATCAGTGCTACTGTCAGGCCCCCAACAGCTTCTTTAAACCCAACTTCTGCTCAGAAATGTGGTGCTGTTTCTTCAATCAGCTCCTGTTCTGTCTATAACTTTCCCTTGGAGGCGGTGGAGGTGGGGAAGGACGGGCTTCTGAGGGGGTGATAATTATTTGGCTTGCACCTCTGTGCTGTTTCCTTAATGACTACTGAAATGTGATCTTTTTGCTCAGCTGGCATATGGATAATTGAATGGATCAGTGTTTGAATAACTGTGCTGTCTGTGCCCATTCTCCCACAAAGCCATGAGGGACCTCTGGGGTGAAGGACATCATCAAGCTGAGATGGAGGACATGATGGAGAAGGTGGCCACAAGGAACGCTAAGAGTTTGAGTGTCCTGGAAGTGATGAAGGAGCCATTGCTGCGGTGGCCGTTGTACATCACCATTCTGCTGATCATGAGTTTGCAGCTCTGTGGCTTGAGTGCAGTTGAGTGGAACCAATAATTAGAATCAATAACTCTAAGCAAGTGAAACTTCTCTTCTTGGGGCTCCCACATTCCCCTGTTTATTAACTGATGGACTTATTTGGGTGCTTCTACATTAGAGGTTGGATCTGGGAATACCTTCCTTGAATATTAAAATATTTGTGCAATGATGCTTAAATGAAAGAGCACTATTATAGCACTATTTTGTCAAATTAGCCCAATTCTAAAGAGTGAGCCTTAAAAAGTCACACTGACTCTGCTACCTTTCTGCTGCCGCCGCGCCTACCATTTCCATGCTTCGGATTTGTGCTAAAACAGTTAAAACATTAAAACATTTGTTTAAAACTTCCTGGAGCAATTCTGCAAAGGTGATTTAATTTATAAAAGCAAAAATTTAAAAATATGCTTTAAAAAGAAAGACAAATGTGATTTTAAAAATGACATGCTGAGATGAATTGACCCTTCACTGCCCACATATCAAAAGAAAAATCACCAGGCCCATGATTGGGTAGCAATAGGAGATGCCAGTTTGGAAGCACCCTATATTTAATATCCCACACTTTCAGACGTGTGGCAGCTTAAATATATATTAAAATAACAAAATATGCATCATCATAAAATAAAACTATATATTAAGAAATTACATAAAACACATGCAATCACCACAAATTTATAGAAACAGCAGTGTCATTAATAAAAAAAAAACCCCAACTCAATCAGCATCAACAACCAAAAACTTTGTTAAATAGACAAGAACTTAGGAAGCTGACCTATACCATTTATCCATCCATTGGTATTGTCTACTGATTCTACTCTGATTGGGAGTAGACCTCCAGCATCTCAGGGAGAGAGAGAGAGAGAGAGAGAGAGAGAGAGAGAGAGCTGCTTTCCCAGCCCTGTTACCTAGTTAGTCCTTCTGATACCAAGGATTGAACCCAGGACCTTCTGTATGCAAAGGAGTTGGTCCACCACTGAGTGAGGCCTTCACTGGGGCTATAGCAGTGGCACCCACTTTGTAACTCTCACACATCTTGGTACTGAGATGAAAGAAAATAATCCATTACCGTAATTTGAAAGACTGTGCTGAAGAGAGAAGTTTCCATGCCAGTTGCTGTCGCCCTACAAAATCACATCAATGAGACTGTAAGACTGGAGAGGGTTAACTGGATAGGAGAGGAGCACTGCTGGAGAATGCCTTAATAGTCCAGGCAAAGTTGCCAAATATAAATGGCCCACAATGACTAGGAAACAGGTGGAGACTGATCTGGAAGATAAGAGCCAATTTGGCAAGAGAGCCAATTAGCTAAGGATGGTGCAATTAAGTATCTGGGAAGGAAAACCAATACAGACTGCAGTTTGAAGAGAGACAGAGAGACAGTTCGCACATGATTCTATGATTCTACATCACAATAAGCCATCGTGGGTTAATTGACTCTCGGGGCAGTGGGTTGTCTAACCCTCAAACAACCCCGTCACCTAGCTCCACATGACACAGAAAGCCAGATGCCTGTGGACGCCATACAAAAATGGTGCCCGCGGGCACCTGGCACAACATGGGTAAATTAAGCCACGTTGGGCTGTCGTGTCATGTGACACAGTCTTTCAAAGAGACCCAGGAGACCCAAAGAGCCAAGTGTGGGCTCTGTAAGCATCTTAGAATACTGGTTGTCTCCCTAGAGGTCTGATGTGGAAGCCACAGCGGACTCTGGCCATTTCTTGGAGCACTGTGCCTCCACCGATGTGCAATTGGCCTGTATATTTGTAAAAAAAGACAAATATTACGAAATGCCATAAAGCCTCCAGTGACCTCCTTCCAAAGGAAACCAAAGTTGTGCACCCTAGAAGTTCTTATCGCTCAGAGAAGTGAGCAGCCAAGCCACATTCAATTATGATGATGATTGAATGATATCCTTTTTTAAAACAAACTAATGGCAGCTGACAAATGGCAGTACAACAGAAACAAAATAAAATCCAACACAAAGCAAACAAAATATGCAGCAAGATACAAAGCCAGAGCCATAAATCAGGGTCCCTGTGCATTAGGGAAGCCTTAGCTCCTCTGGCCAACAACGCCATTCAGGTCTGTTTCGTCCCGTCCCTCCGGCGGGTTCTGCTGATGCATGGCCAGCCCCTCCCCCTGACACGCCTCGCTTTGGCTCTTCCAGATCTACTTCTATGCCTTTGAAGTTTTCCGCACAGCCAAGCTTGAGGAAGGCCTCATCCCTTACGTCGCACTAGGGGTCGGCGTCTGTGAATTTGCCTCCGTCATCCTATGTGTAAGTCCAACCTACCTGAGGCTTGAAAGGGGAAATAATAGAAATGTGGGGCAGCTTGATGTCTTGATTTGAAGGGCAGGCGCCTTCTGAGGCACCATATCAAAAAGGGAAGGGCAGAACCAAGCAGGAAAAAACCACTGTGATGACTCATGGTGGTTGCATGTCTGCGACCTGGTTCGATGTACGAGGGTAGTGGGCAGGGGAGACTGGTCTTGTGAATGCTCTCTCAGATATGTGGCTCACCATGGCCTAGCAGCTCTTTTATGTATGGCCCACATGAACAGGTGGTGAAGTTTTTGTGCTGGAAAAAATTCCCCACTTACTTTCCAAGTCATCCTGAGCAAACACCACATGCTCAGTTGAATCATTCCAGTGACCTCTGGGTGGAATTTTGCTCTCGATGACAATATTTTTCAACCAAACAGAGCACCATCATTGACCAAGTTGGCCGGAGAATTCTACTGTGGGGAGGTTATGGGATGATGGCTTTGGCAATGGCGTTCCTCATCCTGACCCTCTCTCTTCAGGTGAGCAAAGTCCTTCCTGTGCTACTCGCCTAAGCAGTCCTGGTTTCCAGCTGTTCATGCTCCTTTGTGAATTGCCCTGTCCCTATCGGGGTAGGCAGTTTCCTTTCGATTCACATCTCCCTCATAACTGTGTTTTTATGATGTCAAGTGTCCTGTCCTGCAATTTGAGAACCCGAGTGAGCCACAAAGGGCCCCACATGTGGCAGATGCTATGGCAATTTGCAGAAATGAGGGACTCTGGAATCTGGTGTGCCTGGAAAGGTGGCACTGAATGTTGTACGATGGGCAAACACTTCCATGCCCCCCAAGCAATCACAGAAAAAGATGGGGGTGGGGCTACACATGTTTACAGAATGTCCCTCCTCCCATTTGTGTTCAGCTCTAGATGGGCCATAACCTCATGGCAGCACATGTGCATTACAATTATACGGTCCGAGGTTCGAACCTTCAAGCTTGTTGGCTTTGTAACAAAAAGGATATCAGGTAACTGGGAAGTGTCTCTGCTTGAGAGCCAGTCAGAATAGACAGTACTGGGCAAGATGGACCCATGGTCCATCAGAGCACAGCATGTGAAACTGTCTGATATGTAGAACAGAAGTTTAGGTGGGTGCCTTACATTGCCATTTCCATGCTTCTCAGTGAATGGGTGAATTTGTAAGTCACTTTTCTTCGATGGGAGGAGGTTTGATATGATCCTATGTACGTATTATCTTCATTGCTAAATCCCAGAAACACCCACTATTGTCTTCTTCTTCTTGGCTTCCAACCTCGATATTATCCCCGGACCTGGGGTACATCCAGGCAACTGAGCTTAATAACTCACAGCAGCATTTAACAGAAATAGATTTTCTGAAGGTTTATGTGGCCATTTGACAAGCTGGGAATGCCATATCATGGTGGCACAGAATCAGTTGTATCCATCTTGACTGCCATCTTTGGTAAAGAGGCGGGATATGAATTAAATAAATAAATAAACATTGCACAGCAGACTGTTTGGGGCCACCTATTTCAACTGAACAAATCCTGCCAGACTAATCTGATCTCATTTTTTGATCGGGTAACCTTCCTTGTGGACTGTGGGATTGCTGTGGACATAATATATCTGGACTTCAGCAAAGCTTTCGACAAAGTGCCTCATGATATCCTGATTAGCAAGCTAGCTAAAAGTGGGCTGGATGGAACAACTATCAGGTGGATCCACAATTGGCTACAGAATCGGACTCAAAGAGTGCTTATCAATGGTTCCTTCTCAAACTGGGGAGAGGTAACGAGCAGGGGTACCACAGGGCTCGGTCCTGGGCCCGGTGCTCTTCAACATTTTTATTAATGACTTGGATCAGGAGGTACAGGGAATGCTTATCAAATTTGCAGATGACACAAAGTTGGGTGGAACAGCTAATACTCTGGAAGACAGAAACAAAATTCAAAGTGACCTCGATAGGCTGGAGCGCTGGGCCGAAAACAACAGAATGAAATTTAATAGGGATAAATGCCAAGTGCTGCACCTAGGGAGAGGAAACCAAAGGCAGAGTTACAGAATGGGGGACACTTGGCTCAACAATACTACAAGTGAGAAGGATCTTGGAATTGTGGTAGATCACAAACTGAATATGAGCCAGCAATGCGATGTGGCTGCAAAGAAGGCAAATGCAATTTTGGGCTGTATTAATAGAAGTATAGCTTCCAAATCGCGGGAAGTGATCATTCCCCTTTACTCGGTACTGGTTAGGCCTCATCTTGAGTACTGCGTCCAGTTCTGGGCACCTCACTTTAAGAAGGACATAGACAAACTGGAGAGGGTTCAGAGGAGGGCAACAAGGATGATAAAGGGACTGGAAACAAGGCCCTATGAGGAGAGACTGAAAGAACTGGACATGTTTAGCCTTCAGAAGAGGAGACTGAGGGTCTTCTAGTACTTGAAGGGTTGTCACACAGAGGAGGGCCAGGATCTCTTCTCGACCATCCCAGTTTGCAGGACACGGAATAATGGGCTCCAGATACAGGAACCCAGATTCCACCTAAACATCAGGAAAAATTTCCTGACTGTCAGAGCAATAAGACAATGGAACCAACTACCTAGGGAGGTGGTAGGCTCTCCCACTCTGGAGGCATTCAAGGTGCGGCTGGACAGCCATCTGTCAGGGATGCTTTGACCTGAATTCCTGCATTGAGCAGGGGGTTGGACTTGATGGCCTTGTAGGCCCCTTCCAACTCTACTTTTCTATGATTCTATGAAATCCTTCTACACATTGACAGCAAAAGTCACAGCACAGTGAGGAAAACTGCTCATCTAAATCCATGAATCACTGGAAGGATCCTGAGCATGTCACAATTATTTTAATTATCTCTTCCCTTGTGTTTGCCTTCCAGGATCAGTTCACCTGGATTTCTTACTGCAGTATCACCCTCATCTTCTTGTTCACTGTCTTCTATGGAATTGGTCCGTGTGAGTGAATTGGACTCAGGTGGTGGGGTGGACCACAGGATGATTCAGGCACTGCCAGTGGCTTCTAGGCAGAGTTTTGCGGCAGCAGAGACGGGGGTGGGGTGAGACGGGGTGAGGAGACGGAGACGGGGGTGCGGAGACGGGGGCAGTGATGTTGAAGAGTCCTTGGTCTCGAGTCGAGTCACGAGTCTTTGGACCCTAATCTCGAGTCCGAGTCCTTGGTCCAAAATGTTGACTCCCGAGTCCCAAGTCACTCCCAAAGCTGACTCCACGAGTCCCTATTAAAATCAATGGGTTTTCCCCCCCAACAAAATAAGGCTACTTCAGATGTGTGGCTTAAATAAATTCTAGGCACAAGTGTGCCTTTTTATTTCAAAACTCTGCAACTGATTTTGACAAGAACAGACCAGGCAGACAAACCCAAAATAACCAGGCAGGCAGAGGAGGCAGGGAACCCCAAAGCAGGCAGGCAGAGGCCTTTGTCTTGGACAATTCAAACTGTGGAACTGGTTAAGAAGAGACCAGGCAGGCAGGCAGAGGAGGCAGGGAGCCCCAAACAGGCAGGCAGAGGCAGCCAAACCCAAAATGTCTGAAAGGTTGAATTTTAGGGAAATGATTTTAAAAAATAAAATCTTCGCCGGCGATCGCACTTCTCTCCACTCCTTCTGGCACAGCCCAGGGATGTTGAAGAGTCCTGAGTCGAGTCTCGAGTCCCATTAAAAATATTGGGACTCGAGTGGGACTCGAGTCAGAGGGGGGACTCAGTCCGACTCACAAGTCGAGTCCTCGAGTCCGAGTCCCCATCCCTGGACGGGGGTGGGGGGACGGGGGTGGGTGGGTGCACCAAACTGATTATTTCCATGTTGTATTTATAGGCCACCCTATAACAGAATTCTCAGGGCAGCTCAATAATTCAATAACAATAAAAAACCATATAGTAATGTAATAAAACAACATAAAAACAATTAGAGAGAAAAACAGCAACATGTTCACTTTGAGGCGCAACATATCAGGGCTCAAAGCTCATTTTGAACCCAAAGACTGTTCTTGCTAAAGAAATTAACAAGGTCACACTCAGCAGGAACAATCCAGCCACAGGACTCTATTGCCTCGCCCAGGCTTTTCAAGATCTGCGTACAACTGCTGGGAGGGGTAATCTGGGGGTGTAGGCTGCCATCTGACTTGGTCTCACTCTGGAAGGTTGCATCTACATATGCCCAACATATGCCCCAGTGCTGGAATTGGCCAGGATGTCGTGGTGTGTTTTGTAAGCTGTCCAAATACCACTAGTGTGTCACTCACTTTTGTGAAGAACATAGCGTGAAAATTCCAGCCAGAAAAGGGTGACCTTTATTTTCTGCTGTTGTGTCCTTTCCAGCCGGTGCCATCTCCTGTGTTATGATGGAGTTTTTCGACCAGTCAGCCAGACAGTCTGCATTCGTCATTGCAGGGTCCATCAGCTGGGTGGGCCTCATTGTGACTGGGATGGGCTTTCCATTTGTTGTGGTGAGTGCTCTCCTTCCATGGTGGTCGCCATTTTGCTGCCTGAAGCAGAAATGTGAAACATTCCAAATATAAGAACTATCAAGGAACATGCTACCTCTGAATGCAGAGTTTAGAGTTTTAGAGGAACATTTTATTTCAGGGCATTCACCACCATCTCAGAGCTCTATGTTTCATTTCAGAGAAATGAGTTTGTTTTAAGCAGCATGTTTCGGAGTTCCTTCCCTTTCCAACTAATTTCAAGGAACTAATTTTTAATGCATTTTAGACTGCTTCCGCCATCCCATTATACTTTCATTTCACAAAAAGATTCATGTTTTAAAGGAATGTTAAATACCCCACTGACCTCCTCCTTAATTCTCCCTCTCGTCCCAAACTCTTTTCTCCCTTTTTTCCTATGAAATTTCTGAAAAGTTGAGGACTGGTTCAGGGTGGGCTATGTGTAGCTCGGAATACTAAGCTGTTCCACAAGAGAACTGATGAACCGGCATTTAAAAAAAAGAAAAAGAAAAAGAAGAGGTACAGAGATGCAAGCCTTGGGGAAATTTTCATTAGACACATTACTAGGACATACGTATGTATTTCCTAAGATAAGCTCTCCAGTCAAAAAAAGGAGCTACGGCATGTAAAAGTTCCAGGAGACCACTGCCTGCCTGCCTGCCTGCCTGCCTCCGTCCTGGCCTGCTGGTTCTGAGTCTGCTGCCTCAACTGCCTGCAATTCCTTTCCCAGACATGGCCCTCTGGGGTCACCACCTCAAATGAGCAGGCGTTCACTTGACTGTGGACCTCCCCTCCACTCCACTCCTTATTCTGTCGCTCTGTGGGCTTTATCCAGACTTGCTCACCTGCATGTAGGCTGGATAGGTCCTCAGTGGACGTGTTGTAGTAATGGGCCTGTCTTAATTTCTGCTCTGCTATCAGTTCAGGTTGTCTGTTGTGGCCCTCCAGCTGCAGTAAGTTGCCCCACATTGGAAGCAAAGTCTTTGTCCTTTGTCCCATCAGCCCCTGTGCTGGACCACACCTTGTGATGGGTGTTACGGTGGTCCAGGGTGGCCAGGAATGGATCAGTCCCAGGTTTCCTGGCTTTGGTCAATGCTCTCGTAGCCATTTTGACAGCTGATTCAGCTTTGCCATTGCTCTGGGGATAGGCAGCTGAGGACTGTCTGACTATCAAATTCCCACTGGCTCAGGAATACTCCGAATTCTTCTCACACAAATTGTGGCCCATTACCTGAGAACAGAGCATCTGCTACCCCATAGTGGGCAAATTTGCCCCTTAGCTTCCTTATGACTGTTCGGGACCTGAGATCTGGCAATGGCTCTATCTCCCAAAAGTTGGAGAAGTAGGCTACTGTTATGAGAGAGTCTTTCTCTTGCCATGCGAGCAAATCTATTCCCACTTTTCCCCAGGGTTGGTCAGTACTTCATGTGGATGCAAAGTCTCCCTCCGTTGTTGTTCTCTATGTGAATTATTGGTTCCATTATTGGTTCCATTGTCTTATTGCTCTGACAATCAGGAAATTTTTCCTGATGTTTAGGTGGAATCTGGGTTCCTGTAACTTGAGCCCATTATTCCGTGTCCTGCAAACTGGGATGATCGAGAAGAGATCCTGGCCCTCCTCTGTGTGACAACCCTTCCAGTACTGGAAGAGTGCGATCATATCTCCCCTCAGTCTCCTCTTCTGGAGGCTAAACATGCCCAGTTCTTTCAGTCTCACCTCCAACATGAATGGAGCAAAGCCTCCTATGACAACCAGGAGGGCCAAAGTGAATGTTTGCTTCAGGCTGCAAGTGGGGGGAGGGAGGCATGATTCCTGCTTTTCTTCCATCTGTGTTCACAATCTATAGCAAGATCCCAGTGACCTCAGAGTGACCTGAGGTTAAAACAGCCTTGTGGTATCTGCCTATGCAGAAAAGAACACAGTGAAATTGTTGATTCATGATTCCTACAACCAAGAAATCTCTAAAACTGCCTACTCCTGATACCTCTCCAGAGCAGACCTGTGGAGGAAGGGGGGGCTGGCTGGCCCACCACCACCCCACCCTTTCCTACCCCAAAGGAACCAAGACCCCCAGAGATCTCAAGGTACCAGATTGCCAAGCCTCAGCTCCTTGCAACCCTACTTGAATCTCTGTTCAGGGACCCGCCTTTAATTCTGTAACCTGGATTTAGATACTGAAGCCACAGAGCAACTACAACACCCACGTGGGGTAAAACCAAGACAAGGTTTATTCTGGTAGCATTTTACAACAAAAGGTGGGAAATGAGAGAAGCACAAAAGAGAGAGACAGCACTTTGGCACACAGAAATAGAGCTGCAAAATAACAAAACCTGATTCTATCTCCCAGGCACATAACTCGGTTACCTGGGGGTCAGTCCTCTTCCAGGGTTAGATCCAGCACAGCCTTGCCGCCCGATGGAGAATTACCACACCTACCCGAAGATGCGATATGGGTAAACTCCCACAAGGCTTGCCTTTACTAGAGCCATCATTCAGCTAATTTCACCAGGAGCTACCTGGGGTCCTTGGCTTACCGCCATTGCCCAACAGCCGGGTAGCCACGCGATCCAAAGACAAAGACACACAGGCTACACATTGGGAAATAGCTCTTCCCCCTCCCCCTTTCTGTAGCTTTCCTGCCTCCAGCCAATTAGAATGAACTTCACCTGGCCAGGCAGGGGGAGAGGGACTCACGAGTCATGACTCATGGCTTACAGGGCCTAAACTACATTTGCATATAAAAAGCCCTAGGCCGGCTTCTCCAGACTTCCAGGCGCCATCTATTCCATCCGATGCTTTATGTACCTTTCGCCTCCTCCCAGCCCCCCCCCCAACTGGCCTTACTTGGTTTACACATGAGGAGGCGTGTGTGTACATGTAGGAACCCCCAAAGGCTCTTCCCTTCACAAGACCAAAGCCTACATGTTCCACTGAGTCTCTTCTTCAATGTCAGAGCAGAGAGGCTCACAGTTTTTCTCCAATTTTTCTCTCTAGGAGGCCCTGAGTCACTTCTGCTTCCTTATCTTTTTGGCTGTGCTCACTGGCATGGGAATTTTCATCTATATCTTCCTTCCAGAAACAAAGGGGAGGTCAGTCATAGACATAACAGAAGAACTCAACAGGATACATTTGAAGAAGAAACTTGTATTAACTGCTCCAGAAAAGAATTCTGCCATGGACCACAGTTTCTCTACCAAGTTATGATCAGCAGAGGCAAAAATAAGGTCATTACTACTGGGATGAGAGAGGCCCTTCAGGGCAGGCTAAACTAGGCATAAAATGTGCCTTTCTATCTAATATGCAGGCTTTTCACAATGCAACTTGCATAAACAGGGTGGGGGAGGGGGTGATACCGGGATCAGAGCAGGCACAGAGGAATTTAATTATTTCCTCCTCTGCAGTAATGCCAATGGGGGATTTCCCCCCAAAGCGAATACCAGATTCAGAAAAGGGATTTCCATCAGGACCAAAGCAGATGCGGAAATAATTATATTCTCTGGCTGTGCCTGCTCTGATCCATTAATTATCACCAGCTGATGCAATTTGCCTTGTAGAAAACCTGCATGTTAGATGCAAAGACACAGTTAAGCATTTAGTCAGGTCTCTTTGAGGAGTCCATGTCTTGAAAGGGTGTGCGTATCCTCCTTGTAGCAGTTTATTATGCCCCTTTCATAGCCTCAGGCTTTTGTCCACTCACTACAAGTCAAATTCCTTGTGAAGTTCCTTATGAAGAGAGTGAATTAATTCTTTTTGGCAATATAAATGGCACCTATTTATATGAGACAGAAGCTTTTCATGCTTCCTGGGGGGAGTTTGTCCTGAAGGCCAATAGAAATGGAAGGAGAGGCTGGACTTCTGGGGTAGGGAAACCAAGGGGGAGCCTGCAGGCCTGCACTGAGCAACAGGAAAAGGTGTTGGGCGTAGGAGGCCTTCCCAGGCTGCTGCTGCTGCTGTTTTCCGTTGTAAAACACCTAGAGAAATCTGTTTTATGAGGCGTTTAAATTAAATAAATAAAGGTCTTCTACCTTTCTGAGCTTGCTTTTTAAACCACGAGAATTTGAGCCTTGTTCAGTTCTTTCAAATGAACGCTAGCAAGAAAAACTAGTGTGTGTGTGTGTGTGTGTGTGTGTGTGTGTGTGTGTGTGTGTGTGCTTAATGCTGTGCTGCATTTCACAGTGCAGTTGGGGCCATGAGCTAAACTAGCAGGGGCCCCTCATATCTTCCCACTAAGGCCAATTTGAGCCTCAGGGATGCAGAAAACAGACAAGCCATCCTCTCAGCGATCCCTGATCCCGTCTCCCAGATTCTTGTTCAACCTCTTCTGAGGAAGGAGGTTGTTGCCACTAGTAAGGCTTCCAAGAACGACAGCCTTGCCCCTTTTGAGCATTCAAGCTTTGATCCAACATGTTGGATGAAAAGTCAAAGACTCTTGTGGAGTGTGCAAGCTCATAAAATGGGCTCCTGCTAACCATCAAGAATATAGGAACGCCCGACATATTATTCTGCACTGTGCTCTCTTTTTAGGTTTGCTCTGTTCCTTTTCCCATATAACAAACTCTCCAGTCCTGAAAACACTTAAGATTTGCTTCATAAAGCTTCATTGACCAGAGGTGCCCCCTCCCAGGCTGACAGCACAGCAGAGAAAGGCTTCCTGCTGGCTCATGGACCAGCCAATGGGAGCTGGAGATGACCTCTAAGTGGACCGCACCGCCATCTCCTGGGGAGCCACACTTACATTGCCTGGTACTGAAATCACACTGAAAAAGGAATCCTACAAAATAGCCTTTGCTCTGTGTTCACCTCTGTTTGAAAGCTGTCTGACTTGAAACTGATTGATTGCCTGCTGGTTTATACTGCTCATGACTTATAGAACTGAGTTTGCTTCTCTAAATTATCAGGAACCTTGACCTTTCTTATTTATGTACCTTAAAGCAACATACAAAAATAAAATGCCCAAAGGGAATAAACCTTGTTAAAGAATTAATCATAAATTTGTTAACGGCAGGTAGACTAATGATAGCAAGGAAATGGAAAATCCAGCAAGTTTTCACTATTACTGAATGGTATAACGAAGTATGGGATATGGCTTTGAATGATATGTTGACTTGTAATATTAAATGCAAAAGGGGTCAATTAAAGAAAAATAATTTTAAGGATATTTGGGGTTTATTTTTGGAATATGTGTTTAAAAGGGGGAAAGGGAGTTTACCCTGTCAAGATATGTTGTATTTTTGGAATAATGAACAATTATAGAGTTATTGGATTGTTTGGTCCCATGGTGATGGGAGCACAATATTAGTTATGTGTGTGTGTTATTTTCTTTGTATTGTTTTAAAATTTAATAAAAAAAAAAAAAGGGAATAAACCTACATACATAACATACATAAATGCAAGATAGATAAAATACAATCATACACACGCTCTCTTGGAGGGTAAGAGATTCCAGAGCAGGGGTGCCTGCCTCTAAAAAAATTAAAAATTATTCTTTTAAAAAAAATCTTCACACTGCTGCCAGCTTCTCGTTGCAGTGACCGGCTGCTGCTGCTGCTCCTGGGCGGCCATGCTGGGACCAAGAACTCCTGGTCCGGTGCAGCAGCTGCATTCCAAGAACTGAGCATGCACACATGCTGACATGCATGCACAGAGCCTTTCCCCACAGGGTAAATGCTTTTCAAGGCCCCCCAGTGGAGCAAATTGGCTCACCTCAGGTTCTTAGCTTGAGTTAGCCAATATGAGAAGACCCCTTCCTTCTGCAAGGGAGGGAGGGGGGTCTTTTAGGTCAAGGGATGGTTGCCAAGGGGCACATTGCTGGCTGGCTGATTGGCTGAGCCAAGCCAGCCAATCAAACTTGGGAAAGATGCAGAAAAGAAGGAGAGAGACATGAGTGAGTGAGAGAGATTGATTGATTGTTTGCCATTTCTCCATTTGCTTTGAGGACTCAGACCAGCACAGCATAATCCCAGTATGTGAAGTTGTTTAAATAGGGGAGGGGCATATAATTCATTTGTGAGTCTAATTAATAACTGTGAAAAGGACCAAAGCTGGTCCTTTGCGTGGGTTCAGGCACCAAGGGGTTAACCGGAGCTGAGTTAGCCCTTTATATGCGGCTCGCGGCACTTAAGGCAGAAACCCCGACCCTGACCGTTGGGACAGTGAAAGAAGCAGTTTTATGAATGGAGGCTACTACACTGTTTATAGGTAAACAGAGTTTAATTGAGCGTATCAAAACTGTGAAAAGACTGCCAACCGGTCCTTTACTCAAGACCAGAGATCAAAGGTGCAAAACTGCCAGCCTTAGCTCTGCCGTCTTGACCTGATTCTCTCAGGGCCTTGCCCTGGGTCTATACACTGGATTTAGCACTGAACCACAGAGGAACCACACACACTGTGTGGGGTAGAACCAGGAAAGTTTATTTAAGGTTACAACAAAAGGTGGGGAATGAGGGAAGGAGAAAAGGTGGGGAGACAGACACTTTGGTATACACAGTAGAGCTACAAAACAACAAAACTAGTCCCTTACTATATCACTACCCAGGCCCTTACTCCTTTACCTGGGGGTTGATCTTCATTAGGGCTGGTCTCAGCCAAAGCCCTCCTCCGTGCTGCTTCACGTCTAGATCACAACAACGGAACTCAAAAGCCCCAGCCGCAGTATAGAGTCTCCCCCCCCCTTTCTTTCAGTAGTCCAGCTGTCTATGGGCCAATCAGGATGAACTTCATCTGGCCAGGCAGGGGAGGGGTGGCTCATGACTAGAGGGCTTGGGCCACATTTGCATGCGAATGGCTGTGGCACCAAGAGAGACATCAAGATATGGGAGCCTCTGAGGCGCCATCAGAGGAAGCTATGTACATTTTGCATTTCCCAGCCCCCAGCTGGGATTATACTTGTTTACACGTGTGGAGGTGTGTGTGTGTGTGTGTGTGTGTGTGTGTGTGTGTGTGGTGCAGGAAACTCTGACGCTTTTTCTCCACAAAAACATACACAAAAGCGGCACACAAGGCACGCGTCTACTATTTACATTGGTATAGAGCGGGCAGTAGTAGCAATACACACAAGGATTACCTGGAATGACCCCGATTCTTCGAAAGCCATGTATGCTGGCGGCCAGGCGATTTCAGCTAATTTCACTGGGAGCTTCCCGGGGCTGGATCCTGAGGTCGGACCAAAGCCCTGGATCTCCGTGCAGCTTGCTGCCCAGCCCACGACCAACAACTTTTCCCACTGCAGGCCCCCTTCCTTATACCCTCTTCTTGGCTCCCTCCTCCCTCATGCTCGATTGAAACGAGTCAGGAATAACCTGTTTCTCTGGGTGCTGAGTGGTGCTCAAGAGTTCTTGCCACCCTTTGAGACCACCAGGCACCTTGGCGCCCCTCTTGTTGTTTGGGGATGCTTCACAGCTCATTTGGCTGCCAGGGGAGGGGAAGCTGCCAGGGGGTGTGCAGATGTGTCCCATTGTGAGCCTCCTTGCAGGAAACAAGTGCGGTAAACAAGGTGAAAGGTGGATACCTGAGCTGCTGCTGCAAGTGGGGTGTGCATGTACCTGACCTGGCTCTCTCTTCACAATAACGCTTTCGGCAGACTGGAGAAATCATAAACTGGTTCCAGAGCAGGATTATTGTGCCATCACCCTGTCTCATTCAGGGAATTCTACAGTGCTCCAGACAGCTTCCACATCTTCCATTTATAACCCGCCTGTATTTTCCCAACATTTCTTCCACCTTTTTTCTATTAAGGAGAAAAAGATGGAACAATTTGGATTGGCAGTGCTGGGAGCTGGGAGCACACGTGAATGTGCCAACAACACCTTGTGGTGCATCCAGGCTTACACCGCATTCTAGGAATGGCGGTTCCCAAACACAGAACCACACAGGTGACAGTGGTACTCTCATGTAGAGCCTGCAGCCTGGCTCTGCATTCACTGCCCACTCCTCATGGAGCAGAGCACCGCACCCAGAGTGCCTGCCGCACCCTGGGATGATTATGCTAGAGCAGTACGGAAGCCACAATTGTCCAGGCAGCAGGCAGCCCAGAGGCTTCCAGGCACGGCATGGGCCAAAGAAATGCAGCAGGCTGGAACCAGCGGCAGTGGGCGGAGGCTCCCCTGAACCACACAGAACCCCTTGCGCGCTTCAGTAAGCTCTCCCAAAATCTGCTCATGTGGAGCTCAGAACGTCTACGTGAGTTAGAAACACTTTAAGGAAGCACATTATGGAGCCAGGTGAAACAGACCAGAACGAAATGGCAGCAGTGCAGGTAAGACTGACACCACAGAAGAGGGGCGCCAGCTGCCAATAGCACTGACTTTCAAAGCTAAATAAGTTTCATCTTTCCCACTGTGCAGTATTCCACTCTTGCGCTGTGCATACATTAATGGTTGATTTAATTCTCAGTCTTGCCCAATGGACACGAAAGGGCACGGCCAGGCAGTTAATGTTAACGACTCCGGTGTCATGGTTTCTGCCCACACGGCAGCAAGGGAGCCTTGCTGAGGCCAGCCGCTCTTTGCCACCAAAAGCCGCTCTCAGACGCTGGATGGAGGGGCTCTGCTCCACACTGGTGAGTAGCCGTGCTTTATCACGAGCACTACGGCAGTGGGCCACCTGAGGCACAAGGCCGTGCCGCGCACTTTGAGCACAAGAGCGCGCCAGAGACTGCGCCTGCTTCCCCGGGCCCCGCCCCACTGGTGCCTTGAGGGGCAGGTGGTCCACCCCACCCCAGCCCTTCCCTGCCATTGGCACCACTCCCGAGGCTGTGTGTGTGTCGAGGGCTGCTATCCACGGGGCAGCCCTCTTCCCCTCGCCCTGCGGGGTCTGCCCGGCGTTCTGGGGGCCTGTGCCCTGTGCAGACGTGGCCTCCCCCTTTGCTTTCTGGCTAGGTCCAAGTGGCCGTCGTCGGTCAGTCTTCCTTTGTTATCATCTGGAGGTCCCAGCTGCCAGCCAGCTGCCCCATCGGCCCATGCTTCCCCCGTCTCAGGCCTTTCCCGCCCTGCTCCAACCACTCGCCTCACAAAGCAACGTTCAACAAAAATAACCGTCACCTCCAAAAACCATTGTGTGCCGATGCCACTTACATGAACATGCTGGGAAAGTCATTTTAAGCCGATTTGCTCTCCAAGTTGAGTTTATTCCCATGGCAGAACTGGGGGGGGGGGGGGTCCTAGTGCAGAGCTCCAGTTCTCCCCAGCAGCACCACTTAGTCACACTGTGACTTGAAGGGGCGGATGATGAACACCGTGTGCCTCGGGCTGCTTTTGCGTTTGATCTCCCTTTGCAGGTTCAATACCGGACGTTTTTTCAAATGGTCCTTGTGCTGGGAATTGGTGGGAACCTCCCAATTGGCTATCAGATTTCTGTGATCAACTACCCCTCTCTGGTAAGCAGCATTTTAAGTAGGGCTGTGCACAGCCCCTCCAATCTGATTCCGATTCCGATCTGTGTAATCGGGATCGGGCCCGATTACGATTCCGTCCGATCTGTATCTATCCCGACCCAATTACAATTACGCGGAATTGATTACGGTAACGGAATCAAAACAATTACGGTAACGGAATCGATTCCGTCTAGGCTTTTTCCATAGACTTGCATTGGGGGGGGGGAAACGTCTTTCACTTCTTCATAGATTTCATAGATCATAGAGCTGGAAGGGGCCTACCAGGCCATCGAGTCCAACCCCCTGCTCAGTGCAGGAAACTAGAGGAGGGGTCTCCCATCCAAGTAATAGCCAGGCCTGACCCTGCTTAGCTTTCCACGCTCAGACAAGCTGAGCCAGCGTGAGCCACGGCACAGGCCTGTCATTTTAAAAGATAGAAAACATGAAACTTGGTGAAAACCTACTGGGGAAAAACAGGTGGGGTGGGGAACAACCCACAACGAATTCCTGCCATCCGGCATAGATGCCTGCAACTCTAAGTCCAACCTCCATAGCACTTTGAGGACTGCACTGGGCCACATTTGGTGCCATGGAGCAGCTAGAACTGGGAAAGCAGCACCTGTTTGACACCCCACCCCACCCCACCCCACCCCACCCCATACAGCTATTTCAGGCACCTCTCCCAGAAAAGAAGGTGGCAAGCCTTTGAGAGTGCAAGCGCTTTCCCATGCATGCTCTAACTTCATATACACACAACCATTTTTGATGAGAGTTTAAAAAAACACTGGTATGTCAGAAGCTGAGGAGGCACCTTTTGAGACAGGCAAAAGTGTTAATTGCTGCCCCTAACATTGTCATTTTGTTGAAATACTTCAGGTCATGTATTTCAACCAGCAGGCACCAGTTTGGAGTTTGCCTCTCTGGCCATTTTTGGCACTGCCCCCCCCCCCCTTTTAACCTCTTGTCAAACTACATCACATAGAAAGGAACAAGCACCACACTAGCCATAAGCAACCATGTATAATTCTGGTTGCCGTCATTGTTCCATATACAGGCACTGTGTCTTCAAGGCCAGACTGGGCAGGGAACAGAACAGAAGTTGTTGGACTCCAACTCCCACTAGCCTCAGCCAGCACTGCCAACAGGCAGGGATTATGGGAGTTGTAGTCCAACATCTGGAGGGCCACAGGTACCCCACCCCTGCTTTAAACACTGCATTACAGGTTGAAATTCAACAGGAGTAGCTATTTCCATCATTACATCTCCATGCTGAGAAATGCTAAATGCTACGTCTGGACCACAGATGCTCAGGACAATCCTTATACTTACTAAATTAAATGTGGTACACAAGAGGCTACTATGATCATCAAAGAGTTTCACATACTACCAGTATTAAGGGAATTATAGCACCATAACACAACCAACCAACCAGATACTTTTAACGTTTTACTACTTCTAGTATCAATTCCCATAAATCTACAACCAGAGTCTCTGATTTTCACCAGTGCATTGTTTACTTTCCCAGGATCAAATCCATGACCAATGAAGAAAATGTTTGCTATTGCTTTATGATCAGTAGTATTTCAGTACATAATGCCCCAGCACCCAAGAAACAAGAGACAAGACATCTTTACTACAAATCTAGAACAAATTATACCAAAAATGTATCCAAATTCATTTTTAACTAATGTTTAAAATGTGTATATGATTTTTTAAAAAAGTTATTAAATGCACAACTTTTTTTTTTTTTTTTAAAGAACCTATTTAGACTACCAAGTTGCCATGCTGCACAAATTACATAAAATCTGTTTTTCTACCACCGAGGCTATGGAGGCCGAGTTTCTGTTGGTCCCCCATGTTGAAAGAAGCACCCGCTTCCCCGGTAGCCCACCAGGCCGGCCGCTGGAGCCCCGGCAGCGGTTCATTATCACCGCCCCTTTCCCCAAGAGCGCGCCTTGCAAAGGAGGGCAGACCAGAGCGGGAGGAAAGGAGGGGGCGGAGACTGGCTCCTATATGCAGATAAGGAGGCGCCGCAGGGCATTGTGGGGGAAGAAGGAGCGGGGCGTCCCTCGGGTTCGGAGGTGTCGGAGCACCCGCAAGCCTCGCCCGGGGGTCTGCTGAGGGTGTCCGGCTGTCTCCAAGCATGGGTGGGGCGAAAGCGTTGGGTGCCAGTGTTCGCTGTGTCCTTGAGTGCGGAGGGAGAGGGTGGGTCTGGCGATGGGCGCAAGTAAAGTTTACTTAACTGGCAGGGGAGACACCTTAATGATGAGGGGTGTTTTCCAGGGTGAGGCTCTTTCGTTGCTCTCTGGGTGTGTTGATTCCTGTGATTTCCCCCAGAAAAACAGAGTTAGCAACCCCAGTTCTTTATTTTTACCATGAGTGCTCTCGAGATGCAGTTTAGGGCGCTTCCTGGCTCTGTAGCTCCTGCTCGGCATATACAAGGTCCCGGACGCGATCCCAGAAGCATCTCCTGGGGGGCAGCGGCTCTTCCTCCGGGGAGCCTGCCGAACTCCCCAGAGGGAGAGCCGCTGCCGACATTCTGAGGCTGCGAAAGGTTGCGAAAGGGCGCTAAGGAAGCAGCGGCAAGGTTTCCCCAGCGCGGCGGGGCAGTGCGCGAGGGGAAGAAGGAAGGTGCAGCTGCCGCCGGAGGAGGTGCTCCCTCCCGTGGCATGTTGACTCACTGCCCCAAAAAACACATCCACATTTCAGCGGGGATGAAGTGGATATCCCGGCCGGGTGTGGAAAACCCCACAAAACTGGGCTTAGGGTTATGTGGAGAAAGCCAACCTAAGCCCCCTGCCTGACACACACACACTCACCAAGGGGGGGGCGGGGAGAGACAACCAGTCTCCACAGATGCCAAAGGGGACAAACAACATCTACATAGAACCACCCCAGGGGGGAAGGCAGGAAGCATCACCAGGTTTGTCAATGCTCTCGCATATCAGCCCCATCTAAATAAGACTGGAATACCTCTCCAGGGCAGACGCTTCGGCACCCCTAAGAAATGGCCACTCAACACCATAGGATGGGACCATTAAGCAAGTGGCTTCAAAGGGACCCCATCCCAAGGGGTTTCCATCCATGTGCTAGTTTTAGCGGGATAGCAGGCTGATTATCCCCATTCTAAAAAACAGCTTGGGGGAAAAATGCTTGGAAAGTGAGGGAGAGGCCCCCGAGGACAACGATGTCACGCAAAGCCCCTGCAAACCACCACGAGTGAGGAATACTTCAGTGTACTGGAAGAAGTACAGTGTACTGGAAGAAGCAAAGACTACTAGCATTGAAAAAATGATCCTTCAACGCCAACTTCAGTGGACCGGTCATGTTGTTCGAATGCCTGACTGCCGTCTCCCAAAGCAGTTACTTTACTCCCAACTCAAGGATGGAAAGCGGAATATCGGTGGTCAATATAAGAGGTTTAAAGATGTTCATAAGGCTAATCTAAAAAAATGCAATATAAACATCGAAAACTGGGAAGCTCTGGCCCATGAACGATCTAAATGGAGGTTGGCCTTTCACAAAGGTTCCATGGACTTTGAAGAAGCCCGAGTGCAAGGTGAAAGGGAGAAACGTGCTAAGCGAAAAGCACGTCAAATGAATCCTTTACAGGACCATCTTCTATCTGGTAACCTGTGTCCTCACTGTGGGAAGATGTGTGGATCTAGAATTGGCCTCCACAGTCACTTACGGACCCATCGCTAGAGTCTACACAATCTTCTTTAGAATTTCCCCCTTTTATCCCGGAAGACAATCTTACTCGGTCACGAGTGATCGCCTGATGATGATGATGGTTATTTAGTATTTTTTCCCTGCTTTTCTATTGAAAAACAAAGCAGCTTACAATAAAATAGTACATAACCCTGCCCTAAATTATAGTTTACAAAGTCATTATCTTTTGGCGGGAAATGCAAATCCTTTTGAAGAGTTAAATCTGCACAACAATGATACTACAGTAATACCTTGGATTGCAAGTAACTTGGTCTGAGAGCGTTTTGCAAGACAAGCAACTTTTTAAAAATAAATTTTGACTTGATAAACAAGCGACATCTTGGTAGGGCTGAAGCCTCACAAATCAAAACCCCTTTCTGTCTCTTCCCAGCACATTAAGAGGTTTATGAATGAAACCTGGTTTGAGCGCACTGGATCCCCGCTCCACGAGAAGACCCTCCTGCTCCTGTGGTCCTTCATCGTGTCCATCTATGGTGCAGGGGGACTGCTGGGATGTGTCTGCAGTGCCTTCCTGACTGTGAAATACGGGAAGTATGGACGCCACATGGATTGCTATATGTTTTACCAATGCACACGGATTCCCTGTCTTTGAACTGTCACTGCTGGGTCATTTAGTTCTCTGTTATCTTCTGATTGTGGCTTTATTGCATATTGCATTTTTAGCATTATGGTAACCTGCCTTGAGGCTTTGATGCTGAAAGGAATATTTAAAATGACAGTGCAAGCCTATATATGTCTACTCAGAAGTAAATCCCATTGCGTTCAATGGGACTTACTTCCAAGTAAGTGTGTAAAGGATTGTCGCCTAAATAAAATTGTGACGTACCAGCTGGCCAGCCATTTTGATTTTAATGTTACTTTCCAAAACAGGCTGGTCTTCGTGGTCAGCATGATTGCAGTCCCACTCACGAAAGGTGGAGGGTGGCGCCGGACCAGCCTCGGAGCGGAGGCGGCAGGAGCCTGGAGTCCGTTCCTTCTGGCCCAGGGATGAGGAAGGGGTGGCCCCCAGATGTTGCTGGATTGCAGCACCCATCATCCCTCACCATTGACTATGCTGGCTAGGGCTAGTGGGACTTGTAGTCCAACAATGTCCCGAGGGCCGCACATTCTCCATCCCTTTTGGTTCGAGGCAAGTGGAGAACGGCTCCTGTTTCCCACTGACCAAGCTCCATGGAGGGGTGCTCCATGCATAAGGAGGCCCGAAAGGGAGTGTTTAGTGGAGGAGACAAAAGTGAAGCGACTAATAATGATAACCCCCCCCCCCCCATTACTGTGCCCTGCCCGAATGCAGAAAGAAAAGCCTTCTGGGCACAGACCTGCTCATCCTAGCCACGGCCTTTCTCATGGGCTTCAGTAAGAGAGCCAAGTCCTTTGAGATGATTCTGATTGGACGATTCCTCTACGGAGTGAGTGCAGGTAAGCGACTTTCTTGGGGCAATCAGGCTGGTGGCGCTGAGTGCCAACAAGGTGTTACAGCGGCTGTAAAACTGACCCCCGGGGGAAGCCGGCAGGAAGTGTGGGCTCCTGTGTCCATTTGTGTTTAATCCACCCAATAACAAGCATTCTCTGGACAGATTACAAACAATTAAAAGAATAAATTACAAAACAAAACTAGCTTCCAGCCATGGGGGACAAGGGGGGAAAGTTTCTACTCATCCAAATGGGGCAGGGTAGAAATAGCCCAGGAGCACATGGTGAAATATGATAGCTAGTCAAAGAGGCCTAAGGACCACCAAAGGGGTACATCACATGCATACACCAGAGTATAGGTGTTTCTACACTAAATGCTAGAAGCCTGCAAACCATGATGAGAGAGTTGGGGTTCTTGGTTTTCAGGGGGAATGTAGATATAGTGGGCATAATGGAAACCTGGTGGGATGCACTCATCTCTGGATACGAAAGGGCACATTAAAAAACAACAACAAAGGTGGCTGTGTTGGTCCGTGAGAAAGAGGACATCGTATCAAACAAACTAGAGACCTCAGAACTAGAAACCTCTCCAAAGTGAAACCTCTCTGAAGATACCCTGAATAATTTTGCCCTAGAACAGCTGAACTGTTTACTGTTGTGCCTTAGAATAGTTGCCATGGAGTGGACCAGAGAGGAGGTGAAGTGACCCCGGACTTAATCCTGTGTGGTGCCCAGGATTGTTAGTGTTGTTGAACCTATTGGAAGCAGCGGCTGGGTTCAGACAACATGACAACCCAGACTCGAGGGTTGTCATTGAACTGCGAGTTGTTGTTGAACCCTGGGTTATTGTGGTTGTCCCAGTGCTCTTCAACATTTTTATTAATGACCTGGATGAGGAGGTGCAGGGAATGCTTATCAAATTTGCAGATGACACAAAGTTGGGTGGAATAGCTAATACTCTGGAAGACAGGAACAAAATTCAAAGAGATCTCGATAGGCTGAAGCGCTGGGCCGTAAACAACAGAATGAAATTTAATAGGGATGCCAAGTGCTGCACCTAGGGAGAGGAAACCAAATGCAGAGTTACAGAATGGGGGACAATTGGCTCAACAATATTACAAGTGAGAAGGATCTTGGAATTGTGGTAGATCACAAACTGAATATGAGCCAGCAAAGCGATGTGGCTGCAAAGAAGGCAAATGCAATTTTGGGCTGTATAGAAGTATAGCTTCCAAATCACGGGAAGTGATAATTCCCCTTTACTCGGCACTGGTTAGGCCTCATCTTGAGTACTGCGTCCAGTTCTGGGCACCTCACTTTAAGAAGGACGTAGACAAACTGGAGAGGATTCAGAGGAGGGCAACAAAGATGATAGAGGAACTGGAAACAAGGCCCTATGAGGAGAGACTGAAAGAACTGGGTATGTTTAGCCTTCAGAAGAGGAGACTGAGGGGAGATATGATCGCACTCTTCCAGTACTTGAAGGGTTGTCACACAGAGGAGGGCCAGGATCTCTTCTCGGTCATCCCAGTTTGCAGGACATGGAATAATGGGCTCAAGTTACAGGAACCCAGATTCCACCTGAACATCAGGAAAAATTTCCTGACTGTTAGAGCAATAAGACAATGGAACCAATTACCTAGGGAGGTGGTGGGGTCTCCAACACTGGAGGCATTTAAGGTGCAGCTGGACAGGCCATCTGTTGGGGATGCTTTGACCTGGATTCCTGCATTGAGCAGGCGGTTGGACTTGATGGCCTTTTAGGCCCCTTCCAACTCTACTTTTCTATGATTCTATGATTGGCAAGCCTAAGATCCTTTGCAAGCTTTATATAACATGCATAGGCTTTGTTCTGGCTAACTGCCATAACAAATATATTGAAACAAATAAAACAAATTTCCTAAATCCAGTGTGATGCCAACATGATTGGCTGAAATGTTCTGAGGATGCTGTGTGGGTGACTTCACAGTCTTTTCTTCGCTTTTGGAAAAGTGTATCCAGCAGCCAGGACCTGTTTTAAAATGCAAATGGTGTATACAATGTATTTGTGAAGGAAAGAGCCTCTGAGGGTTCCTACACACACACACACACACACACACACACACACACACACACACACGCCTCCCCATGTGTAAATCAAGTAAGGCCGGTTGGGGGGGCTGGGAGGAGGCGAAAGGTACATAAAGGATGGGGCATGGCGCCTGAAAGGCGGAGACCCGGCTTTTTATATGTAAATGTAGTTCAGGCCCAGTAAGCCATGAGTCATGACTCATGAGTCTCCTTCCCCCTGCCTGGCCAGGTGAAGTGCATCGTGATTAGGCTCAGAAGCAGAAAAGCTACAGGAAGGAGGAGGGGAGGGGGGAAGAGCTATTTCCCAACGTGTAGCCTGTGTGTCTTTGGATTGCATGGCTACCCGGCTGTTGGGCAATGGCGGTAAGCCAAGGACCCCAGGTAGCTCCTGGTGAAATTAGCTGAATGAGGGCTCTAGTAAAGGCAAGCCTTGTGGGAGTTTACCCATCTAGCACCTTCGGGTAGGTGGTAATTCTCCATCGGGCGGCAGGGCTGTGCTGGATCTAACCCTGGAAGTAAGAGGACTGACCCCCAGGTAACAGAGTTATGTGCCTGGGAGATAGAATCAGGTTTTATTATTTTGTAGCTCTATTTCATAGATTTCATAGATATCATCTGTGTGCCAAAGCGTCTCTCTCTCTCTCTCTTTTGTGTGCTTCCCTCATTTCCCACCTTTTGTTGTAAAATGCTGCCAGAATAAACCTTGTCTTGGTTTTACCCCACATGGGTGTTGTAGTTGCTCTGTGGCTTCAGTATCTAAATCCAGGTTACAGAATTAAAGGCGAGTCCCTGAACAGAGATTCAAGTAGGGTTGCAAGGAGCTGAGGCTTGGCAATCTGGTACCTTGAGATCTCTGCGGGTCTTGGTTCCTTTGGGGTAGGAAAGGGTGGGGTGGTGGCGGGCCAGCCAGCCCCCCCTTCCTCCACAGGATTATTGGTTGTTAATTGCCCTTAGTTAATTCAATTGTAAGAGCGGGTACAACTGCCCGGACTTGGACTGGCAGCCAGCGCAGATGGTAAGAGCGGGTACAACAGTACATTAAGGGCAACCTCTTTCTGAAGCCAGCTATGAATTGTTCATTAGCTTTGAGACATGAGCAGTCACCTGTGCATCAGAGATTATGAGACCACCTTCTAATGAAAGTCCTTTGGGAGAATATGTTACAGGGTTGTAAAATGTTGAGGAAGCAGCCTGGGAGAAAAAGGCAAGGCATTGGGCATGGCTGTTATGATCTGTTTGGACCAGAAAAAACAATTCCAGCACCAGAGAACTTCTGCGGTGCTGCTTTTTATTGTTCTTCCTTCCTCCTTCCTCCTTCCAGGCTCCTGCATGACCATTCATCCTCAGTATGCCGGTGAAATTTCCCCCAAGAAGCTAAGAGGATTTGCAAATGCCACATCAGCATTCTTTTGGTCACTGGGGAAATGCTTGGGCCAAATCCTAGGGCTCAGGTACACAAGGGCCCTTGCACCGCCTAGGAGGGAGAATGGAGGCGGTGCCTCCCTTGGAAGGCTTGCTGCCTTTGCCTGGCCACAGCACCACATTTCTGGTCCTCTGCTCTCCAGGGAGTTTCTGGGAACAGAATCCTCATGGCCGTCGTTGCTGGCCGTGGTTGGTGCTGCGGCCCTCCTGCAGCTGCTCACCCTGCCATTCTTCCCCGAATCTCCACCATACCTCTTAATCCAGAAGGGAGACGAAGGAGGCTGCTTGAAGGGTAAGTTCTGTTCCCCAGGTTTCCTGGAGAAAATTGGGCTGAATCAGCTTGGAAAATGCCTGATCCCAAACCCACATCTGCCAGGGCAGTGGAGAACTGGGGATGGGTGTGTGTGTGTGTGTGTGTGTGTGTGTGCGCGCACGCGCACTTAAATCATTCCATGCCTACCAATTCTTCCTCCAAATCCCCCCACCCTTTCCCCCACAGCCCCGTGTATCGCTTTTTATTACTACCCTTTTGTCCCACATTTCCCCTGAGGAGTTCAGGGTGTTGTACAGCATCCTATTGTCCTTATAAGATAGTTTAGGATGAAAGAGACTTACTGACCTAAGGTCACCCAGTGAGCAGGGATTTGAACTGGGGTCTTTAGCTGGGGTCACACTGGCCAGTTTGCAGCCCAGCTGGGAGGGAACATATTCAAAATGACCCAGAGGAATGCCTGCATTAGAGAGTCTGGCTGGGGAAGTGTTAAGCCCTCTTCTCCTCCCCTGAAAATGCCTCCCCAGTTCTTGCATTTTAGCATTATGAGGGGGAGAAGGGTTTTGGAAGACACGCACACATATTTCCCTTTTAATATCCAATATGGCCCTTAGTCAAGACTACCTGAGATTCGTTCAGAGGTTGTGGACCAGAGGACTAATCCAGAACCTAGCACTGTGGTGGCAGATCACTCACTGATTCACGCACACTCTCTTAGGGCTTCTCTACAGGAGGCATTCATCACGTGGCTTCACTGAGGCTTCTTCCTAATTCCATTTCCATTGCGGGAGGAAAAGTGTGTCCTTTTCCCGGGGTTTCTTTTTCTGTGCCTTTCTATATATTCTATTAACCAACCACAAGGTGGCACTGTGGTATAGCTGCAGTATGGTGGAATTGCAACTTTACACTAGGCTTTTGTTCCGGTTTGAAATTTAATACTGCACTTTCCTCGATCTAAAAATGGCAGGAAAACACCCGGAGAGGCCCTGGAGGAGGAGGATGTGTGAAATGGCCCCGCAAACTTCCGTGAGTGTGGGATCGCCAGCGCACAATAAATGCCTCCTGTAGAGAAGCCCTTATACGCTCCCGGATCCCATGGCCCCGTTCCCAGCACACAGTTTACGCTTCTCTGGGAGGGGGCTGCTGCCTCAGCCCTTTGTGCGGCTTTCCCCTTTGAGGTCTTTCCGGAAGGCGGAAGGAACCAGGGGCGCAGCAGCTCCCTGCCATCCACCGCCATTCCACCCACTTCTGGAGTTGGCCATTCTTCTGCTCTGCTCTGCTCTGCCAGCCATGCACCAGCTCTGGGGCCAAGGGGATCACCAGGAGGAACTCAGTGATCTGAAGAAGGAAGTGGTTGCAGGGAAGAGCAGAGACGTGCTGAGTGCGGGAGATCTGCTCAGAGACGGGTCCCTTGCGACGGCAGCTGCACGTCCTCGTCGTGGTCATCCTCACCCTGCAGCTCTGTGGCATCAACTGCAGTTAAGTGTCCGCCTAGCTCAGTGCCCATAAAACTCCCCTTGTGCATGGCAGGAAAAGTTGCCCATGTGCCACTATTTATTTATCTACATTTATATCCCACCTTTCCTCCAAGGAGCTGCGTACATGCTCTCCCGCCTCTCCATTTTATCTTCACAACCACCCTGCGAGGTAGGTGAGGCTGAGTCAGTGACTGGCCCAAAGTCACCCAGTGAGCTTCATGGCTGAGCGGGGACTCGAACCCGGGTCTCCCCAGTCCCAGCCCAGCACACAGGCCACACGGGCTCTCCTACAGTCCCGTCTTCGTATTCTTCAGTTCAGTGCAGGCTATTCTAAAAATGTTGTTTGCCTGAAAACAAGAGCTGAGCAAGAGCCGGTGGCAGGCTGGGCCATGCCTGGCTGGGCTGGATTAGATGGTGAGGGAAGAAGGCGAGAATGACTGGAGGCAGAACAACAAGGAGAAATGGGGCTCAGGCTGCCTGCGGGAAGTGCCAGGGACTGCAAAGGACACTTCAGTAATGGAGTAAGGTGTCTACAACAACCTTTGGCCTTCCAGATGTTGTTGGACTCCAACTCCCATCAGCCCCAGTCCAACAGCACCTGCAGGGCCAAAGATCCCCCACCTCAGGACTAGAGGAAGGGATTATGGAGGCCTCTTCCCACACCAGGCCTCAGGGCAGGGCCAGCCTGATCGCCTCTGACCCCCCTTCCAGCTCTCTCTTTCTTACAGTGCTTTGATGACATGCTAGGCTTTGATCCCCTTCAATCTACTCCTGCACTGTTTACATGGCCTCAGAAGAGAGGCATTTGTAATGTGAACGATGCAGGATTCACATTTACTGATGTGCCAGTTGAAGCAAGACTTGCTTTGAGGCTCCTGAAAGAAAATTTGGTCCTTTGGTGGCTTTCACTGTCTTGGTTCCCGCAGAAGACGAGGCCTCTTGAGTCTCAGCCCCTTTGCTCCTGGGATGCCCCTGGAGGCTCACAGCTGCACCCGCTAAAGCAGAGTTAGCCCAAGCCAGGGACCTCAGCACAGAAAGTATGCATCTGAACAGGTGTAATCCTTCTGAACTATAGATGGCATATTTACTGTTCCTTTACAACTTTGCACATTTGTTGTGGCCACACCAGGGATAATAGCACAGAAACAAGCACAGAATCGCAGTGCCAGAAAGGGGCTCAGAGAGGCACATTGTCCAGCCAGAGAAAGTCTGTCGCCCTATTTGGCATAATCAACTTGTTTTTCCCTAGGTCTATTTCTACACATTTGAGGTGTTCCGCACTGCCGGTTTTGAAGAGGGCCTGGTCCCCTACATCTCCCTGGGCGTTGGCTTCTGCGAGCTCTTCTCTTCTTTGCTCTGTGTAAGACCAGGCAGTTTCATTCTGCAGTGAATGTGCTCCCCACCTCGTTTGCACAAATAGCAAGAAAGGATTTCTGTTATCCTGGCCGGGGAATCCTCTCCTGTGGCAGTCATAGAATCATAGAATCATAGAAAAGTAGAGTTGGAAGGGGCCTACAAGGCCATCGAGTCCAACCCCCTGCTCAATGCAGGAATCTAGGTCAAAGCATCTCTGACAGATGTCTGTCCAGCTGCACCTTGAATGCCTCCAGAGTGGGAGAGCCCACAACCTCCCTAGGTAGTTGATTCCATTGTCTTATTGCTCTGACAGTCAGGAAATTTTTCCTGATGTTTAGGTGGAATCTAGGTTCCTGTAACCCACTCTGACCTTGCTGGCTGGAAGCAATTTGTGCATCCTTGCTCAGTAAGCCAGGACATGACCGGGGCACCCCCTTTCCCCTTCCTTGTCTCAGGGAGGGGCAGCCTTTGTTCCCAGTCATCCCAGTTCCTCCCCGTCCCAGCAGGCATCCTGGGGCAACTACCGGGGCCCACAAGTCCTGGCAGGGCCCAATGGGGATGTATGGACAGCACAGGGGACGTACATCGCCTTGCTTCACTTAAAAAACAGCCAGCTGACAAGGCAGTCGACCCGCTCAGCTCCCTGGACACACTTTGCCAGTTTCACCAGAGACAGACCAGGCGGGGCCAAGGGAGGAGCTGCCAGCGGATTTGCACTGCTCTTGCAAGGGAAGCTCTGAACATGGAGAGCAGAGAAGACAGCAGGCAGGAAAAATGCAGGGATGCAGTGCTTTGGGAGGAATGTTGTCAGGGTTCTCAGGAATAAATAGGCTGCCAACACACCCAAGAGAAGGCCAGTGTGGGTGGAAGTGCCCCGTTGTGGGCAAGCTCGCTTCTTCAGCACACTCTTTGGAGGCTGGGAAGTGCCGGAGGGCGGGGGCGGCAGGGCCTCCGGCGTGGATGAGCATTGCCGCGGGACGTGGCGCCGTGACTCTGAGGGTGCTCTCCCCCACCCGTGCCCCGCTTCATGAACTCCAGACAAATATTATCTTTTTAAACTTTTATTTTTAAACGCTTTACACTTTTATCTGTTGTTTTACACATTTTCCAGTACATTTTTAATGTAATAATGATATCCCATTTAAGTAAGACTATCACTAAAAGAACAAAAATATATACAAAGAAATACAGTCTTCTGTGGAAGAAGCTGGAGGCATCCGATGTAAGAACTGGTAAGAGTAGCCCCCTGTTTGGCAACACAAACAGAGGGCTGGAGTCGGACTTACAGGTAATCATATTTAATACAGACCCATTGATTTCAGTGGCTCTATTCTAAGTATCACTAAGTCAGGATCCAACCCATCAAGTCAAATAATAGCACAGCCCAATTCAAAATATTATCTTTATTTGAGATCACTAATAATCTGACGAATTTTTTTCTAGCTTGCTGGTTTTTGACACTTACACACACACACACACACACACACACACACACACAGAAACACCTCACAAGGTTCTGCCATTTTGTGAGCCTTTTTCCAAGGAATAGTGTTCTTCCCTCACTACTCTTCCAGAATGTTCTAAGGAAGCGCATTCCAACAAAGTTATTTGCCTTCCACCATCTATGACTTGGAGCTTTTCTACACAAGGCACTTATCCTGCACTCATCAAACTCCTGGTTGTTTATGGGTTCTTTAGATGACATCATGACCCTCCAGTTTTGCTTCTGTTTTTAAACAGCACTTTCGGTGAGGTTTTTAAGAGCAGGAAAACTGCTGGTATTATTTAAAGAAAGCGCGATTTTCTCTTGTGTATTTGCGCTATTCTGCTATACCCTAGTGCCACCTAGAGGTTATGTAGCAGAAAAGCAGGAAAGGAAATGCTCTTTGTGTAGTGGATCTCAATTCTGCAACAAAACCGAAAGCAGATCCAGCGGATTAACAGCCTCATGTAGAAAAGCTCTTGGGGGCAGGCGGGTATTGCACTCTAATCACTGAAAAGAGACTTCTGCATATCTTGTGCAAAGGCTCACACGTTGCAGGTGCAGGCTTAGCTGATGGTGCAGAAAAGTGCTGGATCCCTGCTCACAGTGAAATGCCAATATTTCCCTCCTTCAGATTTTTACCATTGAAAGATTTGGACGGAGGACCCTCCTCTGGAAAGGCTGTGGGATGATGGCTCTGGTGCTGCTTCTCCTCACGGTGACTCTCTCTCTGCAGGTAAGAAGAATGAGCTCTCTGGGGGCCTTCCTTCCAGTCCTTTCTTCTAACTTCTCAGTAGGGCAGGACTATGGATCAGGCAGCAAAGAGTTAACTCCTCTTCTGATAGAATTTAGTCAGGGTCAAGCAGGAAGACCATGGGGCCCTTCCTGGTAGTGCGGAAGCCCCTCCTGGCCTGTGCCTTCTGCATGGGAACAGCAGTGCGGCACTCCTGCTTCCTGCCTAGGAGCCGCACCAAGGCCTTTGGTGCGGCTCCTATCTATCTATCTATCTATCTATCTATCTATCTATTATTTATTTTATTACATTTCTATACTGCCCAATAACCAAAGCACTCTGGGAGGTTCACAACAATTAAAACCATGAAATACACTATAAAAAATTAAAAGTTTAAAACTACAGTATAAAAAAGAAGTAAAACCTAGCAGCAGTACAAAGATTTAAAATACAGTAAAGGATTTAAAACAACAGAGACTGGAAGACCAGAATGCCTGGTGCCAGAAATAAGACCACGTAGGTGCCAGGTGAGCCTCTCTGTGGAGCTCATTCCACAACCGGGGTGCCACAGCAGAAAAGGCCCTCTTCTTAGTGGCCACCCACCTCACTTCCTTTGGCAGAGGCTCCCGGAGAAGGACTGCAGAGGACGATCTTTGGGTCTAGGCAGGTATATATGGGAGGAAATGATCCTTCAGGTAACCTGGCCCCAAGCCATTTAGGGCTTTGAAAGTTTGAATGTTAATACCAGCACTTTGAATTGGGCCCGGACTTGGACTGGCAGCCAGCGCAGATGGTAAAGTACTGCCCTAATATGATCACATTGGCCAGTCCCCATTAGCAATCTCGCTGCCCTATTGTGGACCAGCGCACCCTCTCAAATAAAGAAATAAATACAACTGGAATTCGTTTTCTCTTTTCTCTACCCTCTGTCATGCTCCTAGGCATCAGAGGGAATTAGGAAAGTTGCCCATTGGGCACCTGCCAATGTCTTGCCTCCTCCTAATGATCTCAGTGGAGTACCGTATATACTCAAGTATAAGTCGAGTTTTTCAGCACATTTTTTGTGCTGAAAAATGCCCCCTCGACTTATACTTGGGTCAGCGCACTTATACTGGAGGCAATAAGTTTTCCCAGTTTTTTTGGGTGAAATTAGGGGCCTCGACTTATATTAGGGTCCACTTATACTTGAGTATATACGTATGTCCGAGGTGCTCAGAATGTGGAAGTGGCTGGCTGCGTTGCTGCACAGCGATCCATCAAGAGGCGCTGTCCCTCATTCTGTGAGATCCTTGAGCTTTGGGAGAGACGCGGCCCCAGCACTGCAACAGGAAGACAGGCAGGGTCTCTTGAGATGATGGAGCCCGATGGTCGGGGCCACTGACGCACGGTCCGTCTGGCGGCCCCAGGGCTCCTTCATGCCTCTACACCCTTTCAGGTGCTGACAAGAACTCTGTGCAAGGTTCAGTCGCTCGAGGCACAGGTCCAAGTGGTGGCCTCTGCTGACCCGGAAGGAGCCCGCTGCTCTCTGCTCTCTGCTGGTCCTGTGAGCTTGGTATGCTGCGGTTACATAACCCAAACTTGCACAAGACGCCAAGCCACAGTGGCTACAGTAAATCCCAGGACAAGCTGCCACGGCTTCAAAGGGTGGCTCTGCAGCCATGGCCAAGCACACTGGCTGGGTTCGCACCACACGCCTAAGCCACCGGGGCTTGCCACCGTGACTCGCCACAGTGGCTTAGCGTGTGGAGCGAACCCAGCCAGTGTTGCTTAGACATGACCCATGGCTTGTCCTGGGGTCTATTGCAGCCACCGGGGCTTGGCGTGTTGTGTGAATCCAGTCATTGACTCTATTTGCTTGCTGCTGGGTTGTGTGTGAAATGGGTTTCTTGCTCTCCCGTCCCCCTTTGCTTTCAATCTCAGAGAAGAGGGCTCCACCATAAATTGCTTTCTCTATGTTGTTACTCTGAAATCACTCCCAGGAGTTTGGTGAGTTGAACTGTGCAGCAAAAGGCTTCTGATACTTGTGAGCACGAGAGGTGTCCTCAGCTCTGCCTCCGGTGACTCGCTTTCCAACCACCAGTCATATTGGCCACCAGCTTCCACTGCCAAGTACTTAAACAGTGCAATCATGTCCCCCCAAAGTCTTCTCTGCTCCAGGCCAGGACATACCCAGTTCCATCACTCTTTTCTCATAGGGTTTGGTCTCTAGTCCCCTGATCATCTTTGTTGCCCTTTTCTGAACTTGTTCCAATATATCTGAATCCTTCTTAAAGTGTGGTGCCCAGAACTGGACACAATATTTGAGGTGAGGTATGACCAGCACAGAGTGGAACTATTACCGGTACTTCCCCTGATTTCAAAGCTATACGTCTGTTGATACAACCTATTCATGCAAATTGCATTTGCCTTTTTTGCAGCCACTTTACAAGCTTATTGATTACAACTCCAAGATCCTTTTCACATGTACTATTGCCAAGCCAGGCACCCCCATCTTCTACCTGTGTATTTGATTTCTCTTTCCTAAATGAAGAACTTTGCCCTTGTCTCTGTTAAATTAAGCGCCAGTGTGGCATAGTGGTGAGAGTGTTGGACTGGGACTCGGGAGATCCAGGTTCTAGTCCCCTGCTCGGCCATGAAACTCACTGGGTGACTTTGGGCCAGTCACTGACTCTCAGCCTAACCTACCTCACAGGGTTGTTGTGAGGATAAAATGGAGAGGAGGAGGAGGATTATGTAAGCCGCCTTGAGTTCCTTGCAGGAAAAATGGCGGGGTATAAATGTAATAAATAAATAAATAAATAAATCATTCTGCTATTTTCTGTCCAGTCTTCTAACCTATCAAGATCATTTTGGATTTTGTTTCTGTCTTCTACCAATTTTGTGTCATCTGCAAATCTGATAAGCATTTCCCCCAGCTCTTCCTCCAAGTCATTAACAAAAGTGTGGAGAAAGCCAACCTAAGCCCCCTGCCTGACACACACACACTCACCAAGGAGGGGGGAAGGAGACCCAGGGGAGGGAGACAACCAGTCTCCACAGATGCCAAAGGGGACAAACAACATCTGCATAGAATCACCCCAGGGGGGAAGGCAGGAAGCATCACCAGGTTTGTCAATGCTCTCGCATATCAGCCCCATCTACATAAGACTTGAATACCTCTCCAGAGCAGACACTTCGGCACCCCTAAGAAATGGCCACTCAACACCATAGGATGGGACCATTAAGCAAGTGGCTTCAAAGGGACCCCATCCCACGGGGGGGGGGCGTCACCCCACCTGACCCAAAAGGCCGCCCCTCAGGGAGGGTGTCAACCTGAAACACCAAGGTATAAAACACCCTGCGCAAGGGAACTGGTTGTTGTTCAGCAATCTTGCCCATGCCTGGGGTAAGGGAACGAAGGATCGGCAACCCCGGGTAGCCGCACCCGGCGCGCTTCAGCTAGCTGGAATCACTGGCCGCTTGGGTTGACCGGACCCCCGGGAAACCAAGCTGAAATCACTCACAAGCCGCTTGGGTAGACCGGGCCTCCGCCGGGAACCCAGCTAGCCGCGTGCGGTTGACCGGGCCTCTGCCGGGGCCCGAGCTGAACTAACTAGCTGAGAGCCCTGAAATCACGGTGTCCTTGAGACTTCTTGCTTGTTACTTTGTACCGTACTGATAAGCTGTATTGCTGGCGTGAGTCTGAGTTTGTGAAGGTAATTTTGTAAATAAACTTGTTTTCTAAAAGATACTTTTGTGGCTATAAGTTATCCCTTTGTTCTGGGCTAAGGGTGATAGTCGCTGGGGATCTCGGAGAAGGCCGCCCCAGGACTCGCTACCCCCTTAGCATTGAACCCACGCAGAAGACCAGGTTGTCGGTCTTCCACTAAAAGTATTGAAGAGTACAGGGTCCAGGACTGAACCCTGAAGCAACCCACCCCATAGGTGGTGTTACAGAGGGCCCACCTGTGCATGGACTCCAGATATTCTCAGCAGGGCCCTGGAGCTGCCCCAGTTGCCATCATCTGCCTTAATACAAGCTTCCTTCTTCACTCTGAATTCAGTAGCCTTGCAGTTACTAGGAGACCTTCAGATTCACTCCCTTAGCAAACTAATAGGGAGTGTAGCAGGAAGGCACCAGACCCACAAACTAGAGGGGAGACGGCCACCTTTCCTTCCTCAGTCTGCTCATCCTTTTCATTAAGTCCAGAGTCCAAAATTGCCGAACAGCAGCATTGTCACCCGGCTTTCTAGGACTCTGCAGAGACCTGCCCAGCCAAGTGCTCCTGGGCCATTGTAGGCAGCAAGGCGAGGCCCTGGCGAGAGGAAGAGCAGGCGCATGGGCTGTTCACCTATCAAATGGAGCGAGTGCCAAGGGCCTTCCTCATCCGTTGCTTCCTCCAAGCTGGCCCAGGCCCCTTGCCTTGAGGGGAAACGGGTGGGTTTGCTGGCAAAAAGGCTCTGAATGAGCAGCAATGTCTGAATTTGGGACAAGGCCTGACTGAGCTGCATCCTAGAGTAATAAAGGAACTGGCAGAAGAACTCTCAGAACCACTGTCTATTATCTTTGAGAAATCGTGGAGGACGGGTGAAGTGCCAGATGACTGGAGGAGGGCAAATGTTGTTCCCATCTTCAAAAAGGGCAAGAAGGAGGAACCTGGGAACTATAGGCTAGTCAGTCTGACATCAATCCCTGGGAAATTTTTGGAGCAGATTATAAAGAAGTCAGTCTGCAAGCACCTTGAAAACAATACAGTGATTACTAGAAGCCAGCATGGATTTGTCAAGAACAAATCCCGCCAGACTAATCTGATCTCATTTTTTGATCGGGTAACCTCCCTTGTGGACTGTGGGAATGCTGTGGACATCATATATCTGGACTTCAGCAAAGCTTTCGACAAAGTGCCTCATGATAGCAAGCTAGCTAAAAGTGGGCTAGATGGAACAACTATCAGGTGCATCCAAATTGGCTACAGAATCGGACTCAAAGAGTGCTTATCAAGGGTTCCTTCTCAAACTGGGGAGAGGTAGCGAGCGGGGTACCACAGGGCTTGGTCCTGGGCCCGGTGCTCTTCAACATTTTTATTAATGACTTGGATGAGGAGGTGCAGGGAATGCTTATCAAATTTGCAGATGACACAAAGTTGGGTGGAACAGCTAATACTCTGGAAGACAGAAACAAAATTCAAGGCGACCTCGATAGGCTGGAGCGCTGGGCTGAAAACAACAGAATGAAATTTAATAGGGATAAATGCCAAGTGCTGCACCTAGGGAAAGGAAACCAAATGCAGAGTTACAGAATGGCGGACACTTGGCTCAACAATACCACAAGTGAGAAGGATCTTGGAATTATGATAGATCACAAACTGAATATGAGCCAGCAGTGCGATGTGGCTGCAAAGAAGGCAAATGCCATTTTGGGCCTCATTAATAGAAGTATAGCTTCCAAATCGCGTGAAGTGATAATTCCCCCTTACTCAGCACTGGTTAGGCCTCATCTTGAGTACTGCGTCCAGTTCTGGGCACCACACTTTAAGAAGGACGTAGACAAACTGGAGAGGGTTCAGAGGAGGGCAACAAAGATGATAAAGGGACTGGAAACAAGGCCCTATGAGGAGAGACTGAAAGAACTGGGCATGTTTAGCCTTCAGAAGAGGAGACTGAGGGGAGATATGATAGCACTCTTCCCGTACTTGAAGGGTTGAGGGCCAGGATCTTTTCTCGATCATCCCAGTTTGCAGGACACGGAATAATGGGCTCAAGTTACGGGAACCCAGATTCCACCTGGACATCAGGGAAAATGTCCTGACTGTTAGAGCAATAAGACAATGGAACCAATTACCTAGGGAGGTGGTGGGGTCTCCAACACTGGAGGCATTCAAGGTGCAGCTGGACGCCCATCTGTCGGGGATGCTTTGACCTGGATTCCTGCATTGAGCAGGAACTCGATGGCCTGGTAAGCCCCTTCCAACTCTACTTTTCTATGATTGGCAAGCCTAAGATCCTTTGCAAGCTTTATATAACATGCATAGACTTTGTTCTGGCTAACTGCCATAACAAATATATTGAAAGAAACAAATAAAACAAATTTCCTGACTGTTAGAGCAATAAGACAATGGAACCAACTACCTAGGGAGGTGGTGGGCTCTCCCACTCTGGAGGCATTCAAGGTGCAGCTGGACAGCCATCTGTCGGAGATGCTTTGACCTGGATTCCTGCATTGAGCAGGGGGTTGGACTCGAGGGCCTTGTAGGCCCCTTCCAACTCTACTTTTCTATGATTCTATGGTTCTATGAGTGTACGGCTTGCCCTGGCTTGCTTGAGTGTGTCTGGAGCTCTTTGGCTCTGCAGTCATCTTTCTGGAGTGCACCTGCTTCATGCCTGATCCATGTGGCCATATTCTGGTGGGTGCATGGTCCTCCTTGCCATCAGGGGTTTGCACTAGGCTAGAGGAAGGTGAATCTGTGGAGGATCAGAACCGGTCCTTGGCGCAAGTTCGGCACTTAACGGGTTAACCGGCACTGAGAAAATGCCCTTTACGCGGCTTCTGTGCGATTTAAACTCAGCCGCTAGCAACCATTGACAAGGAATCATATTGAGGTCAGAGACAACTATGTTTATATCACCTTTAATGGAGCGGAACTAATAGACTACCAGGAATTTCACACTATAAACAACAGAGTCCATAAAAATCATTGAAGCGGAAAGCTTCAGTACACATCGAGGTAGAAGCTTTGTGTAATACAGAGAAGTAACCTTACATCAGAGAATCTGACTTACGGAATTAGCATAGCGGTCTGTGTAGCTGATCTCCGGGCACCCTTCCCGGGGTTGGCAGCTCTTTGGTCCTGACTGGAGCCAGGGACCTGATCCATGCAAGCCTGCACCATGTGTCCAACAACCCTTTGTCCTTCGAGACGTGTCTTTTTCTACCCTCCCTCGCCCCCTCCCCGCCCTTGATGAGCCGGTGGGCTGGCTGCACCCCGCGGGGTGGTGGCGCCTCTTGGATGTTGGCACCTCCTGGATATTTTGGGGTACTTTGCAGCTCTTTGAGACTGCTCTCCCCCTTCAGGAGATTATGCACTTCCTTGCGGGTAGATGTAAATGTGCCCTATTGAGAGTATGCAGATGTAGCTATGCTGACGTGACATGTACAACTGGTCTCTGCCCAGAACTGCGTCTCCCTCGCCCCGGGTGGGGATTATGCAGCCAGATGGGGGAAGAGGGGTGACAGCAAAAGAAGAAGGAACTATGTCAGGGTTCAGCCATCTGTGCTCCGGGCCTCCAGCTTTCTCCACAGAATCAGTGTGGGGGGAGTATAGGAGGGGCTTCTTGCCCTTTTGTGTTCAAAAGCCACAATGCCTTGTGGCAACTTTACTGTGGCATAATAAGCTTTCATGGACTGGAGTCCAGCGTACAGAAAGTTATTTTGAAAGATGAGGCTTTTCATGTAACTGGAGAAAAATGGCACTTGCTGAAATAAAGGCACAAGAGCCCTGATGATCTCCGTTGCATCTCAGCCGCCTGGACAAGCACTTGAGTCAACTGTGGCACAGTTTATTTCCTCTTCTCCTCCTACCTCGTGTCCTGCTGACCCTTTCCTGTCCTTTCTTTATCTGACGCTTTTACCTTTGTTTTTGCCTCATATAACTTATCTGGTGAATTCTTCACTTTCACTGGGTATTTTTCCGGAATGTTTCAAGCATGCTTTTGTACATCCCTTGTTAAAAAAAGCCAAATTTAGACCCTTCAGCTTGTGTTAATTACCGCCCTATTTCACTTCTTCCTTTTCTTTCTAAGACTTTAGAAAGAGTAGTTCTCTCCCAATTGATGACTTATTTAATTAGATTTAATCTCCTAGATTCTTTTCAATCAGGGTTTCGTTCAGGCCACTCCACAGAAACAGCCTTAACTTATGTGATGAATGATATCTTAGTGGCGAAAGTTCAGCATCAAACATCTGTGTTGATTCTGCTGGATCTTAACCACCATATTCTGCTTTCAAGGTTGGCATCACTGGGAATCAAGGGCAATGCTTTATCTTGGTTTGGTTCCTTCCTTTCTAATCGCTCTTGTTCTGTTTTGTTTCAGGGTTCAGTTTCAGATGTTTTCCCGCTATTAGTGGGAGTTCCACAGGGTTCAGTCTTGGGTCCTCTTCTTTTTTCATTGTATACTTGTCCTCTTGGACGTTTGGTTTCTGATCGGGGTTTTCAGTATCACACCTATGCAGATGATACACAGATATATCGAAGCTTTGCATTCATTGATACTGCAGTGTGGCAGTCCGTGACGGAATGCCTGCCAGGCGTTTCCTCATGGATGACCGCACATCATCTGAAATTGAACATGGATAAGACTGAAATTCTGGTATTTCAACCTGATCGTGTGTCAGCTCCCTTATTATGTCCTTCTTTGCATATCCAGGGCTCAGTGGTGGCCCCGGTTTCAGCTGCCAAGAGCCTTGGTGTTTTGCTGGATGATCGTTTGTCCTTGCGTCCTTTTATTAATAGGACTGCTAAGGCATGTAATTTTCACCTTTTGAACATTCGCAGGATTCGCAAGTTTTTGTCTCCTGAAACAGCCCATCTGCTTGTTCAGGCTTTGGTGGTATCCCGTTTGGACTATTGTAATAGCTTAATAGCTGGCTTGCTCTCTTCTGTGCTTCTTCCACTGGTTCTGGTTCAGAACAGCGCTGTTCGTGTTGTTCTGAACTTGCCCTGATACTCCCTGCATTGAGCAGGGGGTTGGACCAGGGCCGGCGCTACCGCTAGGCAGACCCAGGCGGCTGCCTAGGGCGCGTGGCGGAAGAGGGCGCAAACTCTGCGCCCCTTCCTCGCCTCCGGCGCGCTCCTGCCCTGCCTGCCGCCTCCGCCGCTCCTCCCCGCCCGCTTGCCGGCCGCTGCCGCCGCCGCAGCAACCGCCCCCCGCGCGCCGCCCGCCAACCATCTACCTACCTTCGTCCCATCGCGTCGGAGAGGAGGCGGCGGCAGCAGCAGCCAGCAGCGGTGGGCGGTGGGAAGGTAGGTGGTTGGCGGACGGGCGCGCGGCGCGCGGTCGCGCACGCGCGCGGGGTGTTGCAAAGCAGGGCTGCTTTGCTCCGGAGGCCCCCCCCACGGCACGAGGGGGGCGCCTAATATAATTTGGCCTAGGGCGCCAAACAGCCCTGCACCGTTCCTGGGTTGGACTTGATAGCCTTGTAGGCTCCTTCCAACTCTATGATCTATGAAATCTATTGGCTACCCATTCGGACTAGGGCCCAATTTAAATTATTGGTTCTTGCCTTCAAGGCTTTGCGCTCTAATGTCCCTCATTACTTAGCATCTAGGCTTTCCTGGTATGTTCCTGGTAGGAATTTAAGATCAGTGGGCCAGGGATTATTAGCGGTCCCACCGACACGCTCTGCTTTGTCAAGGCTGTGAACCTTTCAGGACCTGGTTCCACTTTTGTGGAACAGGCTTCCCATGGACCTCCGATTGGAGGAGGATCTTTCCTGCTTTCAACGGGATTAAAGACTTATCTTTTTAGTCAGCCAGAATGAGTGGTTGGGCTACTGTGGTGGTTGCTGGGATTCGATACTGCATAGTAAGTGGTTGGTGTTGGTTATTTTATTGTATTGTTATGTTTACTGTATATGTTATTTGTCCCGCCCTTTGGTATAAGGGGCATTATAAATAAACGTTTATTTATTGTTGTTGTTGCTGTTGTTGTTGTTCGCCCACATGGGCTCCCCCTCCCATGGCCTCCCTTGAATCTTTCGGCCTGAGGGTTTTTTTCCTGGAATCCAATGCCCTCCTCTCCCCTGTCTATACATCCCTTTTTACATATAGAGGCATCCTTAGGAGTCAGGGTCCTTTAAGGACACACACACACAGAGATTTTGGGGCCTCAGGCAGCTCCCTCAGAGAGCTGATTTGGGGCAACATGGAAAAGCAGCCAATTATTCAATATTTATTTTATTATTGTTACTATATTTTTACATTGCCAGGGAAGTGGGAGGCACTTGTAGGATTTTCTGCCTCGGGGCCAAAACAACTTGACTGGCTTTGAGTGCCACTGTGCACCTTGACTGGGGGTGGGTTGGGGGAAGCACCATTTGCTGCTCTGCCTCAGGCAGCAAAGTGTCTTGGGGGCAGCCCTGGACATGGCTGTAGAGGCCTGTGGGGTGGGACTAGGTAGCTGAGATGGTACAGGAAATTATGTGGGGTTGGGGAAAAATCTGGGGGTACCGAGATATCTGTGGATGGGGAAACATCTTCAGGATTACGTTAAATTTACGGTGCAATCCTAAACACATTTACTCAGAAGTAAGTCATACTGAGTTCAATGTGATTTACTCCCAGGAAGTGTATGTAGGATTGGAGTAAATGTGCTCCTTAGTAAATGTGCTCAGAGCTGCAACCTGCCTTGTCCACCCTGAAGATAGTTCCAATATCTGGATCTAGAGAGAAAACTGGGGACTGATAACTTTGGTAATTTAAAAAACAACCGACCAAAAGCAAAAGTAGCCATGCTGCTTCTCAAGAAATAAAAACCCAAAATCCACAGTTGGGCAATAACTTTATTAGGAATTTGTGTTGGTCCTAATAAAGGTATCTATGTGTGTTGGTACTTTAAGAGTTGCATGATAGTGAGGTTGCAAATATTTGGTGTAGATTTTAGGATTTCAAGAAGTTAGAACCAAAGAGCTGTAAAAAAATTTATTCTAGAATCTCAGAAACTACCAAAATGAAGTATTTGAAATAAAATTTGGAGCCACCTTTGGCAGCGGCTCTCCCGGCCTGCTCTCCCGGTCCAGGGACCAGGAGCAGCAAGGCAACCTCCTCCAGTCCTGAGGTCTCTGTCCGAGACTGTTGGTGATGTGGGGGTGGTGGGGGGGGAGAGAGTGAGTGAGAACTTATTCACCCACCCCCCATCTCATGGGTCCATCCATGGAGGGGGTGTGAACAGTCAAAGCATGAGGGCTTTCAGGCTTGGGGCTGCTGGCGCTCCCCTTCCTGTGGTGATGGCCACTCTCTTTGCTCCCCCCTCGCAGAATAAACACCACTGGATGTCTCCTTGCAGCGTCGCTCTGGTCTTCTTGTTTGTTCTCTTCTTTGGAATTGGACCAAGTGAGTATAGGAGGCCTTTCCTTTCCTCCAGGTGATTGAGCAGCATTTGGCAGGGGCAGCAACAGCCACAGGCGTGTGGGGCGAGGTGGGGGGATCCTCCTGCTGAGGAGCAGCACAAGAGGAGGGAAACGATGCCCGCGGGAGGCGAAGCCTGGCGGCATGCAGGGGATGGCAGTGAGGCCGGCAGGCAAGGAGCCCGGGGGACCAACGGGCCGCCGGGAAGGCGAGCCGGGCAAGAAGCGGCCGTGACTGGTGCTTACGGAAGGGTGCCGAGGCCTGAGGGCTTGGCTGGCTCGAAGCTGGGGAAAGGGGGAGAGAAGCCTCATTCATTTGGGAAGGGAGGAGTAAGAAGTAACCTATTGTGCCAAACCAAAAATGATCAAAAACATCCTTGACCGGGCTGCTAGAGCCACTTTGGACTTCTCTATACAGAATGTTCTGCAAATTACCCCAAATAGCCATAACCAATTAATGTAGGGTATTATTATAACCAGCAAGTGGGGGGATGGTACGGCCACGGCCTGCCCCAAATCTCCCCCCCCCCCGCCTCACAGTGCACGGAGTTGTGCTGGAAGTCCTCCTGGGTCGGGCTTTGCTCGCCTAACGAACGTTTTCCTACTTCTGTCTTGCCTCAGATGGAGCCACAATGTCTGTCATGATGGAAATTTTCAGCCAGCGCTCTCGACCAGCAGCTTTCATGATTGGTGGCTGTCTGAACTGGGCAGGTCTCTTCGTCATTGGAATTACCTTCCCGTTTGCTGTGGTTCGTGTCACAACACATAATTCCTGCCCTGCTTCTGCGCTCGCTGCTTCTCTCTTCTCTGAGTGGCAATATTCTTAAAAACTTTGGTTGGTGCTCCAAGGCTGGGGAGAAATGCACCATGTAAGTTTGGATAGCAGTTGGTCACCGGATCACCTGAAACATCCTGAGGACCATTTCCTCAAAATAGCTTGAGGACACCTCCTCCTTTACACACCAACCCAGTGAGTGCCAGTGCGGTGCCGTGGGCCGTGTGCTGGCTTTAGACTGGGGATCCCCACATTCAGATCCTCATTCAACCTGGGATCTCACTGTCTGACCTTACTTTATTTTATTTGCTAAACATGTCCCCTGCCTGCAGCTAACAATAGCAATACAAATACTATTTATATAATAAAATACAAACGCCACCAATAAAATACAAACTAAAAAAAAAACACCATGAAAACAAATCAGGTAGTAAAACAGCAGTGAAATTGATAAAAACAACAAGTTAAAACCAATTGCGATGTATTCACAAGTCAGCTTATGTGCCAAGCACCTTTGTCAGTGGAAGGTCAGCAGACACAGGGCTATTTGGGTCTCCCTTGGGAAGGAGTTCCAGAGCCAAGGAGTAGCCACTGAGAAGGCCCTTTTGAGCTGTTGGCAGAACAGGAAGAAGGGTCCTCTCCTGAAGGTCTTAAGACCCAGGCAAGCTTCTATGGCAAGATGCGGTCTTTCAGGCAGACCGGTTCCAAGGCACATGGGACCAGTTCTCTGAATTGTGCCTGGAAACCGACCAGTTGCCAGTGAAGCTGGTGTTCCATGTGGGTCACACATCCCCCATAAACTACCTCAGTCGATAGCCTGGATGTAGCATTCTAAACCAGCAGAAGTTTCTGAACACTCTTATTTTATTTATTTATTATATTTATATCCCACCTTTTTTCCTGCAAGGAACCCAAGGCAGTTTAGATAATCCTCCTCCTCCCCCTTTTATCCTCACAACAACCCTGTGAGGTAGGTTAGGCGGAGAGTCAGTGACTGGCCCAAAGTCACCCAGTGAGCTTCATGGCTGAGCGGGGACTAGAACCCGGAGCTCCCGAGTCCCAGCCTCACCTTTCCACATGTCCTGTCCATGTCCCTGGCCTGTGTGACCCTGGGTGTAGGGTCACATAGTCAGTAAGGTCTCTGGTCAAAGGTCACACAGCCTGAGTTGCTTGACAAGACCGAATGCCCCTCACAAGACTGTTGGGGGTCTTAAGGTGGGACCAGTGCGTCATCTGGAACTCCTTAGAGGAGGAGCAACAGAGAGGCCAGCTCTAAAGGGTATAAAAGCGGACTTCCATCGGACCCCCTTCACGCCATGGCCAGTTGTGTTTAAAGCGAACAGCGATCCAGACGGGGACCATGACAGGGGACGGGGACGGGTTTTTTAAGATCCTCTGGCCCCTGCTGCACTCCCAGTCTGGATCCCCCGCTCGCCACCGCTGTCCCTGCCACCTGCTCTTTAAAACCTCATCCACACGCCTGCTGACTGTACGGGTGGTGCCATGTCTAGCACGGGCCAAACCGGGTCATTCACACGTGCTCCAATCCGTGGACCGAGATGTGGCGTTAAATATGCATCACCCCTCTCGCGTTGTTTTCAAAGTGGGGGCTGCTGCTGGGGCTCAGGGGTCCGGGAATCCGGATCAGAGCCATCGCACACAAAGAGCTTTTCTTGCTGCAGATCACAAACCCCCCCTCCATCACCTATTTGCTCACTGCAGGGGCACGTAGCTTTGGCGAGTGATTTTGTCAGGGGGAAAGGGTCAAACCTCCCAAGTCATGGTCCAGATCCACACATTTAAAAAGAACACACACACACACACACGAGAGAGACAATGTTGTGTTTAAATCACTTCCAGGTTGGCCCTTTCTCTTCAGGAACAGGGGGGATTCCTCTCTGTGGGGTCTGAATCTTGGCTTGAAATGCCCACAGTCCCACCCCCCCTTCCCTTGGCCCAATCAGAGAACGGGTTCCTGATCCACCTTCTGTTCCAGAGGCCAAACCTGAGCAAATGCTGGAAGTGCTTGAACTCTTGTATAGACTTGAATTGATTTTCATGTGATCTTTCATTTGTTGTTTTCTGTCCTGGATCTTTAGGGATCTGGCAGGCTGTGGGCGGGGCGGGGGGGGGGGCGAGGAGAGCCAGCCAATGATCTCAAGCACTGCTCTGCAGCAGGGACTAGGAAAAGGGCTTCTTTTCCCAACCACTTTTCTACCACCGTGCAAAGGTTGTCTTGTCCATGACAGTACAAGACCTCGCATGCTGACTCCGGTGGAGCAAGCCCGGCAGGCAAAGGTTCCAGTTTCACATTTAGACGCAGAGTTTTAATTTTATAGCAGCAGATAACAGATGCACCAACCAGCCAATAGTACAGTGGAGCCCACAAATGGTCTTGCAGAAGCCCAACGTTTCTCTGCACAGTTAGAAAAGCGAGTTGGTCATCACTGGCAGATTACCGCTATGTGAAATGTAAGCCATTGAAGAGCTGTCCAAATGACCAACACAGGGGTCCTGAACTTTTGAGGGTCAATGGGCAAATTTGGAATTTTGAGAGAATGTCATGTGTGCTCTCACAAAACAGCTGCCATGGGGGGCTTGCCCATTCATGAAATGGCCACCATGGTGGGTGTAGCCAGCCACAAAACATTTATTTGTGGCTCCAGAAGACAAATTGGTGAAGCTAAAAGAAAAGTAACTTGTACAAGGCAGAGGTGGGATCTGAGCGCCAAAACACAAAACCTCTTTTAACCCACATTAAGATGATGCTGGAGGGCAGCACCCCACTTTGCAGCTGCCCAATTGATTTTTAAAAAATCTTTAAAATAAAACAAAAATCAGGAGGGGCAGGAAGGCTGGCGGGCACCGGGAGAGGTGCCCCTTCACATGCTCTCCTGCCAGGCTTGGCTGGCACCACCAGAGCCATCTCACATACGTATATCCCTGTAGCATCAGCAACAGCAAAGACCTCCCCCAATGTCTCAGCCTCCAAGAAGCAAAACCCCCACCATCTGCCCTGTTTGGACTTGTTCCAGGGCTTAATCTCAGCTCTCCTATTTGTGTCCATTTCCAGGAAAGTCTGGGTCCCTTTTGCTTCCTCATCTTCACGGTCGTCCTAGTGGGGTCAGCAATGTTCTTCTACCTGTTCCTCCCAGAGACTAAAGGAAAATCTGTCATTGAAATCATGGAGGAATTCAACACACAACCACCTTTCGGAAAGAAACTTGCTGCTGTTCTTAGGAAAGGTTTCCATGAGGATCATTCAGTCTATACAAACTTCTGAGTCAACCAGGCTGGGGAGAACTCCGAGAAGACATCCAAGATGGCCATTTGGCAAGCGGATATTCAGAGCTGGACGAGAAGCCACGGTCCATGCCCCATTCCATAGCATATCACTGTTGCTGCTGTGCAACCGCTCATCCTCTGCCTCCACTGGCTGGAGCCTTTCCTCCCCTTGTGCTCCATGGCTGTATTTCATAGATTTCAATTTGTGAAGCCACTAACTGCCCCTGCTGGCACCCAACTCAGCAAGTCCTCTTGTTACTTGATACAGCCAGTGTGGCGTAGTGGTTAGAGTGTTGGATTGGGACTCGGGAGATCCGGGTTCTAGTCCCCTGCTCGGCCATGAAACTCACTGCGTGACTTTGGGCCAGTCACTGACTCACAGCCTAACCTACCTCACAGGGTTGTTGTTGTGAGGATAAAATGGAGAGGAGGAGGAGGATCATGTAAGCCACCTTGGGTTCCTTGCAGGAAAAAAGGCGGGGTATACATAAATGTAATAAATAAAATAAATAAAAATAAATTACATCACCTGCTAATTTCTTTTTAGCTGAAGCGAAAGCACCTGGCAACGTCGTAAGTGGGACTGTGGCGCAGAGCCATTTTCCAGACCACATAAAATATGCCTTGCCTATCTGCACTGATTGATATTTGGGCCATCACAGGTGCAATAGCATCAGTATCCCAAGAGTGTATTTATTCTGCATATCTATATTATTCTGCGCTGGGCCTAGACATGCACTGCCACCACCCTGGTGAAACAGCCGCCAAGTCCTGTGCCTGCTCAGCCTGGGCAGGGGGAGGAAAAATACTCAAAATCAAATAGAAAATGGTGAGGAAATTGCAGGCGTGCTTATGAGGTCTACTCGCTCTTCTCTACCACTGACCTTTTGCACACACCCCACCACCGCACCTCCCCCTACCCATGGCCACACCAAGTGTAGGAAGTTAAAGGTAGGTAGAACCTGTCCCCAGGCACATGCCACACACACATTTATTCATTTTACAACATTTATATACCGTTCCACATCTAAACAGATTCTGGAGCCGTGAACGATAAAAGATAAAAAGTTAAAACCAATAAAACACCATATTAAAAGTGTTGTTAGTTTGTTTTGTTATAAATGATACTGTCATGCCCCCTGCCCATGGGCGAAGCGCTATAGCAGGAAGTATGAGAGGGGAGGAGGGAGTGTGAGAGGAGTGTGGAATGTTGAGATGTCTGCTGATTGGCTGAGAGAGCGAGAAGGGGGAGGCTAGGAGTGCATGTAAGGGGATTGCCGTTTGGTTCGAGGGGGGAGGAGTCTGGAGGGAGGGGGGAGGGTTTTTTACAATGTTTAGGATCTCATAACCTCATCTATTTCCCGACCGTAAATTGTAATCAATAAAACTTGTTTCATTTTTAAAAATCAAAGTGAGTGGATTGAATAAGTTACCCTAAGGCAGTGTTTCTCAACCTTGGGTCCCCAGATGTTTTTGGCCTACAACTCCCAGCATGCCCCAGCCAGCGTAGCTGGCTGGGGCATGCTGGGAGTTGTAGGCCAAAAACATCTGGGGACCCAAGGTTGAGAAACACTGCCCTAAGGGTGGCTGGGTGACTGGCCAGATGGGCAATTAACAAATATAATAAAATAAAATTGTGAAGAAAAGAGCCTTTGGGGGTTCCTACATGCACACACCCACACACACACCCTCATGTGTGAACCGGCTAAAGGATGGGGCGGGCGGTATGGTTCCTCTTGATAGCCCCTGCCGGCATCCCAAAGTCTACAGTGGCCCGGCTTTCATATGCAAATGTAGTTCATGAGTCATGGGTCCCCCTCCCCTACCTGGCCAGGTGAAGTTCATCCTGATTGGCTAAGAAGCAGCGGAGCTACAGAAAGGGGGAGGGGAGGGGGAAAAGGTATATTTCCCAAAGTGTAGCCTTTGTATCTTTGTCTTTTGGTTCGTCGCATGGTTGCTGGCTGTGGAGCAATGGCGGCAAGCCATGCAGAGGTCCAAGCCTTCGGGCGGCCTCAGGATCCGACCCCAGGTAGCTCCTGGTGAAATTAGCTGAATGAGGGCTTTGGCAAGACAGGGCTATCCATCTCGGACCTTCGGGTAGGTGTGTAGTCTCCCCGGGCAGCAAGGCTGTGCTGGACCCAACCCTGAAGAGAACTGACCCCCAGGTAACTAGTTGGGTGCCTGGGAGATATAAGGAATCAGTAGGTTGTGTTATTTTGCAACTTTACTCTGTGTACCAAAGTGTCTCTCTCTAATTTCGTGTGCTTCTCTCATTTCCCTATTTTTGTTGTAAAATGCTACCTGAATAAACCTTCTTTTGGTTTTTTACCCCACATGGTGTTTGTGGATTGCTCTGTGGTTTCAGCATCTAAATCCAGGTTACAGTAAAAAGGCAAGTCCCTGAACAGAGATTCAAGTAGGATTGCAGACAGCTGAGGCTGGCAGTCTGGTACCTTGAGATCTCTGGGGGTCTTGGGTCCTTTGGGTAGGAAAGGGTGGGTTGTGGCGGGTCAGCCAGCCCCCCCTTCCTCCACAAAAATAAATAAAGGGGGTTCGTGACAGCAGAGGACTGAAGAGAGTGTTGGTTACTAAGTGGTTGTAGTGGGGGCGGGGTGTTGCAAGGTCTTCTTGCGAAGGATGAGGGAGAGGCAGATGGGTGGCGTGACAGGTAGAGGCTTGAGAGATACCAATAAAAACCGTTGCTGGTCTAAAGATGTTTTCAGCAGGCACCAAAAACAGCACAATGTAGAAGCTTGCCTGACCTCCAGAGGCAGGGAGTTCCACAGAAATGGAACCGCTACACTGAAAGCTCTTTTCCTGGTGGACTCCAATCGGGCCAAAGTTCCATGAGGAACCACCAGGAGCATGCCATCCGATGACCTCAGTGACCGGACAGGTTGGTAAGGGGAGGAGGCGTTCCCTCAGGTAACCTGGTCCCAAGTTGTTTCAGGCTTTGTACACAAGTACCAGGACCTTAAACCTGGCCCAGTAGTGAATAGGTAGCCAGTGCAAAAGGAGTTGCATGCTGAAAAGGGGCAGCTCCTGACAACAGCCTAGCTACTGCATTCTGCACTAGCTCCAGCTTCCAGAGCAGCCTCAAGGGCAGCCCCACATAGAGCGCATCGCAGTAATCCAGTCTTGAGGTTACTAGCGCCCGTATCACTGTGGCCAAGCTATGCCCGCTTGTACACATTGACCGTGGGAGGGGGCATCGAGTGGGCCGGGCCAGAGGCCAGAGGGAAGAGTGGCCTGCAGATCCAGCAGCAGTGGGGTTTGGGTGAGCAGAATGCACTGGGAAGCGACAAAAGAGGGACTTGGGAGGGTGTCAGGACAAAAGCACAAGAATATAGAGCAGGTTTTCAGTAGAAAGTTCGGTAGAATTAGGGGAGGGGATGGACAAGCGACACAGGAGAGGCGGCACGGGCAGTGGAGGGCCGGCAGGGACCCTGCCCAACGGCTACAGGGGACCAAGCGGCAGCTGAAGTGGACGATATAACCAAGCTTTGCCTTTGGGGTAGGAGGAGAATGAGGCGTGGCCGGGGGGAAATACTCTGTATTTTGTCAGTTAGTGTCATGGTACCTTTATGCAGGTACTGATTTGTAGTGCTCAGGGCCGGATTAACATAGGGGCGATTGGAGCGGCCGCTCCAGGCCCAAAGCAGACAATAGGCCCACAATATAGGGACGCGCAGCACGATTTGAGTTAGCTCTGATCGTTATCATTCAGCATAATTAATGATTTTTTCAAGATTAGAAAGGTGTTCTAAGCACATCTGCATTACAGGCTTGAGGCAAGACCTAGCAAGAACTGTTGTTCTCAAATTAGCATGGTAGGTTTTTGCATTTCAATCACTGTTACTACATTTCTTTGAAGCACATGGGGGCTTGCTAGGGTCTGTAATATTCAGATTTAGAAGGGACCTCTCTCTCCAGCCTCGAGCAAAAGATATTTCTGATTCGCAGCTCAATTGTTCAAATGCTAGTTTAACAAAAAAAACGAAAACGAAACAAAGCAACAAGAACAACACAATTATTCTTGGTCAAGCAAAGCTTCCTGGCTTTTTGTTGTGGCTTTTTCTTTTTTAATAAATAAATTTGGGGGAAATTGGGAAGACCCTTACTGATGAGCTGCAGGAGTTTTTGAGTTTTGGCACTTTAATGGTAATTAAAATATTTAATTTGTTTTAATATAAAATTGCGTCTTCATTTTATTTATTTCCATAAAAAGGCCCACCAAAATCCTCAGCACCAGGCCCATAATGCTCTTAATCCGGCCCTGGTAGTGCTGCCGTGCATTCTGTTAGTAAAAGCTGTAAAATGCAATAAGCAGTGAGTGTGTCTTTGGTTCAGTAGTTGTGCTGTTCTATCCTTAGAATAGGCCGAGGCCAAAGACCAGCATTTGTTTGTGGGGTGAGGTTTGATCCCACACCAGGTTAACTAAAGAACTATAGAATCTCCCAGTAAAGAGCCCCAAGTAAACACCAGAGGCTTCCCAGCTAGCCAAGGGAGCACCCAGCTGTGGCCCAGCCGCCGGCGCTCGCACACTCCCCTGCTGCTCTCCGTGCTCTTTCTCTGGCTGGTTGATCCTTCCTCACTCACCTGCAGGCCAAAGAGTAGGCCTTGGGGCCAGCAGTGTATACTATACGCCACTCCCCCACCCCAGCTTCTGGCCTTCTTGTCTCTGCAGCATCTTCTGCTACTCCGCAATGAGGTTATTTATTTATTATTTATTATATTTATACCCCGCCTTTTTTCCTGCAAGGAACCCAAGGCAGCTTACATAATCCTCCTCCTCCTCCTCTCCACTTTATCCTCACAACAACCCCGTGAGGTAGGTTAGGCTGAGAGTCAGTGACTGGCCCAAAGTCACCCAGAGAGTTTCATGGCCGAGCGGGGACTAGAACCCGGATCTCCCGAGTCCCAGTCCATCACCCTCACCACTACGCCACGCTGGCTCTCAGGTTCCTCAGTTTCTTGCCACAGGCCCTGCTCCGTAAGCCAACAGCCAGAAGGCTGGCGTCTCTGACCGGGTGCTTGCTGTACATACCCGAAGGAGGTGGCGTACAAAATGAGCTCAGCACCACCACGTCTGACTCGGGACGACCCTGGAGACCTCCTCCTCCTCCTCCTCCTCCTCCTCCACTGATGCGGCCATTGCAGAGGCCAAAGGCCCTCTGGTGCAGTCATGGCCCCCTAATCCCAGCACTGCGGCCAGCCTCAACATCGCTGAAGCTCAGTAACCGGATCTTGCTTGGGTTTTGGTTCCTTTTCCAGGTTTTCCCATATTGTTCTGGCAATCATAAAGGATGTATAAAACTTCTATTTGTTTATCTATAGTTATTAAGCTTTTCACAACAACAACAACAACAACTACTACTACTACTACACAATTGGGTCCATTATCAAATCAAGATGAAACCTTTCATTAATTAATCACTTGCTTCACCATTTGCCAGCACTTTACCCCCTTCCTTCACAGTTATGAAACCTCTGAATCATAAAACCACTGCCACCTAAATAAACCCTGTGTATGTTACATTCTTCAGTAGCCTGGTAGCAAAGCTATAAGCACGGGACTTACACCACCACTAGGGAGAAGAAGATGAACATAACGAAGGGAATTATACACACAAGAGGTCATAGTCTTGTTCAAATTACAGGGTGGGAATGCTTAAACGAACTTAGATTACATATCCTCCTCAGCTACCATACTTAACAACAGAGTCTTCCCTGCTAATCAGCTCTCAATAGCTTTCCCCCAGATCCAGTTTCCCTGAACTCCACCCAGGTCAATCCCGCACAACCAGGGACGGATGCTGTGCAACTGTCCTCCGCCGCCGCCTTCAGCCCTCCGGTTGCCTCTGGATTCTGGGATGACGAATCTGCATCAGGAAGGACTTGCTGAGGCTCCCTCTGGCCAGATCTCAGTCTGGCCGCATTCCTCTGCTGCCTGTCTGAAGTATCACCACCCCGGCCTGCCCGCCTGCTCTCCACAGCCACCAGCTCGGGGTTCCCGGGTTCCCTCCAGAAGAGTATCCTCAGACTGGCTTTGTGTCGCGGGAAGTGATAATTCCCCTTTACTCGGCACTGGTTAGGCCTCATCTTGAGTACTGCGTCCAGTTCTGGGCACCTCACTTTAAGAAGGACATAGACAAACTGGAGAGGGTTCAGAGGAGGGCAACAAGGATGATAAAGGGACTGGAAACAAGGCCCTATGAGGAGAGACTGAAAGAACTGGGCATGTTTAGCCTTCAGAAGAGGAGACTGAGGGGAGATATGATCGCACTCTTCCAGTATTTGAAGGGATGTCACACAGAGGAGGGCAAAGATCTCTTCTCGCTCATCCCAGTTTGCAGGACACGGAATAATGGGCTCAAGTTACAGGAACCTAGATTCCACCTAAACATCAGGAAAAATTTCCTGACTGTCAGAGCAATAAGACAATGGAATCAACTACCTAGGGAGGTGGTGGGCTCTCCCACTCTGGAGGCATTCAAGGTGCAGCTGGACAGACATCTGTCAGAGATGCTTTGACCTATCTCTTTTCCCAGCACTGAGCATCATGGCTCCCTTCGGCTAACAATGACCCACCTGGCCAGTCAAAACAAAGGTGACTTCTCTGCATCCTCCCTTCATAAACCACTGCAACTGAGGCAACCTCACCGGTTCAGAACTCCGTGCACAGGGATGCCGTCGCCTCACAGGCGTCACATGAAGTATTTAAACACAAGAAAATGTAAGTTATATACACAGCATTTCTCCACAATCAATATATACAGATCAAATCATTTAAAAGTAAATAGGGAGAGAAATATAGATTAAGATGCAAGATTTTGAAAAGCTGGTATCAAATGGAAATAATTTTTAATCAAATTGTATGGGATATTACAGAATACTCAAACAGAAGAAGAATATAAAGAAATGGAACAAAGATATGCAAAGAGAAATTTCAAAGAATGTATGGAACTTTGTGCTCTCCAAAGGACTGTGTTTTACAGCAACAATTAATTAATTAAGGGGAAAAAATTCAAGATGGCCACACAGTGGTGTTTAAAAACTGCTTGGAAAATGGAAAGGACATATGGCAACAGGGCTGGCCCGCCACCACACCACCCTTTCCTACCCCAAAGGAACCAAGACCCCCAGAGATCTCAAGGTACCAGACTGCCAAGCCTCAGCTCCTTGCAATCCTACTTGGATCTCTGTACAGGGACTCGCCTTTAATTCTGTAACCTGGATTTAGATACTGAACCAAGCAGAGCAATCCACAAACACCATGTGGGGTAAAACTAAGAAAAGGTTTATTCTGGTAGCATGCTTACATTATACAACAAAAGGTGGGAAATGAGGGAAGCACACAAAATTAGAGAGAGACACACTTTGGCACACAGAAATAGAGCTACAAAATAACAAAACCTGATTCTATCTCCCAGGCACATAACTCTGTTACCTGGGGGTCAGTCCTCTTCCAGGGTTGGATCCAGCACAGCCCTGCCGCCCGGGAGGAACTACTCCACCTACCCGAGATGGGTAGCCCTCCACAGGGCCTGCCTTTACCAGAGCCCTCATTCAGCTAATTTCACCAGGAGCTACCTGCAAAACCTGATTCTTTATATCTCTCAGGCACACAACTAGTAACCTGAGGGTCACTTCTCTTCCAGGGTTGGATCCAGCACAGCCCTGCCGCCTGGGGGGAACTATTCCATCTACCCGAAGGTCCGAGATGGGTAGCCCTCCACAGGGCCTGCCTTTACCAGAGCCCTCATTCAGCTAATTTCACCAGGAGCTACCTGGGGTCGGATCCAGAGGCCTCCCAACGGCTTGGGGCCTCTCCTTGGCTTACCGCCATTGCTCCAACAGCCACCATGCGGTGACCCAAAAGACAGACAAAGAACAAAAACTCCCACCTTGGAATATAGTTCTTCCCCCTCCCCCTTTCTGTAGCTTTCCTGCCTCCAGCCAATTAGAATGAACTTCACCTGGCCAGGCAGGGGGAGGGAGACTCATGAGTCATGATTACTGGGCTTACTGGCTTACTAGTCAGGCTTACTGGGCCTGAACTACATTTGCATATGAAAGCCCTAGACCGGACTTCCAGGCGCCATGCCCCATCCGATGCTTTATGTACCTTTCGCCTCCTCCCAGCCCCCAACCGGCCTTACTTGATTTACACATGAGGAGGTGTGTGTGTGTGTGTGTGTGCGCGCGCGCATGTAGGAACCCCCAAAGGCTCTTCCCTTCACAATAACTGACTTGAGATGGACTTGTGGTAAGGAGTTCTACAGTCTCAAAGCATTCCAAAGGGGAATTGCAGCAGAAAACCTATGTGGTTTCACCACATTTGGTGGTAGCGGTGGGATACCCTAATGAAGGTATCATTGACTCTTCACTGATAATAAGGAGGGTTTACACACACTTGTTAATATTGGATCTATGTTCTTGTTTTTATAAATGGGTTTATTTGGTATTTTATTTCTGAGCCACCTGGAATGTGGCAGAGGCAGGACATAGGTGCAAAAGAGCAGCAATAAACCAGAGGACCAGTGAGCAAACCACAGCAGCCCCTCGGCCCCACCAGGAGGCAGGACTCAGCAGTTTGGGCCTGGGAGCATGTCTCTTTCCCGGACATGATGCAGGCAGTGACTCAGCGTCACTCGCTCCTGACTTTTGACCGACTTCCTTCCACAGAACAAAGTTCAAGTCCAAAGCAAAGAAATGATCCTGGTCACCTTGTTATGGCCTGCATATGCAATGGGACCATGTAAGGTTACGGATTTTCAAAAAGATTCCCAATGAGGTATGCCAGTCTCTGCTGAATGCACACACAGAGACACCCCGATGAAGACATGGCACAGATGATGGGGTCTGAGGGCCACGACTGTGTTGAACAGCAGGAGCGGCAACGGGCCAAGTGGCTCCCCTGCTGGCTAGAGAGAAAGAGCATCCATATTTCTGGGCCTGTGGGCACATTTGGAATTTTTAAAAAGTGTCCTAGGCACCAACACGAACTAGTTGCCGGGGGCTGGAGATGGCCAGTCATGAAATGTCTCTCTGTGTGTATGAGAGGTGTCGGTTTTGTGCTTTCTCTCTTTGGCCACTTCCTCTGGCTTCTCTCTCTCTCTCTCTCTCTCTGGCTGCTTTCCCCCTTTTGGGTTCCCTCCCCATAGTTCCTTCCCCAGCCCTCCCAATGATTCCCATGGCCCACAGTGGCTTTCCCAACCCCTGCACTGTCTGTCTGAGCCCCACCCCAGCTTACCGGGTGATGGGGGGCATTTTTGGGGGCACATGACACAGTGAACCTCCAGATTATAGCCACCCACCATTTCCCCCTTAGGATCTTTCTGGGCCAATGTGGGTGGGTCCCACTCCCAGAGGCATTGTGGTCAGAGGTTAGATTTGAAGTGGTTCCAGCTGCCCCCCCCCCGGGTGGGAGGGTCAGGGAATCATAGCGTCATGGGTCAGGTGCCTCAGCAACAGCAAAGGAGGCGTGCGAGGGTGCACTGCTACTACCCCCTGCCCGCGCCGTGTTGCCAGCTGCAGGGCTCGAGTGTCCAGGGGGCAGAGCTCCGTGCCACAGGCCCTGCTCTGCAGGCAGGGAGGCCCCAAGCTCAACCTGCAGCAGCGTCTCCAGGCTAGGGAGGGACCCTGCCGGAAACCCTGGGCAGCCGCCGCTGCCGGCCAGTGTCAGCAATGCTGGGCTAGGTGGACGGGGCGGGGGGGGGCTCCGTGCAAGGCAGCTGCCTGTGTTCCTTGGGGAGGGGCCGTCGCTCAGCGGGAGAGCCCCTGCTCTGCACGCGGGAGGCCCCGGTCCCGTGCCCAGCCCGGCAGCATCTCCGGGCAGGGCTAGGGAGGAACCTTGCCGGAAACCTTGCTGCTGCTGCCGGTCCGCGGCAACAATGCCAAGGCGGGTCTGACTCTGACTCATCCTAAGGTGCCTGGGGCAGTTTGCCACCTCCAGCCACTCCAGCCGGCGTCCACTCTCCTGGTGCCTCCGGAAGTTCACCGGCACCCTCCCCACGTCATGCCGCAAGAGGCAGCCTCTCACGCTTGCCTTGCACTACACCAGGCGAGCCTCACAGCTGATCATGCGCAAACAAGCCACAGCCCGCTGTGGGCAACTGAAGCCCGCTTCCCCGGACAGCTGTGGGATGCCGGGCCTGACTCCAGCAGGCGAGATGTGCTCCCTGCCTGCCCTCGGCAACCAGTTCCGGATGCTTCTCTCAGTGCGACGCCTCGCCCTGTCAGTTCTGTTTGGATGCTGAGCACGCCATACCCTCCTTCCCAACATCCCAGATCAAATAATCAGCCAGCTGACAGCCCCGGTATTCATGTGTGTGGTGTCCTGCCAAATCTGATGGCTGAAATCTAAAACCGTACTTTGCACGAAATAATTTTCTCCTGGCAAAACCTGGATATGGTTTTCACAGAGTCCAGACAATCTCGTCTTCCACTCATAACCCTCCTGTGTTTCCCCACCACTTTTTCCTTACTGCAGAAAATCCATCAAGGGAAGAAAGACAGAATTGCTGCACAAGGCCTCCCTAGAACACAACAGAGTGGTCACAGATGAGGACCCTGGCAGAATGAGGCCCAAACTTCCCCAGAAGAATGCCCTCTTGGAAACAAAGCAGGCAACCCACGCATGCTACCCCGTGCCAAAGGGGCACGGCCCTGTCCATCGACGGCACGGCCCTCTCCATCAGCAAACACCAGCAGCTCGCCATCTGTCGGAGGCGGTCTTCTCTCCAGCAGTTGGCATTGCAGTAGTCGCCACCCCAGTGCTGAAGGGGCTGAGGGTCTGAGGGTCCAAGCCCCGGATGCCAGAGCAGAACCCGTCACTGCCCAGAACTGGGGACTGTGTTGTGGGGACCTCTTCTCATGCTGGGAAAGCAGACCAGGCCCCGCGAGCCACACAAATGCCTACCAAGCACCCAAACTGAGCATACACTCATCCGGCAGGGTCCAGGGTCCAGCAGCTGGAACTGGGATTGTTCAAGTGTCAGCCGTCAAAGATGCCTCTTTATTTGCCCTTGTCTTTCATACTTGGCACAGAAAGGGTTGCCCGAGGCTACAGTGCTGCAAAAGTATTCAGGGCCCCATGCTTTTTTAATAACTGGGAGAATTTCAGTGTGGCATCATGGTGAGAGTGTTGGACTGGGAGTCGGGAGATCCGGGTTCTAGTCCCCGCTCGGCCATGAAACTCACTGAGTGACTTTGGGCCAGTCACTGCCTCTCAGCCTAACCTACCTCACAGGGTTGTTGTGAGGATAACATGGAGAGGAGGAGGATGACTATGTAAGCCGCCTTGGGTTCCTTGCGGGGAAAAAGGCGGGGTAGAAATGTAATAAATAAATAAATAAATAAAGTCTGCACTATTCTGATAGTGAATATCAGAAGCAGCCATCTAAGGCTATGGATGGTGCAGGGGCGCTCACTGCGTCGATGGGTGCCTGACACATATTCCTCCTCCTCCACTATCCCATTCCCAGTTCAGTGGGTGCTCACGCATCAGTAAACATGATCTCAGACCTAGAAGCCTGAGCCTCACCCCACCCCCCTTAGACTGGATGAGGCACAGCTGACTGATGTACCATTTAATCCAGTGTTCTTCCAATTGCTGAAACAAACCAAGGGCAATGATAAAACATTAACCCTGGGCAGTTTGGGATCAGGCCAATCAAGTAGGATGAAGAGCAGCAAGCACAAAGGCCATCCACCCGTAGAGGCAGCCGCAGGGTGGGACCTAGAAGAACCAGCTTGTGAGCGGAGATGGCTGCCTCCCTTTGGGACTTGGTGAGTAGTGGCTGGCTGGCTTCATTTATGTATACTCCATCTTGGATAATCCATCACGGTTGGCTGTTAAGGTGTCAGGGATTCACCACACACACACACACACACACACCTGGTTTGGCTTATTGTGCTGGGGTTCTTCCTCTTGCTGAGTTTTCAAGGGACAAGAAGGTTGACTATGAGTTTCCGGTTCAAGGGCTCCCTTAATGGATGTGATGGCTGCTGCTTCCCATGGTACAACTCTGGCTCACAGAAGTATTTAGTGCATGAGATGATGAAGAGCCAGTGTGGCGTAGTGGTGAGAGTGTTGGACTGGGACTCAGGAGATCCGGGTTCTAGTCCCTGCTCGGCCATGAAACTCACTGGGTGACTTTGGGCCAGTCACTGACTCTCAGCCTAACCTACCTCACAGGATTGTTGTGAGGATAACATGGAGAGGAGGTGTAAGCCACCTTGGGTTCCTTGCAGGAAAAAAGGCGGGGTATAAATATAATAAATAAATAATAAATAAAATGTCCATCATGGGGAAATGTGTGTTCTTCCATCATGAAAATAAATATGCCGTCAGAATCAGAGTGATGCCAATCAGGGTCTGCTGGCCAATTACTGCTAGGATTCTTAAGGCAACTGTTTCTGCCATTTCTGGAACTAACTTGTAGCTGCACAATTCATCGATTCTAGTGAGGCCAAATGCCTATTTGTCCAGCCCCAAATAGGTACAAAGCTATCTATCTTCTCCATAATCCAAATTTATTGCATGATAAAATGGACTTTATAATGGGCTTTTCTACATGAGGCTGTTAATCCATTGCATCTGTTTTTGTTTTCATGGCGGAATTGAGATCCAAGCACTACACGAGGGGCCTTTCCTGTTTTTCTGCTACATAACCACTGGGTGGCACTGTGGTATAGCGGAATAGTGCAATTACACAAAGGGAAAAACATTTGCTTTTGCTTTAAGAAATAAGTACCACATTTTCCTTGGCCTAAAAAAAACTCAGTGAAAGTGCTGTTTAGACACAGGAGTGACCCTGGAAGGTCACAACGTTGTCTAAAGCACCTGTAAACAACCGTGAGTAGGGAATGTACAAAAGCTTTAGTATTTCATTCTAAATCAGTTTGCTGCTAGATATTTGTTCTGTTTCACCTTCCCATGTAACATGAGAAACCATCTGGCTCACTTATTGAGCGCCTCCTCTTCCATACCTACCTGCCCGGTTGCTGAGGTCATCAGATGGCATGCTCCTGGTGGTTTCTTGTGGACCTTTGGCCTGACTGGAGTCCACCAGGAGAAGAGCCTTCAGTGTGGTGGCTCCATTTCTGTGGAACTCCCTGCCTCTGGAGGTCAGGACAGGCAGGCTCTGACACTGTGCGGCTTTTGGCACCAGCTGAAGACCTCCTTGTTCTGGGAAACCTTCCCTCCACTGCTCTTCAGCCACCAGTGTGATTTTAGTTGGTTTTCAATGTATTGTTTTTGTTTCTTTTATCTGTTTTTGTCTTTTTATTGCTCACCACTCCGGAACCTGTTTGATGTGGAGCGGTATTACCGTAAATAATAATAATAACAACAATCTAAATTGTGTTACAAATCAAGTGCTTGCATTGGCTGGGCACCTCCAGCCAACACAGAAGCCGTCATTCATGCCAGTGCTCTTAGTGAAGGACAAAGAATCTTTGCTGAGTACAAACTGGGCTTTGGGTAAAAACAACTGGCTTTCTGTCTCCTCCCAGATTCAGTACCAGAGACTTCTCCTAATGATGCTTGTCCTGGGAATTGGTGGATCACTCCAGCTTGGCTTTCAAGGATCGATGATTACCTACACATCTCTGGTAAGCAGCAATGGGGTGTACCAAAACTCTTCTGTGGCGGCAGTTGAACTAGCACTCTGAGAAGGAGCCGTGCTCGGGCAGTCCCACGACGGCTTTGGCCAAGCACAGCGCTGCTCGAGTCAGTTTGGCTGCATGGACTGGCCTTGACTTCCACATAGAATCATAGAATCATAGAAAAGTAGAGTTGGGAGGGGCCTACCAGGCCATCGAGTCCAACCTCCTGCTCAATGCAGGAATCCAGGTCAAAGCATCCCCGGCAGATGGCCGTCCAGCCTGCACCTTGAATGCCTCCAGAGTGGGAGAGCCCACCACCTCCCAAGGTAGTTGGTTCCATTGTCTTATTGCTCTGACAGTCAGGAAATTTTCCCCTGATGTTTAGGTGGAATCTAGGTTCCTGATGACGCATTCATCATGACGCATTCCCGATCATCGCACTGCTAGACAAGTGGCCTCCACAGCGTTACAGGCAGCATTTGTGCCGTCCTTCTCCGTTAGTCTGGGCGCTTCTTTGCCATTTGTTTCTTCTTTGGTCGTACACCAAACACTGCCAGGATGCACGGCAGACACCTTGAGAAAATGCTTCTGGCTAACCACGTTTCCTCTTTTTCAGCACGTTAAAAAGTTCATCAATGACACCTGGCTGGAGCGGTCCGGCCTTCCTGTCCACCCCGAGACACTCACCTTGCTGTGGTCCTTGATTGTGTCTGTCTTTGGCTTAGGGGGACTTCTGGGCTCAATGGCCAGTGGATATCTGACTGCAAAATATGGAAAGTATGTCTAAGTTTAAAGCAAAACTCTTAATGGAGAGCCAATCTGAGCAACAAGATGATGAGCCAGAAATTATGTGGGATCCATTGGAGTGAGAGTCCAGCCCCAAAGCCTTTGGGTTAATGTTCCTCCCTGGAACTAGCCCAGGCTGCCCATGGACCAGATGTTTATGGACCTGATCAGGATGCCCAGGAGGAGTATTTTTCTTGATAATCTTGGGGAGATCCCAGCAGAGCATGGTGCTTGTTAGTGCCCTTGTGCCCCTGGTACACACGTCCACTGGGTTGTGTGCTTTGTGTCTGTGTGTTAGGGGTGGGAAACCTCTTTCAGCCCAAGGGCTGAATCCCGTTTCGGAGCAGCGGGGGGGGGGGGCACTTCCAGTTGTGGGTGGGGCCAAGGGCAAAAGGGGTGAGGCCCGAAAAGCCAAATACCCGCGTGTTGTAGCTGGAAGCTCTTCCTGCCAGTAGCCGAGCCCTGGGAGGGGCATTTCTGTCTTCTAGAACGGGGAGGCTTCCTGCGCACAAGCCAGGAAGCCACCCAGTGATTGGTGGTTGGGGGAAAGGGGGCATGGCATTCTGGGGCCCCTGGGGGGGCAGATTTGGCCCTGGGCCTGAGGGTCTGCACCCTGCTGTATGTGCACTGTGTTCCCATGTGAAGACCCACCCTGAAAAAGAAGCATGCCAGTTGGCGAGGTGGCGCGTGGCCCACCCTCTTCTCTCGGGCTCTCCTGGCAGGGCGGTACTTGCTGCCGCCCCAGGCAGAGAAGGCGAAGGCGAGGTGCAGGGTTGTGACGAGAAGAACTTTGAGCACGTGTGGAATGGCCTTTTCTCACTTCCGAATGTGCCCAGCTCTCATTCATCTGAGATTTGCACAAGGTGTGGCTTCACCAATCCTTTCCCAAGTTGCCTCTGGATGTGTCTTTCCCTGTTGGAAATCCCTGTTGCTGCTTTGAAAAGGAAGCCGAGATCTCAGGCTCCTTGGGGTGTGTCGGCTGGGTGGGCTCGCCCCGCATCACGGTGCAGTTGGGGGTGGCAGGCATTCAGGGGGGCAGCCCTCCGCCCTTGCCTGTGGTGCCGCCCTCCGCCCTTGCCTGTGGTGCCGCCTGCGCATCCAGCCCCTTCCTCTGGGCTCCCGTGGAATGCCGGCAGGGACCGGCCCGGGTTCTTGCCGCCCGCCCTGCTCCTTGCCTCACAGCTGCCTCCATCCTTGTATCAACAGAAAGAGATGCCTCCTGGGCAACAACGTGGTCATGCTGGGGAGCACCTTCCTCGTGGGCTTCAGCAAGATGGCCAAGTCCTTTGAGCTGATTCTGGCGGGACGCTTCCTGTGTGGCATCAGCGCAGGTACGCACTTGCTCCTCACAAGCACGACTCCTCTTCAGTGCATCCCTCTACTTGTTGACCTCGGACTCTCGGCTTCTTGACCTCGGACTGGGTAAACGACAAACACTGGCGGCTGCTTAGCACTCGACTCGAGTAATTTACGATCACTGGCTTCCAGCCTTTATGAACCAAGCAGGGTCCAGGAGCTGGCAGGAACGTTTTCTGCCAGCCACGGCTGAGCCTCGCCAATTGCTTCCAGGATCTGAACTGGGTTTGAGGCTTGTCTTTCATGCAGGGGCTGACTGCAGAGTGAGCACAGCTGGGTCCAGCTTCAGCTTACTCGTGTGCCTGGCCCTCTCCAGCTCAGTGGCTCTCTGTCCTCCTGCATCCCACAGGGGCACGACAGGTACTTTGCTTCAGCCCAGATGCCTTGATCTCTACCAGCTTTCCCACATTCAGCTCTCTAGCCCCCTTCTCAGTTTTTCTGTCACCCCCCTCCCATTGTGTCAGTTTCTCCAGAAACAGTTTTGAAAAGCAGGAATGCCAAACAGCGGAGATTTGGGATTCGGTATCTGATTCTACAGTATGCAGTTTGGCTTTGTGTGATCCTAACAGTCCTTTCATCTGCATTCCATTCAAGGTATGTGTATCCCTCTCCATCCTCAGTACCTTGGGGAAGTTTCCCCCAAGAAGCTCCGTGGATTTGCAAGTTCAACCGCTTCTTTCTTTTGGAGCCTGGGCAAAGTGCTAGGTCAAGTTTTGGGACAAAGGTAGAGTCATATTTATATTTATATTTTATTTTTATGTTTGCATTGAAGGCTGCAATCCAGAGACCACAACAAGGTCTTCCTGGGTGCTGAAAATGCTCCCCTAGTAGTTGTATTATGGGGTTTGCCCCCCCTATTTTAACCAGCTGTTTGCCCTGCATTGCCTTCTATCCACCCCATTTTGGAGGGCATTCTATGTGTGTAGACTTGTAAGATTTTTGTTGCCATTGGCCCAACTGAATGCCACCACGCCCGCCCCAAGGTCGGGCCTTGCCGGCCAGGGCCCAAAAATAATGCTGTCTGTTGATTGTCTGACATGCACACCGCGCACTGCGTGCCCACGCTCCACTTTGCATGTGAGTTTGGCGCTCTTGTGAGGTCCCGCCCTTCCCAGCTGTTCCAGTCACATAAACCACACCACACAAACCAACAACACCCCAGTGACTGACACCCCCCCAGCCCGGGCTACGACAGGCATGAGCTTGGCATGGGTGGTGGCTTGCTCTGAATACGTGGTGGATCCGCAATGGCCAGAATGACGCTCTTGGCCTGTCTCAGCCAGGTGAAAAGTTCTTTTTTCCGCTCATCGATCTGGCGGCAGGTGGGAGCCTCATGCACCTGCGCAGATCTTGTCTTTCATCTGACTGTAATTTCAACCTGCTGAGATGATCAACTTCATCACCATCAGCAATGGTAACATGGCTGGTTTAGCTTTGCTCACGAGCACACAACTCATCAGCTTTTAGCTTGGGCAGCGGCAACCAAATTTGCCAGCCACCGAGTGCCCATGGCCAAACGCTGCTTCCAGCCGCAATCTGGGCCATGATCGTAAGGGAGCCAAACCCCCAGCAGTTATGCCCATGATGGACACAAAACAAAACCTACATCTCATTATGCCTAACTGCTTGATCAGACCTCTTCCAGTTGGGCAAGCATCCTGCAGGCTGTTTTCTCACCCACTTCTCAATACAGATGAGCCTTATGACCTCCACAGCCTTTTCATAGGTCGGCTTGTGGTTCTGATCCCACTCCACACTTGCGACAGGGGCGGGGCACAATTGCCCCTTCTCTGATCTGGTTGCAGTGGACCTTACAGTGCAGCTCTTCACTTGTTATGTTTGGCAGGTATGATACTCAGAGTCAGGCATGCATATTCCAATGTCATGAATATATCCAACTGGAGAAGTTTATATATAGATTTCATAGATCATAGAGTTGGAAGGAGCCTACAAGGCCATCGAGTCCAACCCCCTGCTCAATGCAGGAAACTAGAGGAGGGGTCTCCCATCCAAGTAATAACCAGGCTTGACCCTGCTTAGCTTTCCACACTCAGACAAGCTGAGCCAGCATGAGCCACAGGCCTCTTGGGCTCGGTAGGGCAAAAATATCTTACAAGTATACAAACACAGAATGCCCCCCCCCCATGGGACAGATAGAAGGCAGTGCAGGGCAAATGGTTGGTTAAAAGAGGGGGGTGACCCCAAACCCCCCATCTAGTCCCCCTCCCAGACACCATAATCAGCTCCCACCAGCACATGAAGCACTCCCTGGCTAATATGCACCCCTGTTTGAAAGCAGTCCCAGTGCTGCTCCAGTGGGGTGACAAGAGGACAGCCAGCGATGCCCCTTCTGGCCCCTGCGCATCCCGCACGTGCTCTGAAGGACTGTGTGTCTTCTGGTTTGCTTTCCCCAGAGAGCTCCTGGGAAGCGCCTCCCTGTGGCCACTGTTGATGGCATTCAGTGGCCTTGCTGCGCTGGTTCAGCTGCTCACTCTGCCATTCTTCCCAGAGTCGCCTCCTCATCTGTTCTTGCACAAAGGAGATGAAGAAGGATGCTTGAAAGGTAATGGCTGGCATGGACTCTTAGAAATGTTAATATGGTGGAAAAGCCTCCATAGAACATTCTTGGAGTACAAGGAACTTCATTTTCTCTGAGTCAGATTGACACGAGGCTCTTAATTGGCTGTTCATCCACTGTACTTTTGCTTTCCGCAAGGAGCGCTTCCTTTCCAGCTTTTCTGCTACATAACCGCTAGGCGGCACTGTGGCGTAGCTGAAGAGGAAATTGTGCTTTCTTCCACTTTCACAATTACACGCTCTGTCTCTGTGCTCTAAAAAAAAAAACTCACTGAAAGTGCTGGTTAGACACAGAAGTGAAACTGAATCTCGCCTAAAGAACCCGTAACAACAAGCGCACAATAAATGCCTCATGCAGAAAAGCCCCAAGGCCCGTATTTTTTCTTTCTTTTTTGCCTTCCCCCATAGTATGTCGCTTGACTTGCTGACTTGCACTACCTGAATTGCTTTGCTAAATTATTCCTTCCATCGCACAAGCACCTGTAGCACGGGACACCTTGTTCTTTCCTTTTCTCTATGCCATAGTTATGAACTGGATAAACATAGGTTCTGGCTGCAAGGCAGGGCTGGCCCCGGGTGCGATGAGGATGCCGCTGACGCGCTGGGGCCTGCTTGGGTGCGAGGTGTCCCCTGGGCCTCGTGCTTCCGTGATGCGGCCGTCGGGACCCTTGCCTCTGGAGAGACAACCGAGTCCCTCCGGCTCCTCCACAAAGCCCGTGGCGGCGGGGAGATTGGCCCAAGGGTTTCTTCTGCCTTCTCTTTCATAGCGATGAAGACCCTTTGGGGGGAAGGACCTCACCAGGCAGAACTCGACGACCTGAAGAAAGAGCAGGCCGCCATCCAGAGCGACCGCAGCAAGAGTGTCCTCGAGCTGCTGAGGGAGCCGTCCTTGCGCCGGCAGCTGTACGTGCTGGTCCTCGTGGTCCTGGCCATGCAGCTGAGCGGAGTCCAAGCAGTTGAGTGTCACGAGCATTTGGCTTCATCGAAGGCCCCTTTCTCTAGCAAGGCTGTAGAAAAGAAACTGGAGAGAAACCCAAGATTTAAATTGAAGTATTTCTCCCTTGCAGCCGAGCTCCCTCGTGTCTGATCTATGGGTGTGCAGCCATTTTATATTTCCAAGCCCAGGTTAGCTATTTGTCTTGCCCTCCGTTCGTCTTGCTCTCAGTTCAATGCCGTTGCTCCTTTTCTCTCTCTTTTTTTTGGTGCAAGGTCTTGACTGCTCCACATCACATCCCAAACTCATTCACCTGTTTGGAAAAACAATTTCCCTTCCAAAGTGGCCCGGGACTGCTCTTTCGAGGCCCTTGCCCTGCCGGTGGCCTGGGGACTCCTGCGGCAGAGCTGACCTCCCCGCCGAGGTGGCTCCTTTCCCTGAGGTTGCCCTCTCCCTTCCAGATTTACTCCTACCTGTTTGAAGTGCTGCACACGGCTGGCTTGGACAACAGCGAAATTCCCTACCTGTCCCTGGGGGTCAGCCTTAGTGAACTGCTCTCTACGCTCCTTTGTGTGAGTGAGTAGCTCTGCGGGGGAGCTGGGTGTGTGTGGGGGGGCGACATGCTGGGAGGGACCAGGCAGAGCGCCAGAAGGGAGCCTGGTCTGGGAGGAGCCACCGCCGCCATCTTGGATCGAGGGAAGGTTGCACCGCATCGCAGGTGGGGTGTGGGAGACACCAGAAGAGAGCGCCGCACACACACAGCTCTACAGCCCCCAAGGGGGCTGGCGTGTCATGCTCTAAGGCGGCGGCGGGGGGGGGGATTCATCCCTGATTACGGATTTTGAAACCACAGCAAAATCTGGACCATTTGTTTGTTTATTTATTACATTTCTATATTGCCCAATAGCCAAAGCTCTCTGGGCGGTTCACAACAATTAAAACCATAAAATACAATAAAACATAACACTTTTTTTGGTAAATTAAAACTACAGTATAAAACCAAAGTAAAAACCAGAAGCAGTGTAAAGATTTAAAATACAGTAACATATTTAAAAACAACAAAAAACTAAAGAACTAAAATGCCTGGGAGAATAAGCAAGTCTTCACCTGGTACCAAAAGGACTATGACGTAGGCACCAGGTGAGCCTCTCTAGGGTTTCTTCCAGTAGCCATGTGCAGGGACACCTGAAGACCATCTTGGTGTCGGGGCAGGTATGCACGGAACTAAAGGCTCCGGCTTCTGCGTCCCAGTTCTGGCCATCATCATACAAGATCAAAAGCGTGTGTAATCCAGTAGAAGCAGATGCCTACGTAGAGTATGCAACTTTGGACTGTCCAGCTCTCTCCTGGTCCGGGGGATGCAAAATCTAAAATCTGTCCTTGGCACATCGTTGACAGGGGCCAGCCACATATTTCAGAGGGCCCATCGTGCCCTCTCCCCAGTCGTGGCAGGCTTACCGGGCAGCAACAGCTGGCAGCCAGGCAGCAGCACGGACCCTGAGGCACCGTGGTCATTTCCCCACAATGAGCAAGTTGCAGGGCATGGCACTGTGCGGAAAACAACATTGCACCCGTCAGGGGCGGCGGGTGACTCCTATTTCGGTGGGGCTCCTTTTCCATTCCAGGTTTTGCAGGTTTTATTTGGAGCTTCATAGGAGTTATCCATGGTGCTCCATGGGGGTGAACCCATCTTGGGGATGGAGCCCTCCTGGCCGTGCGGCTACCCTAATATCAGAGGAGTCCATGGGGCTCATGTCAGCCACAGGGGGCACTGCTAGGGCAGGGCCCCATCCCTTGCCCAAGCGTGCCATGTGTCGGCCTGGGCCCGCCCGGTGTCGGCAGAGCGCTGGTGCTGCGGGAGTATCCGAGAGCCCGCCGTCCCCCGCCTTTGCAGAGCCCTTGCTGTCATTTCTCTCCCCAGAGTTTCCTCATTGAGCGGACCGGAAGGCGGGTGCTGCTGTGGGGAGGCTACGGACTGATGGGCACTGTGCTGGCCGCTGTCACCGTGACCCTCTCCCTGCAGGTAAGAGGACTTCCCGTCAGGGTTTTCCCACCAACCCTTCGTCTAAGATATAACCAGTGGTTTCCATTCCAGCTGCCAGCAGCAGCAGCTGCATCACTAGGGCTGCCATGGTGGCTCTTGGTCAGAGGAGAAAGAGCCAGCCAAATCGAGGGCTGACTGAGGACATTGACTGGGTGCCTGACACTGAACCCGAGCCCCAGGGCCGGATTAAGAGCATTATGGGCCTGGTGCAGAGGATTTTGGTGGGCCTTTTTATGGAAATAAATAAAATGAAGACGCAATTTTATATTAAAACAAATTAAATATTTTAATTACCATTAAAGTGCCAAAACTCAAAAACTCCTGCAGCTCATCAGTAAGGGTCTTCCCAATTTCCCCCAAATTATTTATTAAAAAAGAAAAAGCAGCCACAACAAAAAGCCAGGAAGCTTTGCTTGACCAAGAATAATTGTGTTGTTCTTGTTGCTTTGTTTCGTTTTTGTTTTTGTTTTTTTTTTGTTAAACTAGCATTTGAACAATTGAGCTGCGAATCAGAAAGATCTTTTGCTTGAGGCTGGAGAGAGAGGTCCCTTCTAAATCTGAATATTACAGACCCTAGCAAGCCCCCCATGTGCTTCAAAGAAATGTAGTAACAGTGATTGAAATGCAAAAACCTACCGAAATGCTAATTTGAGAACAACAGTTCTTGCTAGGTCTTGCCTCAAGCCTGTAATGCAGATGTGCTTAGAACACCTTTCTAATCTTGAAAAAATAATTAATTATGCTGAATGATAACGATCAGAGCTAACTCAAATCGTGCTGCTGCGTCCCTATATTGTGGGCCTATTTTCTGTTATGGGCCTGGGGCTGCCGCTCCAATCGCCCCTATCTTAATCCGGCCCTGCCGAGCCCGGGCCCTCACAGAGGCATGCCTCCCCCCAAGCCCAGGAGCCTGGCACACCATGCTTCTCCCACCCCACTGCACCTGCCCAACAGGTGAGGGGCCCCAGAGAGAAGGAGCAGCCCTTGCCCTCAGACCCTTTAAGGATTAGGAAGGGTAGATCAAATGGAGGGGCTCCATTCACCTCCAGTCACCTCAGCCATTTGAAACAAGACCATTTTCTTTCTTTTAAAATATATTTTATTTTAATAAATAAGATACCAGAAGTCCGGGTGTTTCTAAAAGGCATGAATGGGTCATAGGTGCAGCTTCAATGTATTTCTCTTCTTGGAAGGAGCCATCTTCAAGTTGGCTCTTTTCCTTGGAATCACCAGCCACGCCCGTCTGCCATCACCACATGAGTGCAGGATCAGAGGCAGCGTGCCTGTGTACACCACTTGCCAGGGAACTCCTGTTGCGCTCCTGTCCTGCTTGGGGGATCCCACGGGCAGCTGGTTGGCCACTGTGTGGACAGAATGCTGGACTAGATGGACCTTGGTCTGATCCAGCAGGGCTCTTCTTAAGTTCTTATGAGTTCATATGTGGGAATAGGTGCATAAAGGGATACGTAATGGGGAAAGTGTTAAAAGGGATTGGACAAGGTCCATAGTGCTGGAGTCTCCTTTACTGATGCGGCAAATATTGGGATTATCATGAATAATGCAGGGTCCACTGAAGTTGGCGTTGAAGGATCATTTTTTCAATGCTAGTAGTCTTTGCTTCTTCCAGTACACTGACATTTGTTCGCCTATCTTCCCAAGTAATTTGCAGGATTTTCCGGAGGCAACGTTGATGAAACCTTTCAAGGAGGTGGAAGTGACGTTTATAGATAGTCCATGTTTCGCAGGCATACAATAAAGTTGGTAATACAATGGCTTCATAAACCAGTGTTTTGGCCTTCTTACAAATATCCCGATCCTCGAACACTCTATGTTTCATCCGAGAAAAATGCGGCACTTGCGGAGCTCAGACGATGCTGGATTTCACTGTCGATGTTAGCTGTAACAGAAAGATACTGCCAAGATAGAGGAAATGATCGACATTTTCCAGTATTGTCCCGCCAAGCTGGATAGATGGCATCACCAAAGGATTGGCTTGCACTTGCTGATGAAGCACTTTGGTTTTTTGATGTTAAGTGAGAGACCAAGTTTTTTGTATGCTTCTGCAAAAGCATTTAGGATAGTTTGGAGATCATCCTCTGAATGTGCGGAGACCACATTATCATCAGCATACTGAAGTTCCACAACGGAGGTTGTAATTACCTTACTTTTTCTTTCAGCCTGCTGAGATTAAAAGCTTTCCATCTGTTCGATATATAATTCCCACACCGGTGGGAAGTTTCCCCTTGACAAGATGTAAAACCATGGCGATGAAAATGGCAAATAATGTTGGGGCGATAACACATCCCTGTTTAACACCTGATCCCATTTTAAATGGAGCACCATGAGAGCCGTTGTTGTCCAAAACCGTTGCCGTCATGTTGTCATGGAGAAGTCGCAAGATATTCACAAATTTATTGGGGCATCCAATTTTCATAAGGATAGTACGGAGAGCTGTACGGTCTACAGTATCAAAGGCCTTAGCCAAATCGATAAATGGCATATAAAGGGGTTGATTTTGCTCCCGGCATTTTTCTTGGAGCTGGCGTGCAGTAAAAATCATGTCTACTGTCCCTCTAGAGGGGCGGAAACCATATTGAGTCTCAGGGAGGATCTCTTCTGAAATAGATAGAAGACGGTTTGCGAGAATCCTAGCAAATATTTTACCTGCGGTTGCTAAGAGAGAAATGCCCCGATAGTTTCCACAGTCTGTTCTATCACCCTTCTTAAAGAGGGTGATAATTATGGCATCCCTGAAGTCTTCTGGGATCTCTTCTCTTATCCAGATTTTTCGATGAGTTTATGAAGATGTTGTACAAGTTCGGGGCCCCCTTCTTTAAAGATTTCAGCAGGAATCCCATCTGGTCCACTAGCTTTGTTGTTCTTCATTTGATTAATGGCTTTTTTACTTCATCCAAAGTGGGGAGTATTGCAAGTTCCTCTTTAATTTGTTTTTGCGGGATTTGCGAAAAAATCTCATTATCCACCTTAGATTTACGATTTAAAAGGTCATAATAATGCTCTTTCCAACGCAGTGCAATAGACTCTTTGTCTTTTAAGCCATCTGATATAAGAGGAAACAAATGCAACTAAACGCTAGGTAAGCACGTGGTTTTTGTCTGCCGCGTTAATCATTTTGCCAATTTGAAGGCGTTCCTGGTCAAATATTTAGCATTGATTTTCATCAAACCATCCTGATGTTCTTAGTTTCACAAATGTTTGTTCAAAATGCAAATAGGTTTTAGCTTAGACATTCCTCAAGTTTCCATTGTATTAAGAGGAAACAAAAACTAAACGTAGGTAAGCAGACAAACACATGTAAAAATGCTTAACATGTATAAAAGACAGTCCAGTGATCACAGATTTCGTTTCTTCATGGGAGAACTCACTTCCTTTGCTTGATCTGAGAAGACTGGTTAGATGCCTTATTTCCTATGTGTGTGTTTTTCTCCATAGGCCTTGTTCCTAGAAATGTAACTTGATATTGTTTTGATTTTTGCTTGTATCAGCATTATGTGCTTAGTGTTTATTCTGTACTAGGGATCTACGTGAAATAAGTAAAAGACAGAAAAGACAAAAGCTTGGTCTCAGAGAATTGTTACTGAACTAAAACTTGGTGTGTCATTAAAACCTGCATTTCCTGGCGACACCTTGCACTGGGGAAAATTTAGTGGGAGTGGTTACCTGGTGGTCTAGGGCCCCTAAAAACAGTAGTACTGGAATTCCCCCTCATAGAATCCTGGGCAGGGACAGATTTGTCACAATTCAGACAGAGGACAGGACAGGGAGCGGCCCTCTGCCTCCACGGTCTCCCACTCCTGGGAGAGACTTACGGTAAATTAACGATTTAGTTGCTGGCTCATATGAGCTCATAGCTACAGAAGCTGCACAGTGCTGGTGGTCAGCACAAAAGAAGCACCCAAATCCCTTGCCATGTTCCACCTCAGGGGCAGGCAACCTTTTCAGTCCTGTGTGTACATTTGCATTTTTTCCCCTGGTCCTGTGGGCACATTTGTAATTTGGGGAGGGGGAGATTCCCTGTCTTCTTGCCCTCCACACCTGGATTCCCTCTCTTCTTGTGCCCTGCCTGCATAAGGTGGAGTCTATCTACACTTTGAACAAACTAAGCATTTACACAAACATCCCGCAGGGATGAGTTGTCCTGGGCTCCCCATCTCCCATCAGAAGTCACTTTAAAGCTACTCTGCAATCTTTTTTTTAATCTAACAACAGAATAGAGCCGCACACCTGTAAAACTTGCAATGTATTTTCATTATAGACTTGGTTCTCGTGGATGCCATACTGCAGCCTCTTTCTGATTTTCTGCTTTGTGATCTTCTTTGGAATGGGCCCAGGTAAGTTGTTGAACCCTTATTTATATTAATATCTATAGATTGTTCTTCCACTCAAGACCTTCAAAGCAAAATAAAAGAAATGGCATCCAAAAAACAATAAAACCTGACAATGGTGTTCATTAGGTTGAGAGGAGGACAAACCCTGGCTGCAACTGTACCTTCTGGCAGGGTGGTGCTGGTTCGGAATGCTCCAGTTTACATCCAGTGTGCATCCCGGGACATGGCTTTGGATTTTGCAAATTTTGTACCAGAATTTCTTTGGCCATGCACACACATAGAAAGCTGGCCATGTCCTTCTACAACAGCCCTGCATATGCAGAATGATAGCAGCTTGCACTCGGCTAGCAAAACAAATTGACTCCAATCTCTGTAACACAAGAATATTCCTCATCTACTTGGGGTGTTTTTTATATTTGAGACTTCTTCTCCAGACAGCCCACCTGGGGTCAACAGGGTAAAATGCTGTTGAGATGGAGAGCTTAAAGGTTCTATCCTTGGATGGAACACGGAAGTGAGGACAGGCCTTGATGCCCGCTGTGGTTGCTGGACCGCCAGCTGCTGACCTCACCAGCAATCCCCCAAGTGCCACCAGTCCAGACCTAGTCTCTTTAATCCCTGATTCTCTCCTCTCCTCCCCACACCTAACAAAGTAGGATGTTTCCACCATGTCTTAAATGCCATCAAGCATGTGGGAGGAGCGTGTCCATTTAAAGCAAAATGGTGGTTGCTGCATAAAACAAATATGGTGGCAGATCCCCACAAGATTATCCTGCAGTCATCTTTTCTAACGTGCCGCAGGAGCGGCAGCATTGATCCCTGTTTTCCTCCACAGCGGGTGCCGCAGCATCTGTTAGGATGGAAATCTTTGACCAGTCCTCCAGATCGTCTGCCTTTGTGATCAGTTCAGTCCTAAATTGGGTTGGAGTCTTTGTGATAGGAATGGTATTCCCATTTATTGTGGTAAGTGAGTCTTTTCCAAAGCCTGCTTCTTCTGCTGGAAGATGGTGGGGCGCATACACTGCCAGTGCCATTACAGTTTGCTGAAACAGGCTTGCAGAATGGTGTCATGTAGGATGCCACGGCTTGGCATGCTGGGAAGTAGTTACATGTTCATAGATTCATAGATTCCTAGATCATAGAGTTGGAAGGAGCCTACAAGGCCATCGAGTCCAACCCCCTGCTTGATGCAGGAAACTAGATGGGAATCCAAGTAATAACCAGACCTGACCCAGCTTAGCTTTCCACACTCAGACAAGCTGAGCCAGCATAAGCCACAGGCCTGTTGGCAGCATCTGTCTGGGAATCACACAGGAAGCAACACACGTGGAACTAATAAACAATTGCTTCATAATACTATGGGGCTGGGGTCTGCTTTTCTCCCCCAGGAAAGCCTTCATCAGTTCAGCTTCCTTGTCTTCATGGGAGCCCTTTACACTGCAGGATTTCTTACATACGTCTTCTTGCCAGAGACCAAGGAAAAATCAATTCTAGAAATCCGAGAAGAGTTTGATAAACTCAACTTTAAAAAGAAAAAGCTTTTCATCTTAGAAGCAAACCATGCAGAGGGCCGTACGTTCTGCACCAAGCTGTAACTGGACACACCTGGACTTCGTGGCACAAGGAAGAGCCAAAGGCATTCCTGGCCCTCCTGTCTCCCAGCCAGATGCCGCCCCCCACCCCATGGGAAGCCCGCCCGCATGACAACAGTCCTCTCCTGCTCGTGTTCCCAGGCATTTGGTGTTTGGAGCCATGCTGCCTCTGACCCTGGGAGTCACACGTGACCATCACAATAGGTGTTCGGTAGGCACACACTCCATGAATTTGCCTTCTCCCCTTTCAAACCCAAACCCACCACACCTTGAGGAAATGAATTCCATTGTTTAACATGTGTAAAGAAGGGACTTCCTTTTGCCTATCCCGAATCTCTCACCATTCAGCTTCATGGGATGATCCCAGTTTCTAGTATTAGGAGAAAAGGAGAACAACTTTTCTCTCTTCAGTTTTTCCACAACGTGCATAACTTAAATACCCCTGCCATGTCAATCCTTATTTGCTTTCTGTCGAAACTAAAATGCTCCCAAAGACCCTGCCCTGATCATGTTGTTGCTAATTTCTTCATCTTTTCTGGCTCAACTCCTTTTTGAGTTGTAGCACCCAGAACTGTACACAGTTTTCCAAGTGTGGTTGCCCCATATATTTGCATAAAGTTATGATTTGGACCCCAATTTGGAGATTCAGAGAACAGCCTGATTTGGCTTAGACTGACATGGATGTTCCCCACTGCAATTTTGGTCCAAATCTGAATCTTTATTTGGAAATCCAAAACTTCATGCCTCTGACTGACGATTATTGGAATGAAACAAACAGCTATAACTGTTTTTCTGCTTGTCATAAGTGGATGAACCTTGCAAACATACTAGTACCTAGTGAGGGAAATAGGCTTGCCAAATTTCAGACAAGTGGGTGCAGGGGTTGTGGTACATGATTTTACAGGCAGTCCACAGGTTACGAGCGGGTTCCATTCTTAAGTCTGTCTTTAAGTTGAATTTTTACATAAGTCAGAACAGTATAGCGTAGTATACATTTACGCAAATTGTGGCCAGTACGCTATACTCTATGTAAACAACGTAGAGCTGGGGAACCCAGAAGTCTGGAGTTCGTAAGTACGCGTTGTCTATAAGTCGGACGTTCGTAACCCGGGGACTGCCTGTATATTTTTGATGTTTTTTTAATGGAAGCTGTCAATGACTTCTTTATTTCTTGGCAGAACTGGATGAAATGTGCAGGTTTAAGTTGCCCTTTCTGAGGGGATCAAGCCTGGCAGGTTTCAGATTAGCTTTGTGCAAGAGCAGCCTTTACAGTTTTGGGGTTTCCAAAAAAGAAAAAAAATGATGTGTTTATCCCTAGTTTTTTGTGGGCAATTACTATGAAAATTACATGCAGCATAGAGATGGCTGGAGTTAAGAATCCTGAAAGATTTCAGAAGGGCAGGTGCAGCAGTCCTTTGTGGAATGGGGGTGTTCAAATTTGGGGGCTGGGAATGTTTCACTTCCCCTCCCCCCCCACATAGGTTTTTTGGCAGTTTGTATGAAAACGGCGTATGCCACAGAGACATCTCTAGGCAACTAACCTGCAAAATTTCAGAAAGATCGTTGCAAAGGCCAGGGGATGAGTTTCACTGAATGAAAATCAGTTCAAGGCTTTTTGTTTTCTGCTCCATTGGCACCAAAGCCACAGAAAGTGCAACAGGACAAGGCAAGGGTGGGTGGTTACATGATTATTCGCACAGAGCAGCAGAGGCAGAAGGACGTGAACACCCACCATCCTCCAAGCAAGCTCCCAGTGCTGCATCCTCCCAGGCCCCACACAGGCCCCACCAAAACTCTCTGAATGCTCCTGCTCTGGGTGAGAGGGCTAGCAAAGAGCACTGGACGCTGGATCGGTGCTTCAGCTTTCCTCCCCCAAATCTCTGGCATTGGGGAGCCCTACCAAAGTCATCCGCTGTGATTAGAAGCTAGAGCTGTCAGTCACCAAGCTGCACCCTTGTTTGTTTTGGAGTGGCTTGTCGTATTGTCGGCCCAAACCTGGCATGGGGGCTTAAGCGTGGATTGTTAACCACACACAACGTGCCACGTTGCCGGGTTCTTCAAGGTGGCTTGTTTTCAGCGTGGCGTATCATGACGTGTGAACTGGGCCACTGTCTCTGCCTGTGTTCCTCCGGATCCCGAATCTTCAGGCCCTTTAGAAGCTTCCATTGATACCAAAGCCTGATTTATTTATTTTATCTATTTATTTAGAGAATTTTTATGTTGCTCACCAGCCAAAAAGGCTCCCAGAAGGGCTTGCATATAATCAAGTAAACAAGACAGTCCCTGCCCACAGGCTTACAGTCTAGAAGACAGGACAGACAAGGAAAAAGGAACAGGGAGGGAATTAACTCTTTCCACAGGGCTGGTGGAACGGCCCAGCTTCCCGCTCACCCCCCTCAGCTCAGCCTGCTGGAATGGCTGCTGGTGGTGGCAGCCGAGAGTGGAGGGCTGGTGGGATGGAATTGCAGTGTGGGAGGGGTGGTATTTCAAGGCGTTGTGGTGAGAGTGTCGGGCTGGGACTCGGGAGATCCGGGTTCTAGTCCCCGCTCGGCCATGAAACCCACTGGGTGACTTTGGGCCAGTCACTGACTCTCAGCCTAATCTACCTCACAGGGTTGTTGTGAGGATAAAATGGAGAGGAGGAGGAGGATTGTGTAAGCCGCCTTGGGTTCCTTGAAGGAAAAAAGGCAGGGTATAAATATAATAAATTTTTAAAAAAATAAAAGGGGGGGTCACACTGTTGTGGAGGGGAGAGTTAATCCGTCCCCAGCAGTCTCCCAACCAAAATCCCCCCCCCCATTGCAATGATCATATAGCTATTTGAAAATGTAGAAAGATGGAAACTTCTGGTCCCCTACAAAGTGAAACCACAGGATAAGACAGCAGGCACACGTACTACTCTCTGGGATCAGCCCTCCATGAATGCGTGGAACAGCTGCCCCACAGCCCCATTCCCCCGGGGCAAGCAAGGAGAATGCTGCGGCAGGCGCATCAAAAGCCACCGAGAGGCCCAGGAGCACCCTCAGGGCCACGCTTGGCAGGGCCACCTCCCGGCACTGCTCGCCCGCCCACCGGGGAGAACAAAGCAGTTCCCATTCCAGCACCAGGCGGAAAACTATAATGAATGAACAGAATCCAATAACCGGTTTCATCCAGGAAGATCTGGAACGGAGACACCCACAAAGCACTCAAACACTTTACCAAAGTAAGACAGGTTCTGACCGTGGTTAAGTTGTTAGTGGCCTGTTTTGTTTTGCTCTGGTGAAATTCACAATAAAAATAAATGAAAAAAGGTTGTTAATGGTCTGTGAGCACATTTGTGTGTGTGTGTGTGTGTGTGTGTGTGCTTTTCTGGAGGAACAGCCCACCCTTTCTCTTGGGAGTGTTGGCACCATTCAGTGAGGCATTCACCACTTCAAGGACACTGACCGCTCTCCAGGTGGTCCTTCAGGGAGAACAAGCAGAGACTGGATAAGAGCCCTAGCAACAACTATCTCTGATTCTGCTCGGAATATGGTGCCTACATTGGAACAGGTGTGAGCTATTTTATCTGCAGAATATTTAGTAAATTGGTCACAGTGGACCACAGATTCCCTTTGCAGGCGAGAGTATAATAGGCCCCGAACTCTCCAGGGCACCTCCACTGCCCAGCACTGAGCCTGGTGCAACTGCAGTTGCCGCTATCTTTCTTTGCCACTGTCACTGAAATATTAAATCGGTGTTTGGGATCAGTAATGGACTGGGCGGGGGCCAATAGACTGAAACTCAGTCCAGACAGACTGGGGGTACTTCGGGGGCAGGCAGTGTTAGGGTGCGCTCAGCCTGTCCTAGACAGGGGTGCACTCTAGATCCAGCTTTGTCGCTGAGGACCCAGGTGGCCTCTGCGGCACCAGACACCTTTTGTCAGTTGAGGGCGGGTGCACCAGGTACAAATCTTCCTGGACAGAAAGAGCCCTCTAGACCCTCCGTGTCTCAAGATTAGACTACTGCAATGCATTGTACATGAGGCTGCCTTGGAAGACTGTTCAGTAACTGCAGTTACTTCGAAATACAGCCACTGGGCTGCTCGCTGGTACCAGGTAATGGGAACAAGTTTCGCTAATTCTGGAACGACTGCACTGTCCCATCTGTTTCTGGGCCCTGAGCACCAATGGAAGTGCTGGTGCTCAGGGCCCAAACATACTTGGGGGGGGGGGAGGTACAAACTTGTGACATGTCACAATCCCATCCCATACACACAATCTAATGAATCACGGAAGGTACGTTTCTATTTTGATTCGGGAATTGTTTTCTGTGTTCTGAGTCCACAGGCCCAAAGCCCTTTAATGGCTCCAGAGTGGGAGAGCCCACCATCTCCCTAGGTAGTTGGTTCCATTGTCTTATTGCTCTGACAGTCAGGAAATGTTTCCTGATGTTTAGGTGGAATCTGGGTTCCTGTAACTTGAGCCCATTATTCCGTGTCCTGCAAACTGGGATGATTGAGAAGAGATCCTGCGCCCCCTCTGTGTGACAACCTTTCAAGTACTGGAGGAGTGCTATCATATCTCCCCTGAGTCTCCTCTTCTGAAGGCTAAACATGCCCAGTTCTTTCAGTCTCTCCTCATAGGGCCTTCTTTCCAGACCTTTTATCATCCTTGTCGCCCTCCTCTGAACCCTCTCCAGTTTGTCTACGTCCTTCTTAAAGTGTGGTGCCCAGAACTGGACGCAGTACTCAAGATTAGGCCTAACCAGTGCCGAGTAAAGGGGAATTATATTACTTCCCGCGATTTGGAAGCTATACTTCTATGAATGCAGCCCAAAATAGCATTTGCCTTCTTTGGAGCGGGGTGTCCCTCGGGTTCTGAGGTGTTGGAGCACCCGCGAGCCTCGCCCGGGGGTCTGCTGGGGGTGTCCGGCTGTCTCCAAGCGTGAGTGGGGAGAGAGAGTGTTGGGTGCCGGTGTTCGCTGTGCCCTGGAGCACGGAGGGAGAGGGTGGGTCTGGCGATGGGAACAGAGAAAAGCGTTCTTACCTGGCAGGGGAGACACCTTAATGATGAAGAAGGTTTTCCAGGGTGTGCTGACCCTTGCGATTTCCCCAAATGCGGGAAACGTGACTGTATAATTTGTGGTGGGGGACTGTGAGCTTTGCAGTCTTTCTTCCTTGCAACCTTCTTTATTATTACAATGTAAGATCCTGCTGCTGCTCACAGTAACAGGATTTTGCCCCTTTCCCCAGTGCCCCCCTAGTTTCTTTGTGCCCAGGTGTCCCCCCACTACTGCTAGTAGTGGTCGGGGTACTTCAAAACTGGGGAGAAGCGCAGGTCAGGGTGGCAGACTTTGGGCTCCTCCACCCGCCCCACTGCTTTCCCCTCAGGTTCTGCCACTTCTGGAGCAGACAGCCAGACAGGGTGAACTGCAAAGCCAAGGGGACAGTTGGGACTTCCCAGCACCCCAAAGAAATCCCAGGGATCCTGCTTGGAAGGGGCATGAAATTGAGGGGAAATATGCTTTTTTGCAGGATCTTGGGTTTTGGGCGGGGGGGTGCCTCTGGGTGATCCACACTTGGGAAAGTGTGGTCAGCCCAGGGGCACATGACCCCCCGCAAAAACCCCGAAGATTGTGCTGCAAAGGGTGCTTCCCTCTCCCCCTTAAAAAAAAAAAGTAGCATGTAGACTTCTAAGTTCAAAGCAGTAGACTTCAAAGCAGTAGACTTCAAAGTTAAAATTTGGCATGCATAATGGTCTCAATGGAAATATTATGCAAGCCAAAATTTAACTTTATTATAGCCTACTGCTAAACATTCTTTGGGATTTTTTTTAAGTGGGGGTGAGTGGGAAGCACCCTTTGGGTTAGGTTAATCCCTGCTGAGGTTTAGCGTGTCATCTGACCCCTGCAGAGTGCTTTAGAAGCCAACCTGGTGTGGCTTCTAAACCACCCTGCAAAACCATGGCTTGTGTTAGGGTTACGCTAACCCTAGATCCAGGCATCCCAGCCTTGCTTTTCGCTTAGCACGTTTCTCCCTTTCGCCTTGCACTTGGGCTTCTCCAAAGTCCATAGAACCTTTGTGAAAGGCCAACCTCCAATTAAATCGTTCATGGGCCAGAGCTTCCCAGTTCTCGATGTTTATATTGCATTTTTTTAGATTAGACTTAAGAACATCTTTAAACCTCTTCTGTTCCTGACTCCCAGCTGAACAGGAGCACAACAGGAGAGAGGCTCCAGCTGTTTTTGGGACTGTGATAAGGCAAGCAGGCTCCCAGAGAGCGAGCGAACAGGCGAGCAAACAGGCGAGCAAACAGGAGTTTGGCAGCAGAGTTCAGCAGGGGAGGTCAAGGGGAGGTCAAGAAATTTTCTAGAAAGACAGAAACATAAAGGGAACAGAGCACTATGGAAGGAAAGGACTCAGCAGTGGTGGTGACCTGCAATGTGTGTGCAATGTTTGTTTTCCTGCCGGAGATCAACATGGCCTACATGTGCAACAAGTGCAAGCTGGTCACGCTGTTGGAAGAAAAGGTCAGAGGACTGGAGCAGCAAGTGTCAACCCTCAGGAGCATAAGAGAAAGTGAGGAGTTCTTAGACAGAACGGTGGATCTACAGCAGCAAAGCAGTAGAACAGGAGCCAGAAGGGCAACAGCAGGATGAGGCGGAGGCAGAGACTGCAGAGGCAAGGGAAAATAACGTAGGGGGAACTCCCTGGAAAAGGATGACTGTTAGGAGCAGAAGAACTAGAAGGCATTCTGCGCCTGTGGAAGCAGTGGAGCTATGGAACCGCTTCCAGGTACTTGAGGACGAGAGCAGAGCACAGCCTGCAGAGGACGAATTACCGGGCACCCAACGTGACAGCGAGCCAGAGGCTGAGGGTCAGTCAAGTGGAGGCAATCAAACCAAGGCCTACAGCAAGAGAAAGAGAAGAGTACTCGTAGTGGGAGACTCCGTCCTGTGGGGGATCGAGGCCAAAGTATGTCGCGAAGACCCATGGACTCGCCAGGTGTGCTGTCTCCCCGGGGCACGGATTAAGGATGTGACAGAGCAGCTGCCGAGGCTCATACAGCCCACCGACACATACCCCTTTCTTCTCTTCCACGTGGGTACAAATGATAGTGCCAAGCGGAGTTACAAAGAAATGACGGCAGACTTTGAAGAGCTGGGAAGGGAACTCAAGAACTTCGGGGCCCAGATAGTTTTCTCATCCATCCTTCCAGTACTTGGAAGAGGCATAGAAAGGGAAAGAAAAATACTCCGAGTGAATGACTGGCTATGAAGGTGGTGCCGACGTGAGGGATTTGGATTCTGGGACCACGGGCTACACTTCCTGGAAGATGGACTGCTGGCAAAGGATGGATTGCACCTCACAAGGACTGGGAAGAATGTGTTTGGCCACAGCATGAGGAACTTAATCAGGAGGGCTTTAAACTGAATCCAACAGGGGAGGGAGACATAAACTCGGGGGTTCCAATGGAAGAAGGCCTCTGTGCCACAATGGAGAGAACAGCTCCAGCGGTGCCCATTGATAGTCTACCACAAAATGTAGGGAAAAAGTCGGACTATAAAGCACATAGTCTTCAATGTCTCTATACTAATGCCCAGAGTATGGGCAACAAACAAGACGAACTTGAAGTCTTGATACATGAGGGCAAGTACGACTTGATAGGGATAACTGAAACCTGGTGGGATGACTCCCATGACTGGAATACAGCAACTGAAGGGTATAACTTGTTCAAAAGGAACAGAAGCAACAGAAAGGGAGGTGGAGTTGCACTGTATGTTAAAAATACGTATCTCTGCACAGAGATACAGGAAGAGGAGCTTGGCAGCCCCACTGAGAGCATCTGGGTTAAAATAAAGGGGGCAAAGAATAAAACGAACATGGCGATTGGAGTCTACTACCGACCACCCAATCAAAGAGAAGACGAGGATGAAACTTTTGAAAAGCAAATTGCCATTGTTTCAAGGAGGCACAATGTGGTAGTAATGGGTGACTTCAATTTCCCTGATATCTGTTGGGAGACTTATTCAGCCAAACATGGGCCCTCCAAGAAATTCCTGAGCTGTGCTGCTGATAACTTCCTTGACCTGATTCTAACCAACAGGGATGAGTTAGTGGATAAAGTGGTACTCAGTTTCGGGAACTCTGGGGGAAAGTGACCATGTTATACTTGAGTTCTTGATTCTAACGGAAGCAAAAGCTGAGTGTACCCAAACATGTACCCTGGATTTTAGGAAAGTCAATTTTAACAAACTCAGAACAATGATTAGTAAGATCCCATGGCAAGCAACTCTCATGAGAAAAGGAGCCCAGGAGGGGTGGGAGTTTTTTAAAAAGGAAATTTTAAAGGCACAATTGCAAACAATTCCCACAAGGAAAAAAGGCAGAGGGCAACAGAAGAAGCCAATGTGGCTTCACAATGAACTCAAAGATGACCTGAAAACAAAAAAGGACACGTATAGGAAGTGGAAAGAAGGACAGGCTACAAGGGAAGAGTACAGGCAGGTAGCACAGAACTGCAGGAATAGTGTCAGGAAGGCTAAAGCTGAGAATGAGCTAAGGTTAGCGAGGAATGCTAAAAGCAACAAAAAAGCTTTCTTCAGATACATGCACAGTAAAAGACAGAAGAAAGAACTGGTGGTTCAACTATGCAATGAGGATGGCAAATTGATAACAGAAGACAAAGAAAAGGCAGAAGTGTTCAATTCCTACTTCGGCTCAGTCTTCTCCCAAAAGAGGGTCTGTGACCCCCCCTGGCAAACCTGAAGTGCAGACTGAAGGGGCAGGATTGCAGCTTGAGATCGATAGGCAAAGGGTCAAGCAGCACCTGATTGCTCTGAATGAGTTTAAATCTCCAGGGCCTGATGAGCTGCATCCTAGAGTAATAAAGGAACTGGCAGAAGAACTCTCAGAACCACTGTCTATTATCTCTGAGAAATCATGGAGGACAGGTGAAGTGCCAGACGACTGGAGGAGGGCAAATGTTGTTCCCATCTTCAAAAAGGGCAAGAAGGAGGAACCTGGGAACTATAGGCCACTCAGTCTGACATCAATCCCTGGGAAGATTTTGGAGCAGATTATAAAGAAGTCAGTCTGCAAGCACCTTGAAAGCAATGCAGTGATTACTAGAAGCCAGCATGGATTTGTCAAGAACAAATCCTGCCAGACTAATCTGATCTCATTTTTTGATCGGGTAACCTCCCTTGTGGACTGTGGGAATGCTGTGGACATCATATATATCTGGACTTCAGCAAAGCTTTCGACAAAGTGCCTCATGATATCCTGATTAGCAAGCTAGCTAAGAGTGGGCTAGATGGAACAACTATCAGGTGGATCCACAATTGGCTACAGAATCGGACTCATAGATTTCATAGATCATAGAGTTGGAAGGAGCCTACAAGGCTATCGAGTCCAACCCCCTGCTCAATGCAGGAAACTAGAGGAGGGGTCTCCCATCCAAGTAATAACCAGGCCTGACCCTGCTTAGCTTTCCACACTCAGACAAGCTGAGCCAGCGTGAGCCACAGAGTGCTTATCAATGGTTCCTTCTCAAACTGGGGAGAGGTAACAAGCGGGGTACCACAGGGCTCGGTCCTGGGCCCGGTGCTCTTCAACATTTTTATTAATGACTTGGATCAGGAGATGCAGGGAATGCTTATCAAATTTGCAGATGACACAAAGTTGGGTGGAACAGCTAATACTCTGGAAGACAGAAACAAAATTCAAAGTGACCTCGATAGGCTGGAGCGCTGGGCCGAAAACAACAGAATGAAATTTAATAGGGATAAATGCCAAGTGCTGCACCTAGGGAGAGGAAACCAAATGCAGAGTTACAGAATGGGGGACACTTGGCTCAACAATACTACAAGTGAGAAGGATCTTGGAATTGTGGTAGATCACAAACTGAATATGAGCCAGCAATGCGATGTGGCCGCAAAGAAGGCAAATGCAATTTTGGGCTGTATTAATAGAAGTATAGCTTCCAAATCGCGTGAAGTGATAATTCCCCTTTACTCGGCACTAGTTAGGCCTCATCTTGAGTACTGTGTCCAGTTCTGGGCACCACACTTTAAGAAGGACGTAGACAAACTGGAGAGGGTTCAGAGGAGGGCAGCAAGGATGATAAAGGGACTGGAAACAAGGCCCTATGAGGAGAGACTGAAAGAACTGGGCATGTTTAGCCTTCAGAAGAGGAGACTGAGGGGAGATATGATCGCACTCTTCCAGTACTTGAAGGGTTGTCACACAGACAGGGCCGGCGCTACCGCTAGGCAGACCCAGGCGGCTGCCTAGGGCGCGTGGCGGAAGAGGGCGCAGCGTTTCTGCGCCCCTTCCTCGCCTCCGGCATGCTCCTGCCCCACCTGCCGCCTCCGCTGCACCTCCCCCCCGCGCGCGCGTGTGCGCCCGCCCGCCCGCCACCTACTTACCTTCCCGTCGTTTCTGGAGCCCCGCCGGCGTTGTTTTGGCGGGAGGAGGAACCAGGGCAACAGGGCTTAAACAGCCCTGTTGCCCTGGTTTCCTCGGCAAAAAAAGAAAAAAAGCGTGGGGGTCCCATCGCGTCGGAGGAGGAGGGGGCGGCGGCGGCAGTAGCAGCAGCGGGGGCGGGGGGAAGGTAGGTGGTGGTGGGGCGGTGGCGGCACAGGGGGGGGTTGCAGAGCAGGGCTGCTTTGCTCCGGAGCCCCCCCCATGGCACGAGAGGGGGGGGCGCTAAATATAATTTGGCCTAGGGCACCAAACAGTCCTGCACCGTTCCTGCACACAGAGGAGGGCCAGGATCTCTTCTTGATCATCCCAGTTTGCAGGACATGGAATAATGGGCTCAAGTTACAGGAACCTAGATTCCACCTAAACATCAGGAAAAATTTCCTGACTATCAGAGCAATAAGACAATGGAATCAACTACCTAGGGAGGTGGTGGGCTCTCCCAGTCTGGAGGCATTCAAGGTGCAGCTGGACAGACATTTGTCAGAGATGGTTTGACCTGGATTCCTGCATTGAGCAGGGGGTTGGATTCGATGGCCTTGTAGGCCCCTTCCAACTCTACTTTTCTATGATTCTATGATTCTTATACTGACCACCGATATTCCGCTTTCCATCGGCAGTCAGGCATTCGAACAACATGACCGGTCCACTGAAGTTGGCGTTGAAGGATCATTTTTTCAATGCTAGTAGTCTTTGCTTCTTCCAGTACACTGACATTTGTTCGCCTATCTTCCCAAGTAATTTGCAGGATTTTCCGGAGGGAACATTGATGAAACCTTTCAAGGAGGTGGAAGTGACGTTTATAGATAGTCCATGTTTCGCAGGCATACAATAAAGTTGGTAATACAATGGCTTTATAAACCAGTGTTTTGGTCTCCCTACAGATATCCCGATCCTCGAACACTCTACGTTTCATTCGAGGAAATGCGGCACTTGCAGAGCTCAAACTATGCTGGATTTCAGTGTCAATGCTAGCTGTAACAGAAAGATAGCTGCCAAGATAGAGAAAATGATCGACATTTTCCAGTATTGCCCCGCCAAGCTGGATAGATGGCATCACCAAAGGGTTAACTTGCACGTGCTGATGAAGCACTTTCTGATAAAGCACTTTGGTTTTTTTGATATTAAGTGAGAGACCAAGTTTTTCGTATGCTTCTGCAAAAGCATTTTGGATAGTTTGGAGATCATCCTCTGAATGTGCAAAGATCACATTATCATCAGCATACTGAAGTTCCACAATGGAGGTTGTAATTACATTACATTTTGCTTTCAGCCTACTGAGATTAAAAACCTTTCCATAATTCCCACACCAAAGGGGAGCTTCCCCTCAACGAGATGTAAAATCATAGCGATGAAAATAGCAAATAACATTGGGGTGATAACACATCCCCGTTTAACACCTGATCCCACTTTAAATGGAGAACCATGAGAGCCGTTGTTGTCCAAAACTGTTGCCATCATGTTGTCAATTTTTTTTGGTGATGGTACAGGAAACTATGTGGGCTTGGGGGAAAAACTGGGGGTACCAAGATATCTGTGGATGGGGAAATATCTTCAGGATTACATTAAACTTACTATTTGCTAGGATTCTCGCAAACCGTCTTCTATCTATTTCAGAAGAGATCCTCCCTGAAACTCAATATGGTTTCCGCCCCTCTAGAGGGACAGTAGACATGATTTTTACTGCACGTCAGCTCCAAGAAAAATGCCGGGAGCAAAATCAACCCCTTTATATGGCATTTATCGATTTGGCTAAGGCCTTTGATACTGTAGACCGTACAGCTCTCTGGACTATCCTTATGAAAATTGGATGCCCCAATAAATTTGTGAATATCTTGCGACTTCTCCATGACAACATGACGGCAACGGTTTTGGACAACAACGGCTCTCATGGTGCTCCATTAAAAGTGGGATCAGGTGTTAAACAGGGATGTGTTATCGCCCCAACATTATTTGCCATTTTCATCACCATGGTTTTACATCTTGTCGAGGGGAAACTTCCCACCGGTGTGGGAATTATATATCGAACAGATGGAAAGCTTTTTAATCTCAGCAGGCTGAAAGCAAAAAGTAAGGTAATTACAACCTCCGTTGTGGAACTTCAGTATGCTGATGATAATGTGGTCTCCGCACACTCAGAGGATGATCTCCAAACTATCCTAAATGCTTTTGCAGAAGCATACGAAAAACTTGGTCTCTCACTTAACATCAAAAAAACCAAAGTGCTTCATCAGCAAGTGCAAGCCAATCCTTTGGTGATGCCATCTATCCAGCTTGGCGGGACAATACTGGAAAATGTCGATCATTTTCTCTATCTTGGCAGCTATCTTTCTGTTACAGCTAACATCGACAGTGAAATCCAGCATCGTCTGAGCTCTGCAAGTGCCGCATTTTCTCGAATGAAACATAGAGTGTTCGAGGATCGGGATATTTGTAAGAAGACCAAAACACTGGTTTATGAAGCCATTGTATTACCAACTTTATTGTATGCCTGCGAAACATGGACTATCTATAAACGTCACTTCCACCTCCTTGAAAGGTTTCATCAACGTTGCCTCCGGAAAATCCTGCAAATTACTTGGGAAGATAGGCGAACAAATGTCAGTGTACTGGAAGAAGCAAAGACTACTAGCATTGAAAAAATGATCCTTCAACGCCAACTTCAGTGGACCGGTCATGTTGTTCGAATGCCTGACTGCCGTCTCCCAAAGCAGTTACTTTACTCCCAACTCAAGGATGGAAAGCGGAATATCGGTGGTCAATATAAGCGGTTTAAAGATGTTCATAAGGCTAATCTAAAAAAATGCAATATAAACATCGAAAACTGGGAAGCTCTGGCCCATGAACGATCTAAATGGAGGTTGGCCTTTCACAAAGGTTCCATGGACTTTGAAGAAGCCCGAGTGCAAGGTGAAAGGGAGAAACGTGCTAAGCGAAAAGCACGTCAAATGAATCCTTTACAGGACCATCTTCTATCTGGTAACCTGTGTCCTCACTGTGGGAAGCTGTGTGGATCTAGAATTGGCCTCCACAGTCACTTACGGACCCATCGCTAGAGTCTACACAATCTTCTTTAGAATCTCCTCCTTTTATCCCGGAAGACAATCTTACTCGGTCACGAGTGATCGCCTGATGATGATGAAACTTACTGTGCATTTATTTACTCAGAAGTAAGTCATACTGAGTTCAATGTTATTTACTCCCAGGAAGTGTATGTATGATTGGAGTGTTACTCCTTAGTAAATGTGCTCAGAGCTGCAACCTGCCTTGCCCACCCTGAAGCTAGTTCCAATATCTGGATCTAGCAAGGAACCCGGGGACTGATAACTTTGGTAATTTAAAAGAAAAACCAACCAAAAGCAAAGGTAGCCATGCTGCTCCTTGAGAAATAAAAACCCAAAATCCACAGTTGGGCAATAACTTTATTAGGAATTTGTGTTGGTCCTAATAAAGGTATCTAAGCATGTTGGTACTTTAAGAGTTGCATGATAATGAGGTTTCTAGAAACTTAATATTGCAACATTTAGTGTAGATTTTAGGATTTCAAGAAGTTAGAACTGTGAAAAAAGATGTGTTCTAGAATCCCAGAAACAACCAAAATATTTGAAATAAAACGAGGAGCCACTTTGGGAGGCAGCTCTGCCTGTCTCCTCACCTGGTCCAGGGACCAGGAGCAGCAATTTATTTATTTATTTATTTATTTATTTATTTATTTATTATATTTATACACCACCTTTTTTCCTGCAAGGAACCCAAGGCGGCTTACATCATAATCCTCCTCCTCTCCATTTTATCCTCACAACAACCCTGTGAGGTAGGTTAGGCTGAGAGTCAGTGACTGGCCCAAAGTCACCCAGTGACTAGAACTAGCAGGGACTAGAACCCGGATCTCCCGAATCCCAGACCAACACTCTCACCACTACGCCACACTGGCTCAGCAAGGCAATGTCTTCCAGTCCTGAGTTCTCTGTGTGGTGCTGCTGTGCTGTTGGTGATGGCTGGGGGTGGGAAGCGAGTGAGGTTTTACCCAGAGGTAAATCCACTATGTCTCATGGGGGTTACTCTCTAGCAATTGTGTAAGTTTGCAGCCTAAGAGCATGAGTTATAATAGTCGACTACAATACATCTCCCACGCTCTCCCTTGCCAGTGTGCCACGTTCAGTTTGCAATCAACCGGTAAATGTTTAAGGTGCCGCGCGGCTCTTTGCTGGTCCCGGCACTCCATCCTCCCGCTCTGGCGTGATTAATGTCCCTGCAGTCAGATGCAGTCCTCACACCACACATCTGCATGTACATTATTTAATGCATTTCTTAGCTGCCTTCCAAGACTGCAGTCTTCCCTACAGTTGGCAAAAAGTTCCACATCCATTTACAATTAACTTTTTTTTCCAGGATCAAGTGCAGCCAAAGTGAGTTTATATTATTTGAGGATAGCAAAGGTCATCAACAAAGGCCTCTCCCCCTTTCCCAAGTCTGAGGGCGTTCACAGAAGCTAGCCAGTTTTTGATCATTTAATTGGATGTGGTTGTCTACTGTTGGTTGATCTATTTAACCCAGCAGTTCCAAATTTTGCACAGAACGCAAAAATTAATACATTAATTAAAAACCTGCATAGTAAACTTTAACTTCAATTAAACAGTGCCTGGTGGTGATGGTTTCTGCAGGAGTGCGATCAGAGAGACGGTTGGGAAACCGCCCATGGTACAGCCTGTAGAAAGGAACCAGTCCCTGGGCAGAGACCGCCCCCCCGGCCCCCGGCGCTGAGATGGCCCGCTTTCTCTCTGACCTGGTGAGTAATACATTCCTTGCTTCTAAGCTGTGTCTGTCACTTTTCTATATATATATATATTAAAAAAAAATATCTTCAGAAGGTACTTACAGAGCAAGGAACAATTAAAAAACATATTTATTTCTTTATTTGATTTGTACCCCACTTTTCTACCAAGAAAAATGGCACTCAAGGCAGCTTATAATCATAAATAAAACAATTAAAACAATAATAAAACAAATGCATTAGAACAATAAAAACCCAGCAATAACAGAATAAAAACAGCATCCAGCCCAACAGACCTGCTTGCACACCAACGTCCTGCTTGAATAAAAAGATCTTTGCTTCCCAGACAACATCGAGGGAGCAAACCGAGCTTCCTTCAACAGGGAGCTCCACAGCCTGGGAGCAGACACCAAGAAAGCTCTCTCTCAAGTCACCACCAAACACACCTCTGAAGGTGGCAGCATCTATAAAAGGGCCTCTCCCCAAGACGTAGCAGGCTTGTGTGGGAGAAGGTGGTTGTTCAGGTAGCCTTATCACAAGCCATATAGGGCTTTATAGGTTATAACCAGCACTTTGAATTGTACCCGGAAAAAGACCGGAAGCCAGTGAAGCTGTGTTGATGAGGGGGGCACGCACCCCTTGTAACTGGCCCCGGTCAACAGTCAGGCATCAGCATTCTGGACCAGCTAACGTTTCTGGACAGTTTTCAAGGGCAGCCTCACGCGGAACACCATTACAGTAGTCCAAACAGGATGCATACGTGGCCATGGCTGGATCAGACATCTCCAGGAACGGGAGCGGTTGGCGCACTAGCCTCAGGCACTCCTGGCCACTGCGGAGACCTGGGCACCCAGGTTCAGGGCTGGGTCCAGGAGTACACCCAAACTGCGAGCCCGGGTCTTCCAGCACATGAGGAGTCCCAAGAGTTTCAGCTATAGAGCGTCAGCTATTGGGCAGTAATGAAATGAAATATTCTCTGATCTGCCAGGAGCACCGCTGTCTTGTCTGGATTAAGCTTCAACATATATATATTTCTAGGTGAAGCAGACAACACCAAAATTATTTTTTAAGACTCCTCACCAAAAGATATAACCACAGGGCATTCAAGTATTAATATTGGAAATATTATCAGAGTATGGGGTATCCAGAAGCCTTTAGCCTGTGGCACCTGCCACTTCTTTAAAGCCATCCTTGAACCTCTCAAAACAACTGGAAATGGAGGATGCAGTCAAGGGGAGCAACCCCAAGGCCCCCAGCAGTGCAGCGGCGGCGGCTGAGGGATCTCTTCAGGACAAGATCTAGAATATGAAAAGTGACTGGTTGCGCCTGACTACACTGCACCACTGTGCCAGTTGCAGTGCCTTGTTTCCCAGAGGGTGCAATCCTATACATGTCTACTCAGAAGAGAATCCCCTATGCCTGCATACCTATGCCAGGTATGCAGGCATAGGGTTGCAGCCTATTGAACAGACCATTGAACTCCCCCCCCCCCTTTAAATGGTGGCACACCTCTGCTCTCACTTTCCGGCCCTCATTTTCCTCAAATGTGTCATGTTTGCCTTAAACGGGAAGGAAGATCCGCAAGCTGCATTTTTAGTTCCTCCTTGTTCTGTGCCTTGATTGTTGTTGCCGTGATTTAGGATCATCCTCTCCCTTGGCCAAGCAGGCAATCAGTCAGGCCTGCTTTTCAGACAGACAACTGAGATCTGGGTCACTTGTGGGGTGCGGGGCGGCAATGCCTGAGCTGTTGCTCCCAGGTCTTATCTCCACATTTTGAGGACCTTTAAAAAAAGAAATCCACCGGATAACAAATTCGTATTATCTGCCATAGACCTTACAATGTATTGGATGCATGGGGTATTCTGGATTTGCCACTTTGTGTGTGTGTGTGTGTGTGTGTGCGTGCGCGTGTGTGCGTGCGGGCATGCGGGGGAAGGTAGGCTCCTACCTTCTGTGTTTCTGCTGATGCAAAGCAAGCACAGCTTCTCCTTGCCAGAAGGACCATGGAAACTTGACAGCAGAATTCATTTTTTCCCTCTTCAAAAGGAAAATGTCCATGGCTGATTCTTTCATCGCATAACAATATGAAGCAGACTTTGATGTTGCCATGAGGTGGCAGCAGTTATTAGAAGAAAAACGCAGTGGCTCAGACAAAGGGTTGTTTCAGTTTTGAACATCCTCTGCCTGAGAATCAAATGGGGAAAAACTGACCTTGCCGAACCTTTACATTCAATATTAACGATTATTTTATAGCATTTTGTTTCATTATATTTAATGTTCAACCTGTTTTTATTTTATTTTATACTTCATGTATATATGTATTGTGATGTATTGTGATGGCCATTGGCTATAAACAATAAAATTCTGAGAACTTGGAATATTAACGGACAAAGGGGTAGTGGTGTTAGCGTGGCTTGTGGAAGTACTTCCAGTGCCAGAGGCCACTGGTTGACATGGTGATGCATTTCACATCCTCATCACCTTTAAAGCAAAATGTACCTGTCACTGCTGACGGATGTTCTAAACCCTTTCACTTGTGTGAGGGAATTAACTAGCTAAATTCTTGCACTTGAAATTTCAGTTTTGCAAAATTTTGTTCTCTAAGAACCATGCGTGTGCATGTGTGCGCATGTGTTTTCCACTATGAACTATTCGAGAATACATCTTTGGTGGCTGGCAGGCTCTAACACATTGTCTTTCCAGATTCAGTACCGGGGTTTGTTCCAAATGATCCTCGTGCTAGGAATAGGCGGCAGCTTCCCGTACGGGTTTCATATTTCTGTGATCAACTACCCCTCCGTGGTAAGCAAAAGATTTTCCTGCAGTTCTTGAGTTTGGTCTTTCAAGAATATGTGAAGTTGCCTTATAGCCAGACCCTGCTTGGTCCATCTAGCTCAGTATTATTCACACGGAAGAGGCAGCAGCTCCTCTCCAGCGTTTCAGACAAGGGTCTTTCCCAGCCCTACCTGGAGATGCTGCCGGCCGGGGCTTGGACCGGGACTTGGACCGGGGGCCTTCTACCTGCCGAGCGAGCGGGGCTCCAGCCCTGCCATCGTGCCCTTGCCCCGAAGGCAAGGCAGGGACTTGATCTGGCAGCTGCAGGTGGGACAAGTCTGCCGGTGGCCCCACATGGGAAGACAAGAGTTTTAAGTGTTTGCCTTTTCAGGAGACCGACATACTTTTGGGGGGAGCTACTTGAGGTCCCGCTGTGTGACACGTTCCTGTTGCTTTGGAAAGGCAGAGGAGTTCTTTGTCAGTAAGGTCTGCCTCCCTCAAAATAGCCTGACAAACAGCAGGGAAGAGTCATGCCACTGGCGCTGTGGGCCCATCGACTGCTCCAGCCCTCTGCCACCCTCCCATGTTGAATAGCCCTCTTTTATTATGTTTCCGGGGCCGCCGCCCACCTGTCTTGACCACGTTTCATAGATTTCGTAGAAGACCTGTCTTGATCATTGACATATCTTCTACAGGGGGCTTCTGCTAAAGTCGGAGCTAGGGCAGAGTGTGAGATCACCTATTTCTGAAAATTGTACTGACTGTGACTAGCTTCACACAGCACAATAAGCCATGGTGGCTTATAAGCCAGGGGTGGCTTGTTGTGTTGTCTGACTCCAGCCAGAGTGGCTTCTGTGCAGTTAACAAATCATGCTGCTGGGTTCAGGCAACAACTGGGTTCACACAACATGCTAAGCCACAGCGGCTTCGAAGCCATGGTGGCTTAGTGTATTGTGTGAACCTGTCTCGCACGCTTCCCGCAGGGTGGTTTATAAGCCCACCTGGGTGGGTTTATAAGCCACCCCAACAAGCCATGGCTTGTACTATGGTTTTGTAGCCACCCCTGGGCTTGCCATGTCACCCAAACATGGGTGACACAACGAGCCCAGCCAAAACTGGTGCAGAGCCGCTTGGCAAGAGCAGCACTTTGTGGCGGCCGTCGCCAGGTTCCTTGATCTCCGCCGTGCACTGCTGCCATGAGCCCCGGCTTGAGGAGGCAGCATGCGCCGGTATCACTCCCACTTCTGAGGACTCCTCCTGAGCAGGAGTGGGGAGGGCAGCAATGATTTGCAGGAGCAGCGGGGCTGTCCGCTGTGCCCCTACTCCCCACCTGTCATTTCAGGCTGGCAGGGAAGAGGAGGGAGCTTCACCCAGCCAGCCGATGGCCTGTAGGCCCCTTCCAACTCTACTTTTCTATGATTCTATGATTCCTCCTCCATAGTCTCCAATTGCCCTGAAAATGCCAGAGGGGACGAGGGGGGGGGGACACACTGTGAGAGCTGGACTGACCCGGGTTCAAAAGCTTCCCTAGCCAGTGACCCTCAGTCCCAGTCACGCAGGCGGAAAGAGGAGATAACAGCAGTTAATAAAGATTAAAGAGTTTATTTGTAAGACCCAATTACATGGGATTAAGGCTATCAATGCATCTCTTACTCACTACATCATTGCAGACTCAAATCCAATACCCCAGTGGTAAGGCTAGATGAAGTGAAGTCCAGAACAAGACTAGTCGAGCAAGACGAGAGGAGAGGAGCGAGAAGAAGAGTGAAGCTATCAACAAATGTGTTAGCTTTATACCGCAGACCCTGTACCTATAAATAGGATATTACTCACCCCAGTTGGATAACCTATTCATCAACATGTTGATTCCAAACCTGTCCAAGGTTGCTGAGTCATATCACCTTGAGACTATGTCTGGTGACCGGAGCCTTGTGTACTTCATCTCAAGAGACAACCTCCATGTCAGGTGATAATCCTGATGTCAGGTGGTAATCTCGTTCTGCCTATGCAAAACCTAACATCCCCCTGCTTTTGCATTTGTCGCAGAACGTGGTTATTTACCTCATACAACAGCAACAGCTTTGTTGACATCTGATGCTGTTCTTTCATCTATGGACTTTGATTAAAAAAACTTCTGCAGGAATGACTTTACCTGCCAGAAATCTGAACCACCATCAAATCACTTCTGATGTATCCCTCCTTATGACACAGTTTTATTTGCAAACCCAAAACGTTGTGTATTACTATCTGCCTGCAGCATAGCAATCCTGCCTTGGTTTCCTGAAAAAAACTGTAATAGGTTTTTCACATCAATCCCAGCATCATTTAAACATTTTTTACAATTTAAACTATTTAAACAAATGCAATAACTATTCAAGCTTTACAATAGCATAATAGCACAATACATAATACAATGCATTCAGTTCAATTTCAGTTGAACTCTAACTTCTAAATGATTGTTTCTACAAAATCAATTGAACAAAGTATGGTTATAAAAATAACAAACTTCAGGTGTGTTCTTGTTGTTCTTACTATCACAACCACAACTGGCATTTCTGTGAATCTGTAAGCCACCTGTGTTCTGACTTGTAAAGTAGTCTGAAGTGTGATGTTCCCTCCAGATAATACTAAGCTCCTTTTCAGAGCTCTCCAAGCATGTCCTGTTGGTCTAACAGTCTGCCTATTACACTGACAGCAATATCTGGCCTTGTTGCTTGTACAGTAAAGCTCAACAGCCCAATGCTCCTGTGTAGCATTCAAACTGCTTTTCCATCAGCATGTGCTTGAAAACCCTCAATTATTTGGAGTCTCTCACTGAGTTAACTATCTCCAAAATTCTCAATCACATCCATGATATTTCTCTGGTTTGTTGCAGTAAGTACTGCCCTCTTGGTTCTCCCTCAACCTCTATTTACAAATAAACAGTTGATCCACCACCAAGCAGTTTCAATTCAATGAAATTCCAAACCCTGGATCAATTATATCATATTGCTTTTATCTGTCCAGAAAAAACAATAGATCATCCATTTAACAAAGTACATGCAGTCTATGTCCCTGTTCCTCCTGTTTAACAAACAAACATTGATCTGCCTCTCTGTGCAAATCTCAATTCAGCAATGTTTGAGTTCAAAACAGAATTCCAGCCTCCAGCTGATTCTAGCTTTTCTAAAGAAAATTCTCAGACAGTTTTCCAAAGACTTCCTCTCATTTAAAATGCTTATGTTCCAATATTTCCAACTGTGAAATATTAATACATCTTTCCACATTCTTAAACATGTCTAACTGTTTCAATGCAAATTGTTGTTGCACTCATCTTATGCTTATCCAGCTCCTTTTACTGAGCAAAAAATCACAAGCAACCAATCTTTCTGTTTTTCATATAACCTTTTCAATCTGGTTAGTTTTCACTTAAAAAATCTATCTGGTAACAATGAGTTCCATGGACTGCTGTTTGTTTCACCAGTTTCCATGTTTTGTTCTTTATCCAAAGAATTCAACTCAGCTTGCATACCCTGAAGCTATGGTTCAGCTTCCTTAACAGATAATTTTTTCACTTCTTTGAAATTTTGAAGTTTCAAATGGCTTTTCCTGCAAATTCATCCTGATATCTCACAGGTTGTTTGACTCACCTGTTCCTTACCTCATCAGTTATCAGGTTCCTGTTCCAATAAATTTGCACCAATGATAGTCAATCATTTGTTTAGCCTCCACCAAACCAAATGTGTATCAGATTTGTCAAATTTACCTGACTGTCCTTCAGCAAATGCTTTTCTATTCTGACTCTGAGCTTGATGCATCCCCTGCATTAACAGAATTAATTTTGAAAAATGATCTCACATTTTCATTCAGCATTATACTAAACACTTCTAGATAATCTCACTATCCAAGTGTTATTCATGTGAAACACAATATTCTCATTTCTAGAAAAATCTCATGTAAGCTCCCTTACAGATTTCTTCTAACTTTGAGGTGTATGTACCTACATATCAGATCCAAGATCCTGAAATGTTTCTCCAGAAGATTCCTCCTTCTACACTACTTTCCATAAGATGTACAGTTCAATACAGAACTAAAACTTCTATCATGTACATAATCAAAACATTTAAGAGCTTCTACCCAAACCTCATTAGCCAAATTAGTATCACCTCTTCTGAGTGTTTGTTTACTCTTCCACACAATCCATGTGTTCAATACCACATCCTGTTAGAAATGCATCAAAACATGCACTGAATTGAACTTCCCCCCATATCTCAAAAGAAATAGGTAACATGGGTAATATGCTTGTTTCTCACCCAAGCACAAAACACCTTGACTTTGTTCAATACTCCAGTTTTCTATCTAACATGTACACAACCTGTACTTCGTGTATTGATCAATTAACATCATGAAATAACGTGCCTCTCCTCTAAAGACCATCAGAGTATCCACAAGATCACCAAGAACAAATTGAATGAAATGAACTGGTTTTTCAGCTTGCCTTCCAGTTTACCTGTTGAAGCTAGCATCCCTTGTTTATGTGCACAAAATTACCTTTCATGTGAAAATTACAATTTTCAAATGCTTTCCCCACCACAGTTTGCATTTTCTTTCACAAGCCTGTGAATCTAAATGATCAAACATCATGTGATATGCATGCATGTACATGTCATACATATAAGCATTTAACTTTTTATAGTTGCATCAGTACAACTTTCCATTTCTTTATTTACATAATTGCAGTATGAAAGAAATAATCCATCGCTTAGCTTTGCCATATAAACATACCTAATTATTCAGTAGTTTACATTTTGCTACAGAAAAATCTAATATACTCAAGTCATATATACATTCAGTACATTTCTTGACATTTTAGAAAATATTTTACACTTTCTTGAGTCCAAGTTATCCAAACTTTCAAGAAATACAGTTTCAAAAACATGACTGTTAAACTCCTGACCATTTGCATAGTCCTCTTCCTGTTTATTCATGTCCAACACAGAAAGCTTGGTTTAAACAATCCACTGTTTCTGCTCAAACAAAATAATGTCCATTTTGTTATGTCCAGGGTTAAAACACAAAGTTTTCCCATCAGCAGCACCCCTGCTGATTTCAAGCTCCTTCTTCTGTGATCCCACATGAAGAAAAATGAAGAACAGCTTCCCATTTTAAGCACAGCTTTCTCTGTTCAAAACTGCCACGCTGTTTTTCTCCTGCTGTTTTAAAACCACGCCTCCGCTGGTTTAATACAGCCTCCCGTGTAGTATCAGGTTTCCCAAGATACATTTCTGTCACACGTGACTTTGCTGCGACATGACGCTCCAGACGCTTTACCCACGTCAGACGTAATCCACGTCATTTGTAATCCAAGCCACTTGTTGATACAATGCAAAAGATAGCTGATCCGCTGCTGAGCGAAGAAGCAAACTGTAAAAAAAATATGATCCTCCTGCTGTAGCCTTGACTCAAATGAGTAGACACAGAGCCTCCTGGAGATATTTCCTTGCCCGATACAGCTCCTTGACAATCACTCCAGCAAGCTGTGGAAAACGAAATCCTTGTGTCCAGCGTTGTTCACTTTTCAGCCTAGTAGCTGCCCAGCCTGGCACCTTCATTCCAGTTGCTTCCAAAAATGAAAAATCCTCCGTCTCTCTGTTTCTGCATTCTTCAGTTGTGCTGCATTCCAAGCCGCTTTATCAGCATCCAGCTCTAGCAACATACATCGCCTTCCCGGTTTGTTTTACAAACCGTTCTTACAAATGTTAAATAATTCCTTTAACTCTATAACTGCTGAATTTCTCCGTACTGCGTCTCTGTGACTTATCTGCCCATCTGAGATAACCATCTTATCTCTGCTGATTATCTGGGTCCATAACCAGATGTGAGAGCTGGACTGACCCGGGTTCAAAAGCTTCCCTAGCCAGTGACCCTCAGTCCCAGTCACGCAGGCGGAAGGAGGAGATAACAGCAGTTAATAAAGATTAAAGAGTTTATTTGTAAGACCCAATTACATGGGATTAAGGCTATCAATGCATCTCTTACTCACTACATCATTGCAGACTCAAATCCAATACCCCAGTGGTAAGGCTAGATGAAGTGAAGTCCAGAACAAGACCAGTCGAGCAAGACGAGAGGAGAGGAGCGAGAAGAAGAGTGAAGCTATCAACAAATGTGTTAGCTTTATACCGCAGACCCTGTACCTATAAATAGGATATTACTCACCCCAGTTGGATAACCTATTCATCAACATGTTGATTCCAAACCTGTCCAAGGTTGCTGAGTCATATCACCTTGAGACTATGTCTGGTGACCGGAGCCTTGTGTACTTCATCCCAAGAGACAACCTCCATGTCAGGTGATAATCCTGATGTCAGATGGTAATCTCGTTCTGCCTATGCAAAACCTAACACACACACCATCAGGAAACCCCTTACTTCTCACTTTGTCAGGCAGAGTCCCGAATTCCCCTGCCTCCCACAACTGCAAGCTACTTTAAGCAGCTCTTAAAGGGGCCATGGGCAACATTACAGCTAAGCTTGCAATTTTAGCTTAGCTGCAATTTTGCCCATGGCCCCTTTAAGAGCAGGGAGGAAACAGATGCTGCTAAGCTGGGACGGCCAGGTGAGGATGTGTGTATGCACGTGCACATGCATGCTCTACCTGTTGCCTCTGCTGCATGTTGCTGTGGGAAAGGGATTAGCTGGGTGAAAAAGAAAGAAAAGGAGGTGGAGGCTGCACCTGCTGGCCTGGACCGAGGGAAAGGTGAATAAGGGAATTTTTCACGTGATTCCTATCTTTATATTGCCAAAGATTTTATTTCCTAACAGAGTTGATTCTGCCTCTAACAGGTGAGAGGTGAAATCCCAGCTCCCCCCCCCCCGGCCCACGGGACTACACAACAATGAATTCCCTGCTCCCCCCCCCCGGCACTACACAATGAAATACCTGCCCCCCCCGGGACTACACAACAATGAAATCCCAGCTCCCCCCCCGGGACTACACAACAATGAAATCCCTGCTTCCCCCCCCCCCCGGAGCTCCCCCCCCCATGTAGGCCCCAGCTGCAGTTCATATGAACATTCTGTTTTGATGTAGGAGATATTTGCATATCTGCTTGGCTGCTCCTAATTGGGCCTCTGTGGCGGCAGTTCACATGAACATTATGTCGGGGGAGTGATTTGCATAACCGCTCCTGAATGCCCCCTGCGAACATTCCAAGTGGATCTCATCTATTTTGGGCCGTACAGGCATAGCGATGGGTTTTTCGGAGATTTGAACCCGCCAGTCTTTGTCCTTGGGTGATGGAGAGTATGCGTGCCAAGTTTGGGGCGGATCCATCGAACCATGTAGGAGCCTATGCGACGCATGCAAACGCCCGTACACATCCACCCACAGACACACAGACAAACTTTCACATTTATATATTAGATTAGAAGAGATGGTTGATAGTTCTGCTAAGCAGTTAGCATTCATTAGATCAAATTATTCATGCTGATAAAAAAGTTAGGTGAAATCTTAATGAAGAAAACCTGAAGAATCATAGAAAAATAGAAAAGTAGAGTTGGAAGGGGCCTACAAGGCCATCGAGTCCAACCCCCTGCTCAGTGCAGGAATCCAGGTCAAAGCATCCCTGACAGATGGCTGTCCAGCTGCACCTTGAACGCCTCCAGATTGGGAGAGCCCACCACCTCCCTAGGTAGTTAGTTCCATTGTCTTATTGCTCTGACAGTCAGGAAATTTTTCCTGATGTTTAGGTGGAATCTGGGTTCCTGTAACTTGAGCCCATTATTCCGTGTCCTGCAAACTGGGATGATCGAGAAGAGATCCTGGCCCTCCTCTGTGTGACAACCCTTCAAGTACTGGAAGAGTGCGATCATATCTCCCCTCAGTCTCCTCTTCTGAAGGCTAAACATGCCCAGTTCTTTCAGTCTCTCCTCATAGGGCCTTCTTTCCAGTCCCTTTATCATCCTTGTTGCCCTCCTCTGAACCCTCTCCAGCTTGTCTACGTCCTTCTTAAACTGTGGTGCCCAGAACTGGACGCAGTACTCAAGATGAGGCCTAACCAGTGCTGAGTAAAGGGGAATTATCACTTCCCGCGATTTGGAAGCTATACTTCTATTAATGCATTTACCTTCTTTGCAGCCACATCGCATTGCTGGCTCATATTCAGTTTGTGATCTACCACAATTCTAAGATCCTTCTCACTTGTAGTATTGTTGAGCCAAGTGTCCCCCATTCTGTAACTCTGCATTTGGTTTCCTCTCCCTAGGTGTAGCACTTGGCATTTATCCCTATTAAATTTCATTCTGTTGTTTTCGGCCCAGTGCTCCAGCCTATCGAGGTCACTTTGAATTTTGTTTCTGTCTTCCAGAGTATTAGCTGTTAACTTTGTGTCATCTGCAAATTTGATAAGCATTCCTCATCCTCCTCATCCAAGTCATTAATAAAAATGTTGAAGAGCACTGGGCCCAGGACCGAGCCCTGTGGTACCCCGCTCGTTACCTCTCCTCAGTTTGAGAAGGAACCATTGATAAGCACTCTTTGAGTCCGATTCTGTAGCCAATTGTGGATCCACCTGATAGTTGTTCCATCTAGCCCACTTTTAGCTAGCTTGCTAATCAGGATATCAGGATATTTGTCAAAAGCTTTGCTGAAGTCCAGATCTATTATGTCCACAGCATTCCCACAGTCCACAAGGGAGGTTACCCGATCAAAAAACGAGATCAGATTAGTCTGGCAGGATTTGTTTTTGACAAATCCATGCTGGCTTCTAGTAATCACTGCATTGTTTTCAAGGTGCTTGAAGATTCTTTCTAATCTGCTCCAAAATTTTCCCAGGGATTGATGTCAGACTGACTGGCCTATAGTTCCCAAGTTCCTCCTTCTTGCCCTTTTGAAGATGGGAGCAACATTTGCCCTCCTCCAGTCATCTGGCACTTCACCTGTCCTCCATTATTTCTCAGAGATAATAGACAGTGGTTCTGAGAGTTCTTCTGCCAGTTCCTTTATTACTCTAGGATGCAGCTCATCAGGCCCTGGAGATTTAAACTCGTTCAGAGTAATCAGGTGCTCCTTGACCATTTGCCTATCAATCTCAAGCTGCAATCCTGCCCCTTCAGTCTGCACTTCAGGTTTGCCAGAGGGGTCATAGACCATCTATTGGGAGAAGACCGAGCCGAAGTAGGAATTGAACACTTCTGCCTTTTCTTTGTCTTCTGTTATCTATTTGCCATCCTCATTGCGTAGTTGAACCACCAATTCTTTCCTCTGTCTTTTACTGTGCATGTATCTGAAGAAAGCTTTCTTGTTGTTTTTAGCATCCCTCGCTAACCTTAGCTCATTCTCAGCTTTAGCCTTCCTGACACTATTCCTGCAGTTCTATGCTACCTGCCTGTACTCTTCCCTTGTAGCCTGTCCTTCCTTCCACTTCCTATACGTATCCTTTTTTGTTTTCAGGTCATCTTTGAGTTTATTGTGAAGCCACATTGGCTTCTTCTGTTGCCCTCTGCCTTTTTTCCCCTGTGGGAATTGTTTGCAATTGTGCCTTTAAAATTTCCTTTTTTAAAAACTCCCACCCCTTCTGGGCTCCTTTTCTCATTAGAGTCGCTTGCCATGGGATCTTACTTACCATTGTTCTGAGTTTGTTAAAATTGGCTTTCCTAAAATCCAGGGTACGTGTTTGGCTACACTCAGCTTTTGCTCCCCTTAGAATCAAGAACTCAAGTATAGCATGGTCACTTTCCCCCAGAGTTCCCGAAACTGCCACTTTATCCACTAACTCGCCTCTGTTGGTTAGAATCAGGTCAAGGATAGCCGATCCTCTAGTTCCTTCCTCCACTTTCTGTAGGAGGAAGTTATCAGCAGCACAGCTCAGGAATTTCTTGGAGGGCCCATGTTTGGCTGAATAAGTCTCCCAACAGATATCAGGGAAATGGAAGTCCCCCATTGCTACCACATCATGCCTCCTTGAAACATTTGCAATTTGCTTTTCAAAAGTTTCATCCTCGTCTTCTCTTTGATTGGGTGGTCGGTAGTAGACTCCAACCACCATGTTCATGAGATCCAATGAGATTGGTAGTTACTGATTCCAAGAGGTCCCGCTCAAGTCAGAGGAATGTTGGTTCGGAATGAGGAGCAGCGGGGAAACAGAGCAAAGCCGCCAGGCGAGCGAGCAAGCAACGCACGAGGTCAGCCACATTCCGCCAGGTCAAGCTTCGTTGAGCTCCGGTGCGGGAAGAGTGGGCCCCTGAACCTGGGCAGGAGAGGGCACGCCGCCCACGTCCCTGGGAGTGACTTTCCATGTGCGCGCTTAGCAGGAGCGCTTTGTGCGCTGCCCCAGCGGCCCGGCTTTCTTATGGACAGGTCCAGGAGGCGTGCCTGTGCAGCGCTGTGCTTCGCTGCAAGCGGTGGCTCCTGGAAACTTTGGGGTGCCGATCCTGCTGGCGGCGAGGGGGAGGCTGCCGCGGATGGAGCAGGGAGCCCCGCTTAGTCTCCTGGCCTCTCGCCCGGTCAATTTTAGGCGGCCGCTTAGAGGGCTCAGTGATTTGCACGGCTGTTTTATAGGGTTGTTTTAGTTCTGTGTAACTAAATATGACATTTAAGCCACCTTGAATATTTGCTCGAAAGGTCAGATATAAATGCTGAAAATAAAAAAATAATAATGAAAGTAAGTGATTAATATCTATTTATACTCGGTGCTGAGCATTGATTTATTGACATTGTTCCTGATCTTTATAATCCCAATTGTTTATATTTTACATTTTGAATTAAATTGTTAACATCACGGCTCAATTTAGACATGTTGTAAATCGCTTTGGACACATTCTTATGGGGAAACGAATTAATGGAAAATGTGACATGAACACATTTTTGCCCACAGCATATTAAAAAATTTATCAATGAAACCTGGATGGAGCGTCATGGCTTCCCGCTCCCTCAAGAGACCATCCTGCTCTTGTGGTCCTTCATTGTGTCTGTCTACGGCATCGGGGGACTATTGGGGAGCGTGTGCTGTGGGTACCTTACAACAAAATACAGGAAGTAAGTCTTTCCATGAGCACATGCAAGTGTGATGATGTAGCATTATGTTCAGCACCACATTTATAAAATGGGATTCAGTCCTTCCTGAAACCAGGCACCCACCCTAGAAGTTGGGTTACTTCATTCAAAGCACATCGCTTATTCCAGACCTTCTTGGCCCTACAAAAAAAACAGAGCGGGTGTCTCCTATTCACATTTCCTCAGAACCGCAAATGAAGCTGCCAGCTGTGTCTTTTTTTTTTTTTTTAATGCCTAGAAGTCCCTGCCCTTGGACCCTGGTGTGTGTGTGGGGCGGGGGGGGGGGGGAATCAGTCGTGCGGGAAAGGCTCTCTGCATATGCCCAGTTGCACTATCTCATTTACTGGTATTTGATATGCAGCTTTTAAGGCCTGGCACAGAAAACACGCCCAGCAACTGAGAGCAGGCTGCACTGTGATTTGGGGCAAGGTGAAGACGGCAACCTGATCAGGTGCTTACTTGCCCGTCCATCACTTTGCCAGTAAGTCGGATGTGTTTTCTCCTCCTGTCAAGAGGCAGGACAATTTTGCCGCACTTTTGTTCTGGGTCAGTATTCTGGGAGCAGGCCAGGGTAAGGGGTCCCCCGGTGTTGGCAGGATGAGTGGCTTCCCAGAGGCTTGCTGCGTGCACTCTGTGCTTCAGAAGAAGCCATGTGGCCAAAGGTGCCTCCCGCTGGCTGGGCATGTCTGTTATTGTGGAGATGACACTGTTGCTCAAAAACCCTTTTGGAATATTTCCCTGTCCCTTTCTCTCATGCTGGTCACTCATTCCACTGCAGAAAGAAATGCCAAATGTTTACCAATGTGATCATGCTGACTGCTGCGCTGTCCATGGGTTTCAGCAAGATGGCCAGATCCTTTGAGATGATCCTGCTTGGGCGCCTCCTCTATGGAATTGGCATTGGTAAGTAGAAAGCAGCGGCAAGGCTGCCCCAACTCGGAGAACACTTCCGTGGGGGCAGAGTTCATGATCAGAAGCTCCAGAGGTCGTTATTGGTTCAGGAATGTCATAAAACAAGTGCCAGGGATCCCGCTTAGGCTTCCCCAATTCCTTTCTCAGGCTCCCTTGGAAGTCACCTGTGGTAAACCGAAGTCTCACCAGTGCGGTATGACTCAGCTGTGCCCCATGTCTGAGCTCAAGGCACTTGGGGTGGAGGGAGAGCTCAAGACATGCTGACTGAGGCGTGGCCTGGCTGTGTTCTGGACCGCTCAAACGTCCAAGTTTAATAGCTGCAAATAATTCAAGGGGGGGAAACCCAGTTCATGTTGATTAACTCGGATGATAACACTGATGAGATTGTACGTGCCAGATTGTTCCACTGTCTTCCTCACTGTGTTTTTCTTTTTCTTTTTTCAAAGGGTTTTCTTTTAATATACACCCTCAATATGTGGGAGAGATTTCACCAAAGAAGCTGCGTGGATTTACAAATGCCACAGTGGCTGTTTTTTTGACACTAGGGAAAGTCGCAGGACAAGTTATTGGCCTCGGGTAAGTGCATCTGCGCAGGGGCACCCTGAGGCTGGTGGAGCAGAATGAGAGGCAGAGTAGTCTTTTGAATCCCAGCAGCCCATGCCACAGAAAGGGGAAACTGAGGCACATGACTTTTAAGATCATATGTACAGAGTGAAGGGTGAAGGACCCACACAGTCACGCCCGTTGCCTAGAGAATCAAGTGACTTTACAATCCTGAATGCAAAACCATGGGGGAAATCCACACAGGCACACAAAACAGTAATAATGACCCATTGCAAAAGGGGACACAGAGAGCACACCTGCAAAGCTGTGTGTGTGTGTGTTGTGTGTGTGTGGGTAACAATATCCTCGGAGCCACACAGAAAAGCAGTCTTTGCATGTCTACTCAAGAAGTAACAGGGAGAAAGAGCAAAGTATAAAAAGCCAGCTTATGCATGTATACCCAAAAGGAGGACTGGATTACTCAGGAGTAAGCATGGGCAGCAAGTTCTGAAAGCATCCAGAATCCCACCCATTTGCATGTAGCAGTAGTAAGAAATAAGAAGACTCTATACAGCCACACAGAAACATGCCTTTGGAGCCACATTTTTCTGTTCCAGCAACAATCCACACATTACATAGTAAAGTGATTTTAAGCTCATGAGTGAAAAATAGGCGATGGTGGGGGAGGGGTCCCACACACCCTGCACTTATAATAAATCTCTCTCGCTCTCTCACACACACACAAGAATCATAGAATCATAGAATCATAGAAAAGTAGAGTTGGAAGGGGCCTACAAGGCCATCGAGTCCAACCCCCTGCTCAATGCAGGAATCCAGGTCAAAGCATCTCTGACAGATGTCTGTCCAGCTGCACCTTGAATGCCTCCAGACTGGGAGAGCCCACCACCTCCCTAGGTAGTTGATTCCATTGTCTTATTGCTCTGACAGTCAGGAAATTTTTCCTGATGTTTAGGTGGAATCTAGGTTCCTGTAACTTGAGCCCATTATTCCATGTCCTGCAAACTGGGATGAACGAGAAGAGATCTTTGCCCTCCTCTGTGTGACATCCCTTCAAATACTGGAAGAGTGCGATCATATCTCCCCTCAGTCTCCTCTTCTGAAGGCTAAACATGCCCAGTTCTTTCAGTCTCTCCTCATAGGGCCTTGTTTCCAGTCCCTTTATCATCCTTGTTGCCCTCCTCTGAACCCTCTCCAGTTTGTCTATGTCCTTCTTAAAGTGAGGTGCCCAGAACTGGACGCAGTACTCAAGATGAGGCCTAACCAGTGCCGAGTAAAGGGGAATTATCACTTCCCGCGATTTGGAAGCTATACTTCTATTAATACAGCCCAAAATTGCATTTGCCTTCTTTGCAGCCACGTCGCATTGCTGGCTCATATTCAGTTTGTGATCTACCACAATTCCAAGATCCTTCTCACTTGTAGTATTGTTGAGCCAAGTGTCCCCCATTCTGTAACTCTGCATTTGGTTTCCTCTCCCTAGGTGCAGCACTTGGCATTTATCCCTATTAAATTTCATTCTGTTGTTTTCGGCCCAGCGCTCCAGCCTATCGAGGTCACTTTGAATTTTGTTTCTGTCTTCCAGAGTATTAGCTGTTCCACCCAACTTTGTGTCATCTGCAAATTTGATAAGCATTCCCTGTACCTCCTCATCCAAGTCATTAATAAAAATGTTGAAGAGCACCGGGCCCAGGACCGAGCCCTGTGGTACCCCGCTCGTTACCTCTCCCCAGTTTGAGAAGGAACCATTGATAAGCACTCTTTGAGTCCGATTCTGTAGCCAATTGTGGATCCACCTGATAGTTGTTCCATCTAGCCCACTCTTAGCTAGCTTACTAATCAGGATATCATGAGGCACTTTGTCGAAAGCTTTGCTGAAGTCCAGGTATATAATGTCCACAGCATTCCCACAGTCCACAAGGGAGGTTACCCGATCAAAAAATAAGATCAGATTAGTCTGACAGGATTTGTTCTTGACAAATCCATGCTGGCTTCTAGTAATCACTGCATTGTTTTCAAGGTGCTTGCAGACTGACTTCTTTATAATCTGCTCAAAAATCTTCCCGGGGATTGATGTCAGACTGACTGGCCTATAGTTCCCAGGTTCCTCCTTCTTGCCCTTTTTGAAGATGGGAACAACATTTGCCCTCCTCCAGTCGTCTGGCACTTCACCTGTCCTCCATGATTTCTCAAAGATAATAGACAGTGGTTCTGAGAGTTCTTCTGCCAGTTCCTTTATTACTCTAGGATGCAGCTCATCAGGCCCTGGAGATTTAAACTCGTTCAGAGTAATCAGGTGCTCCTTGACCATTTGCCTATCAATCTCAAGCTGCAATCCTGCCCCTTCAGTCTGCACTTCAGGTTTGCCAGGGGGGTCATAGACCCTCTTTTGGGAGAAGACCGAGCCGAAGTAGGAATTGAACACTTCTGCCTTTTCTTTGTCTTCTGTTATCAATTTGCCATCCTCATTGCGTAGTTGAACCACCAGTTCTTTCTTCTGTCTTTTACTGTGCATGACCATAAGAAAATTTCCAAACTCCATGTTGCTATAATACCTTTATTAGGCCAACCAAAAGATCACCAAAACACTGTGCAAGCTTTTGAGACCCCCACCCAGCTTTCATAACATCTTGCCTGATGAAGAGACCTCGGGATCCTGAAAGCACTCACAATGTTTTTGTGATCTTTTCGTTGGCCCGTTAAAGGTATTTATTTGTTACAGCAACTCAGTCCACTCTTCCCATCACAGTCTTCCAAAGACAGATTTTTAAAAAGGCAAACGCAAGAAGAACCCCCCCCCCCAAAGAAGATTAAAAGAGCCAAAACCATATTTGAAAGCTTGGCTTCCTTGTTCCTCTGGTCCAGACTGAAGAGCTAGCTGGTGCTTGGTTCTGGCAGAGTCTGACACTCACACATACTTCACATACACTTAATTATCTCATTAAACACACCCACCGTCCCACTCTCTGCTGCTAATTGCACAAATAAAGATACAGTAGACTGAGCTGGTAAAGCAACCCAGGCTGGCTCTCCTCCTCCTCCATCACCACCACCACCACCACCACCACCATTCCTCTGCTGCTGCTGCTGCTGCTGTTGCTGCTCATGGGGGAAATGTGATCAGCTGCCTCTGATCCTGGAGGAGGGGAGGGGAGGGGAGGGAAGGTGGAGAAGAGCAGACAGCTGCCCATTTCGGATTGGCCCTGGACGACCTTGTTGCCGTCTCTTTCTCCCGTTCATTCCCTCCCCTCTGTGGCTGGGGAAGGGGCAACATATGCCCATGTCAAGTGGAGGCAATCAAACCAAGGCCTACAGCAAGAGAAAAAGAAGAGTACTAGTTGTGGGAGACTCCCTCCTGCGGGGGATTGAAGCCGAAGTATGTCGTGAAGACCCATGGACTCGCCAGGTGTGCTGTCTCCCCGGGGCATGGATTAAGGATGTGACAGAGCAGCTGCCGAGGCTCATAACGCCCACCGACACATACCCCTTTCTTCTCATCCACGTGGGAACAAATGATACTGCCAAGCGGAGTTACGAAGAAATTACGTCAGACTTTTAAGAGTTGGGAAGGGAACTCAAGAGCTTTGGGGCCCAGATACTTTTCTCATCCATCCTTCCGGTACTTGGAAGAGGAATAGAAAGGGAAAGAAAAATACTCAGAGTGAATGACTGGCTACGAAGGTGGTGCCGACGTGAGGGATTTGGATTCTGGGACCACGGGCTACACTTCCTGGAAGATGGACTGCTGGCAAAAGATGGGAAGAATGTGTTTGGCCACAGCATGAGGAACTTAATCAAGAGGGCTTTAAACTGAATCCAACAGGGGAGGGAGACATAAACTCGGGGGTTCCAATGGAAGAAGGCCTCTGTGCCACAATGGAGAGAACAGCTCCAGCAGTGCCCAATGATAATCTACTACAAAATGTAGGAAAAAAGTTGGACTATAAAGCACATAGTCTTCGATGTCTCTATACTAATGCCCAGAGTATGGGCAACAAACAGAACGAACTTGAACTATTAATACAGGAGGACAAATACGACTTGGTTGGTATAACTAGAACTTGGTGGGATGACTCCCATGGCTGGAATACAGCAATGAAGGGTATAACTTGTTCAAAACAAACAGAAGCAACAGAAAGGGAGTTGCGCTGTATGTTAAAGATACGTATCTCTGCACAGAGATACAGGAAGAGGAGCTTGGCAGCCCCATTGAGAGCATCTGGGTTAAAATTAATGGGGCAAAGAATAAAATGAACATGGCGGCTGGAGTCTACTACCGACCCACCCAGTCAAGGAGAAGACAAGGATGAAACTTTTGAAAAACAAATTGCCTTTGTTTCAAGGAGGCATGATGTAGTAGTGATGGGGGACTTCAATTTCCCTGATATCTGTTGGGAGACAAATTCTGCCAAACATGGCCCCTCCAAGAGATTCCTATGTTGCTGATAACTTCCTCCTACAGACAGTGGAGGAAGGAACTAGAGGATCGGCTATGCTTGACCTGATCGTATCCACAGAGACGACTTAGTGGATAAATCATCATCATCAGGCGATCACTCGTGACCGAGTAAGATTGTCTTCCGGGATAAAAGGAGGAAATTCTAAAGAAGATTGTGTAGACTCTAGCGATGGGTCTGTAAGTGACTGTGGAGGCCAATTCTAGATCCACACAGCTTCCCACAGTGAGGACACAGGTTACCAGATAGAAGATGGTCCTGTAAAGGATTCGTTTGACGTGCTTTTCGCTTAGCACGTTTCTCCCTTTCACCTTGCACTCGGGCTTCTTCAAAGTCCATGGAACCTTTGTGAAAGGCCAACCTCCATTTAGATCGTTCATGGGCCAGAGCTTCCCAGTTTTCGATGTTTATATTGCATTTTTTTAGATTAGCCTTATGAACATCTTTAAACCTTGACCACCGATATTCCGCTTTCCATCCTTGAGTTGGGAGTAAAGTAACTGCTTTGGGAGACGGCAGTCAGGCATTCGAACAACATGACCGGTCCACTGAAGTTGGCGTTGAAGGATCATTTTTTCAATGCTAGTAGTCTTTGCTTCTTCCAGTACACTGACATTTGTTCGCCTATCTTCCCAAGTAATTTGCAGGATTTTCCAGAGGCAACGTTGATGAAACCTTTCAAGGAGGTGGAAGTGACGTTTATAGATAGTCCATGTTTCGCAGGCATACAATAAATTTGGTAATACAATGGCTTCATAAACCAGTGTTTTGGTCTTCTTACAAATATCCCGATCCTCGAACACTCTATGTTTCATTCGAGAAAACGCAGCACTTGCGGAGCTCAGACGATGCTGGATTTCACTGTCGATGTTAGCAGTAACAGAAAGATACCGGTAGCTGCCAAGATAGAGAAAATGATCGACATTTTCCAGTATTGTCCCGCCAAGCTGGATAGATGGCATCACCAAAGGATTAGCTTGCACTTGCTGATGAAGCACTTTGGGTTTTTTGATGTTAAGTGAGAGACCAAGTTTTTCGTATGCTTCTGCAAAAGCATTTAGGATAGTTTGGAGATCATCCTCTGAATGTGTGGAGACCACATTATCATCAGCATGCTGAAGTTCCACAACGGAGGTTGTAATTACCTTACTTTTTGCTTTCAGCCTGCTGAGATTAAAAAGCTTTCCATCTGTTCGATATATAATTCCCACACCGGTGGGAAGTTTCCCCTTGACAAGATGTAAAACCATGGCGATGAAAATGGCAAATAATGTTGGGGCGATAACACATCCCTGTTTAACACCTGGTCCCACTTTAAATGGAGCACCATGAGAGCCGCTGTTGTCCAAGACCGTAGCCGTCATGTTGTCATGGAGAAGTCGCAGATATTCACAAATTTATTGGGGCATCCAATTTTCATAAGGATAGTCCAGAGAGCTGTACGGTCTACAGTATCAAAGGCCTTAGCCAAATCGATAAATGCCATATAAAGGGGTTGATTTTGCTCCCGGCATTTTTCTTGGAGCTGACGTGCAGTAAAAATCATGTCTACTGTCCCTCTAGAGGGGCGGAAACCATATTGAGTGTTAATCCTACCTTGGGGTAGGTGTTAATCCTACCTTGGGGAGGTAGTAGCTTTGCTCGCCTTTTCTCGGCGAACACCCCGCCCCCCGAAGGCCCGAATTCCCATGCCGCTCGATCCACCTCGCCGGCAGCGCGGGATCCCGTCACGTCACTTGCAAGGAAGTGACGCGACAGGACCCCGCACTACGTTTTTAGCATAAAAACCAGGGCAACCCAGTTTAAAACGGCCGTGAATAGCAAATTGCGACCGTTTTAAGCTAGGTTGCCCTAGTTTTTGCACTAAAAATGCAGCGCAGAGTCCCGTCACATCGCTTCCTGGCAGCCGGAAATAACGCAACGGGACCCCGCGCTGCCGGCACGGCATGGAGCGGTGGGATGAGCGGCGGGCAGGTAAGGCGAGCGAGTCTCGGGTGGGCCGAGTGGGGCTGATTTTGGCCTCACTTCATCCCCCCGAGACTCGCGGATACTCTCGGATCATCATCATCAGGCGATCACTCGTGACCGAGTAAGATTGTCTTCCAGGATAAAAAATTTACAAAAAGGAGATTTTAAAAGGAGGAAATTCTAAAGAAAATTGTGTAGACTCTAGCGATGGGTCTGTAAGTAACTGTGGAGGTCAATTCTAGATCCACACAGCTTCCCACAGTGAGGAAACAGGTTACCAGATGGAAGATGGTCCTGTAAAGGATTCGTTTGATGTGCTTTTCACTTAGCACGTTTCTCCCTTTCACCTTGCACTCGGGCTTCTTAAAGTCCATGGAACCTTTGTGAAAGGCCAACCTCCAGTTAGATCATTCATGAGCCAGAGCTTCCCAGTTTTCGATGTTTATATTGCATTTTTTTAGATTAGCCTTAAGAACATCTTTAAACCTCTTATATTGACCACCGATATTCCGCTTTCCATCCTTGAGTTGGGAGTAAAGTAACTGCTTTGGGAGACGGCAGTCAGGCATTCGAACAACATGACCGGTCCACTGAAGTTGGCGTTGAAGGATCATTTTTTCAATGCTAGTAGTCTTCGCTTCTTCCAGTACACTGACATTTGTTCGCCTATCTTCCCAAGTAATTCGCAGGATTTTCCGGAGGCAACATTGATGAAATCTTTCAAGGAGGTGGAAATGACGTTTATAGATAGTCCATGTTTCGCAGGCATACAATAAAGTTGGTAATACAATGGCTTCATAAACCAGTGTTTTGGTCTTCTTACAAATATCCTCGAACACTCTATGTTTCATTCGAGAAAACGCGGCACTTGCGGAGCTCAAACGATGCTGGATTTCACTGTCGATGTTAGCTGTAACAGAAAGATAGCTGCCAAGATAGAGAAAATGATCGACATTTTCCAGTATTGTCCCGCCAAGCTGGATAGATGGCATCACCAAAGGGTTAGCTTGCACTTGCTGATGAAGCACTTTGGGGTTTTTGATGTTAAGTGAGAGACCAAGTTTTTCGTATGCTTCTGCAAAAGCATTTAGGATAGTCTGGAGATCATCCTCTGAATGTGCGGAGACCACATTACATCCTGAGTAAAGTAGCAGTTTCGGGAACTCTGGCGGAAAGTGACCATGTTATACTTGAGTTCTTGATTCTAAAGGAAGGAAAAGCTGAGTGTAGTGTAGCCAAACGTGTATCCTGGATTTTAGGAAAGCCAATTTTAATAAACTCAGAACAATTATAAGTAAGGTCCCATGGCAAGCAACTCTAATGAGAAAAGGAGCCCAGGAGGGGTGGGAGTTTAAAAAAGTAAATTCTAAAGACACAATTGCAAAGGAAAAAAGGCAGAGGGCAACAGAAGAAGCCAATGTGGCTTCACAATAAACTCAAAGATGACCTGAAAACAAACAAGGACACATGTAGGATGTAGAAGGAAGGACAGGCTACAAGGGAAGAGTACAGGCAGGTAGCACAGAACTGCAGGAGCTGGCAGAAGAAGTCTCAGAACCACTGTCTATTATATTTGAGAAATCATGGAGGACAGGTGAAGTGCCAGATGACTGGAGGAGGGCAAATGTTGTTCCCATCTTCAAAAAGGGAAGGAGGAACCTGGGAACTATAGGCCAGTCAGTCTGACATCAATCCCTGGGAAAATTTTGGAGCAGATTATAAGAAGTCAGTCTGCAAGCACTTTGAAAACAATGCAGTGATTACTAGAAGCCAGCATGGATTTGTCAAGAGCAAATCCTGCCAGACTAATCTGATCTCGTTTTTTGATCGGGTAACCTCCCTTGTGGACTGTGGGAATGCTGTGGACATCATATATCTGGACTTCAGCAAAGCTTTCGACAAAGTGCCTCATGATATCCTGATTAGCAAGCTAGCTAAAAGTGGGCTAAATGGAACAACTGTCAGGTGGATCGACAGTTGGCTACAGAATCGGACTCAAAGAGTGCTTATCAATGGTTCCTTCTCAAATTGGGGAGAGGTAACGAGCGGGGTACCATAGGGCTTGGTCCTGCGCCCAGTGCTCTTCAACATTTTTATTAATGACTTGGATGAGGAGGTGAAGGGAATGCTTATCAAATTTGCAGATGACACAAAGTTGGGTAGAAGTTCTGGAAGACAGAAACAAAATTCAAAGTGACCTCAATAGGCTGGAGCGCTGGGCCGAAAACAACAGAATTTGTTAGAGATAAATGCCAAGTGCTGCACCTAGGGAAAGGAAACCAAATGCAGAGTTACAGAATGGGCGACACTTGGCTCAACAATACTACAAGTGAGAAGGATCTTGGAATTGTGATAGATCACAAACTGAATATGAGCCAGCAATGTGATGTGGCTGCAAAGAAGGCAAATGCTATTTTGGGCTGCATTAATAGAAGTATAGCTTCCAAATCGTGTGAAGTGATAATTCCCCTTTACTCGGCACTGGTTAGGCCTCATCTTGAGTATTGCGTCCAGTTCTGGGCACCACACTTTCAGAAGGATGTAGACAAACTGGAGAGGGTTCAGAGGAGGGCGAAGGATGATAAAGGGACTGGAAACAAGGCCCTATGAGGAGAGACTGAAGGAACTGGGCATGTTTAGCCTTCAGAAGAGGAGACTGAGGGGAGATATGATCGCACTCTTCCAGTACATGAAGGGTTGTCACAAAGAGGAGGGCCAGGATCTCTTCTCGATCACCCCAGTTTGCAGGAACGGAATAATGGGTTCAAGTTACAGGAATCTAGATTCCACCTGAACATCAGGAAAAAATTCCTGACTGTCAGAGCAATAAGACAATGGAACCAACTACCTAGGGAGGTGGTGGGCTCTCCCAGTCTGGAGGCATTCAAGGTGAAGCTGGACAACCATCTGTCAGGGATGCTTTGACCTGGATTCCTGCATTGAGCAGGGGGTTGGACTCGATGGCCTTGTAGGTCCCCTACTTTTCTATGATTCTATGATATCCCGCCTTTTTTCCTGCAAGGAACCCAAGGCGGCTTATATAATCCTCCTCCTCCGCCTCTCCATTTTATCCTCACAACAACCCTGTGAGGTAGGTTAGGCTGAGAGTCAGTGACTGGCCCAAAGTCACCCAGTGAGCTTCATGGCCAAGCGGGGACTAGAACCCGTATCTCCCGAGTCGCAGTCCAATACTCTCACCACTACGCCACACTGGCTCATGTTCAACTTGCTATCATAATGTAGAATAATGTCGCCTTCCCCTACCCCATATAAGCATCCCTTTCCTTTAAGCATCTGCTGAAGCACAGCATCCCCACTTTAACCCCCCCTCTGCAGTCTCTCAGAACCTTCTTTTCTATCACCACACCACACCCCACAAGCCAGTAGCCCAGTGCCTTGCATTCCCAGTTTCAACCAGCAACCCACCCCATCAACACCCCGATAGAAGCAATGCCTTATATATAAATTGGCAATTTTGCGGGGATGGGGTCAGATTTGATATGTCTCTATTAGAAAATGAATGTTTCAGGCAGGAGCAGGCAAGGGGAATATCCCCCCCCCCCAAGAGATGAGAGGGGAAGCAGGGCCACAGGGAAGCCCGTGTTTCTGTGGATGGCTGTAAACCGCCCAGAGAGCTTTGGCTATTGGGCGGTATATAAATTAAATAAATAAATAAATAAATAAATAAATAAGCAAGCCAGATCTTCTTTTGAATATTTTATTTTGAAACCATGAGTAAATGCTATAGAACTTTTAATTTCCCACCATCTTGGTTTTATATGATTTATCATACAGAATTTGAAAGAATAAGAAAGCCAGTTGCAAAATAATCCAGTCCAATCAAAACCTCTTGCATTTGTTACAGTGCAAAACCTGGGCTGTACTTCATTCCATTATCCCTGAAATAAAATGTGTTGTTTTGGGAGGAAAGCAGAGACAGCCACACTGAAAGTCTCAGGACTTAAAGTTGCATGCCATAATTACTCCCTCCACTCAAAAAAACCACCACCAACAACAAAGGGATTAAAACATTCTATTCAACATTCGAATAATGAATGAACTTTCCATGTGGGGAATGCATTTCAGTTTTCTCTGGGGAGAGGAGAGAAGCTGAATGTTTAAATATTGGTGCTGTTCCAACCTTCAAATGTGGCTGCCTGAAAGTGAAAACAGGCCAGTGGGGCTCCTGTGCCTTGCCGTGCTCTGTGCAGCCGGGAGAGCGGCTTCCCACCGTCCGACGGCCACAGTGGAAGGATTGAGGATGGCCAAAATATCCCCACAAGAGCCTGGCCTGGCCTGACCTGGGGCCTCTGTAACGCTATTGGGCCTTGCACAGTGTGGCCTGTAGCCAGTGGTGGCTTTCGACAGGAGGACGAGGCCCTGCCTTTGTGCCAGACAAACGAGATGCCTTTCTCCTCCTCCTCTCTGCAGGGAAATCTTAGGAGGTGAATCCTTGTGGCCTTTGCTGCTGGCCTTCAGCACACTCACAGCGGTGATCCAGCTGGTTATGCTCCCTTGCTTCCCAGACTCCCCATCCTATCTTCTGATACAGAAGGGCAACGAAGAAGCCTTCATGAAAGGTAGGAGACCCCTCTGCAGTCGAAAGGAGCTTGAGCAGCAGGACTGGGAAGGGCGTTGGGACCGGAGGACCAGGCTCGTACGGGTGCTCAGGTGCGCGCCCCAGCCAGGCCATGGGCAGCGCGGGCTCCCAGATCCTCTCATCCTCCTGCCCCTCCACCCTATAGAAGTCTGCTATCAGACAGTCAGGAGAGATGGTATTTCGGCCACATGCCTGGCACTGGGCATAAGTTTGCATGCATATCTAGGGATTTTAGGGTCTGCCGAAGCTTCACATTAGGGGCTTTTGCCAAGTTCAAAAACAGAAGTGCCTTCTACAGAAGAGATGCCACAGAAGCCCCAAACAAATCTGGAATCGATATAAAGGCAGTTTGGGCATTTTTTCTAATGGCCAACTGTGAAGGACCGCCGGCGGTCCTTTTGCATGAGTTTGGGAGCTAACGGGTTAACCGGCACTGGAAAAACTCCCCTTATGTGGTCCCCGGGTGAGCTGAGGGCAACCGCTTCAATAGACACTGAGTGAAAGCAGGCAGGCAGATATTTGTTTATAACGGCTTTAATTGAACGTAGCGAAGCATTCAGATAAGAACTTCACAGTAAACAAGAACAGTCTATAAAACCCCAATACACATTCAACCTAAAGGAGGCTTGTAGAAGACACAGACAGTATTAGCATCAGAGAACCTGAACTCACTAGAAAGAATATCACTGCAAGTTGTTCTAACTTACAGCCGGTCACCAAGCGTCCTGCTTGGGGGTTGCGAAGCTTCGTCCCGACTGGAGTCACGGACCTGTTCCATGCAGTCCTGCACCTTGCTTCCAACAACCTTGATGGGCTTGGTAGCCCCTTTTTTACCCCCTCCCTCGCCCCCCTCCTCTGCTGACAGGCTGAATGGCTTTGTCCAGGAGGATCCTGGCCCCTCCTGGGTACTTGGGGGTGCTTGGCAGCTCTTTGAGACTGCTGGGGAAATCCTGGCGCCCCTTGGTGCTTGAGGGTGCTTGGCAGCTCTTTGAGACTGCGGGGGGAGGGACCATTGGGTGTATGCAGATGTGTCCCATTGAGGTACATGTAAATGCAGGTCGATGTAAATGACTGCTCAGAACTGAGCCATCCCTGCCCTAGGCAGGGATTATGCAGGTTGCGGTGTGTGTGTGGGTGTCTGGTCCGGCTTTCTCTCCACAGCAACACCTTTGCTTTTTGTGTAAATAAATCTGGGGTGATTCTAGACTGGCCAATCCGCTATGTAGTCTATGCTCTTCCACAGTAAGCAACGTTCTGGATTGCTGCAAAGGACTTGCCGCCGCACTTCAGGGGCACTTCAATGTTCTGTCTGTACTCCTGGGCATGTGGGTGGACAAGAGGCAATGGACCTCACCAGGCCATTTTAGCAACATGTTTGTTTTTTTATATTTTTATTCATGAAAATATTTATAACCCATCTTTTAGCCTAAGCAGAGACCAAAGGCAGTGTACAAAAAGAAAAGCAACATTAAATCAAACCAAACTGAGGGGGAAATTATCATTAAAACCTCAGAGCAGAATCAACCCCATGTTAAAACCAAATGGAACAAAAATTTTAGCCACCCACCCAGATGAGCAAAGGTGGGGCCAGTCTCCTCTCCCTTGGGAGGGAATTCCAGGACCGTGGTCCTGCCACAGAGAAGGCCCTGGCCCTTCATTCCCACCAGCCCAGCCTCTCTTGATGATGGGTCATCCATTTTTAAGTTTGCGCTAAAACACAGTTTCATTTCAGTGCTATGCCATGACTGCTTTGCCTTTTTAATGCAGGCAAAAAAGGCATTTTAGCACAAATTAAAAGATTAGTTCAGAAATAATACATGCTACTAAAATGGTACTGACTGAAAAGGTAACACTGAAGGTGTGCAGAAGTATAGATGCATGGATTTTGTGAGCTTTCAGAAGAGATAGAAGAATCACAGGGGAAACAGGAGAACAATACTTGATGACAACATGTAATGATGACCAAGTAAGTGAACAAACAGCACCAATAATTTCCAAAGTAAACGCCGCATGTGGAAGCAGCCCTACTGAACTGGTCTCACTTTTGCTAGCTTCAGCCCCACTGATTAATCAGCCGAAGCACTCGTTTAATGATCTACACACAGGCTGGCCTAGGGTGGTGGTGCTGGGGCACATGGGCGGGTTCACACATTTAATTCCTTCTGTGCCACAGCCATCAAGCAGCTCTGGGGTGAAGGTGACCATCAAGCGGAGATCGATGACCTAACGAAGGAGAAGGCAGCCATGCCGAGCACCAAAAGCCTACGGGTCCTTGAGGTGATGAAGACCCGATCCCTGCGCTGGCAGCTGTACGTGATGATCACCGTCATGACCACCTTGCAGCTCTGTGGCATCAATGCAGTTGAGTCTTGGCTTGCCAGGGTTGCTGTGGTGGCAGTGGCGGCTGCCTGAGAGTCGGCAGCCTGTTGGTCCAGCAGCCCCACACAGAAGCAAGGCTCAGAGAACCATCCCGGGAAGGTGCCTGGAACCCACAGCCAAGGACAGTCTACACCCTTCCTTGACTTTTGGGGCATGGCCAGCCATCTCCAGGCTGGGCCTCCTGCAGCCCTAGTGGGCAGGCAATCTGGCCCCACTTCAAGTCAGTCATACATTAGCAGTCATTATATATGTGGCCACAGCACATCCCTAGCAGTGTCCTTTGGGCTCGTGGTTCTACCCAGGGTAGGCTTCCCTCACAGCAAATGAGAGCAAATCTGAGGCTGATGTGAGTTTCACTGGGAAAGACCCAAAGTCTTTCCCAAAGCAGGAGCCTCCACCGGCTCTTGTAGAAGGAAATGCTGTAGCATGTGGAAGGATGGACGGAAGGCCAGACTCACTGCTGCTTGTGTGCTCAGAGAACGGGACTAGGAATCCTTGCGCATGCGGAGCGCGACTGCCCGAAGACACAGATGCCTTCTTCTCCTCCTCATCCCTTCTGCCTCTTTCAGATCTACTTCTACTCATTCGAGGTCTTCCGCACTGCCAGGTTTGAAGAAGAGCTCATCCCGTACATTGCACTGGGTGTTGGGATGTGCGAATGCCTCTCATCCATCTTGTGCGTAAGTTCAAAGAGAAGTCAGAGCATTTTTTAAGATGGGAGGAGACCTTCCTCTCCCTGCACAGTAAGGGGGGTGAGGGTGGGGAGACTGCAGGCACCCTTTGGCCCATGTTTACTTTGAACAACAAGAATTCTACAAAATACAAATGTTTTTTAAAAGGCATTTAATACACATTCACATTACAGCATCCATTATATAGAGACCAGAATGAGAAAATTAAACTGCGTATCGAGAGAGCAGGCTGCAGCACTCTTAGCAGTGCAACCAGAGTGTGAATCCTGCTTCAAGATAGATAACTAAGAAAGACCCACAAAGGGGACTGATTCCTTATACTAATGCAAACACTGAGTATGGTACACTTTCGAGATGGTGATTTTCTGTCACCCGAGGCAGTGAAGTGGCGGCTGCTTCCAATGCTCAGTTTTCCTGCCTTCCAGAGTTCTCTCATCGAGCGTTTTGGGCGGAGGCTGCTTCTATGGGGGGGCTACGCCTCGATGGTCCTGGTGCTTGCCCTGCTCACGGCGGCCCTCTCGCTTCAGGTAAGTAAGTGGCTCCCTTGGGCCCTTCCACGAGGCACGATGATGAAGCGGCTGCCTCGGGCGGCAGCTCCTCACTCCTTCTCGGCCACAGGGGACAAGCTCCTGCTTGGCCCGCCGCGTCCCCCAACACCTCGCCTGGCTGCCCTGGCGAGGGGCTGGAGTGACGGTTTCTTCAAGGCCCCCTTTTTTATTCTAGCATCGCTTCTTCTGGATGCACTACTGCAGTGTCGTCCTCATCTTCCTCTTTGTTCTCTTCTATGGGATTGGACCTTGTGAGTACTTATGCACTGGGCATGATGGGGGGGGGGAACGGAGGGGCACGACACTTAGCGACCGGCCGGCCCCGCTGCAACACTTGGGGCACGCGAGCGAGCAGTTCGGCAGGGGCTGCAGCAGGTCCCAGGTAGCCCCGCCCTGCCCTCTGCCGGCACAGAAAGGGCGGACGAGGAGAGGAAGGCGGGGCCAAGCTGGCTGCTAGGCAACCCCCCACGGCCTTCCGTGGCCTAGAACTGGGGCAGGTGCTGTGCCGGATCCTGCTAAGCGCCAGTCCCAAGGAGGCAGGATGAGGCAGGCCCTGTCTGAGGCCCATTTGCGAGGCCGCTGTTCCCGAGAACTGTGCCTTACGGGCGGATAGTAGTGACGCTGGGCAGGCAGGCTGAGGCTGCGGGTCCTGACAGGGCCATCCCTCTCCTTGCCTTGGAAGGGCCACCCATCCTCCCAGAAACCAATGTTGGCGTGGACCCCGGAAGGCCTCTTGCTGGGTGCCCCCACTGCTCTGGACACAGACGCCTCCTCTCCATACGAGGCAGGGTCACGGGGGGTGGCTTGGGCGCAGCTCGTCCACTTCTCTGTGCCTTCACCAGCTGGAGCCACCATCACAGTCATAGTTGAGATTTTCAACCAGAACTTCCGCCCGTCCGCCTTCATCATCGTGGGCATCATCAACTGGGCCGGCCTCTTTCTGCTCGGGATGATTTTTCCATTCATTGTGGTAAGAGATTCCACTAACGGCCAAACCACCAGATCACAAAAATCATACACCAGAACTACCAAGGGCGATGATTTTTTTTAATGGCTTCTGTGCACACTCAATTGAAAATGCAAAATCAAGAATGTGCTGGGCTTGCTTGGTGGACCAGATTCTGCTCTGTTGATTTATGCTCTTGCCAGCCAAATATTTGCAAATAATGTTGTGAGAATGCAACACATGCTTGCCTTTTTTTTTTCTTTTTAAAATGTATTTTTTCCTTTATTTCTGTTTCCAGGAATATCTTGGTCCCTTCTGCTTCCTGATCTTCATGGGAATCCTTGCTGTTTCAGGAGTTTTCATCTACTTGTTCCTTCCAGAAACAAAGGGGAAATCCATCATGGAAATTACAATGGAGTTTAATAAGTTGAATTATGGAAAGACTCACATTTTTCCTACAGAAAATAATTTCCCAAAGGAAACCAGCTTTTGTACCAGGCTTTAACTCGCCAGTTACAGAATCTCTACTTCTTGGGGAATTGTCAGTTGTGCTGCTGATGCAAACGAAACTGTGGCATTCATCCAAGATGGAGCGTTTACAGCTCATTGCTCTGTTATTCTCTGAGCTTCAGAGAGAGCTTGATCACTGAAATCCACCTGTTTACATCCTGTTAACCAGAAGATTTGACCAGGCCCTCACTCACACGCCGGTTGCCGTGTCCTGTAGGAACCTTCCCAAGTCATGGAACTAAAACCCTGAGGCGGTGGACTAAGCCACCATGATGGAGGGAGCCATCTCAGATTCCGTGGCCCGCTCTGGAAGGCAGTGAAGAAGGAGCCTCGTTCTGTCAGCCGGTGTGGCCCAAGCCCTGCACCCCAGCCAATCCGGCAGCAATGGACTGGCAGTGGTAGTTCTTTTCATTTGAGCTTGGACTTGGACTGTATGCTGCTTTGAGTGCAAATATTGGAGAAAAATGGAGCATAAATGAAATAAATAACCACAGCTAATAGGTAGGAGGACGAGGATATAATTTCTGCAAAGGGAGATTCCTGGGCCTAGAAGCCTCTTGACCCCATCGGCTGGGGCACAGAGGTCATGGTGCCTACTGGCCTCTGCAGATGTGCTGTTCGCACCTTACCTTCACCCCAACAAGCGTGCATAACTGGGGAGAGACAGAGCCCAGCGTTTGTCTCTTAAAAAGGCATTGCATGGTGTGAACTGGCCCTCAGTCACACCATGTTTGGAGCTCTGCTACGCACAAACAGGAGATACTCGGGCACAGCACCACCACCACCACCACTCCACCACCGCCGGGCAGGCAAGGGCCTTTCCACACGGCCTCGGTGTCGCGTCTCGCACGGTCCGTCTGCCCCCTCCCCTTCCATAGAGCGATGTAACTTCACACAGGACTTGTCTAGCAAAGAAAGGGCTTGTTGTTGCAACAGTGGCTCGAGCAGTCTCTACAGCAAAAGCAGGATAATACCTCCTAGTTCACAACTCTATTAAACCCGTCAGTGGGAAAGTCACGAGGAAGCAACCGTGGATCGCGAACCGGGCTTTCCGCGCACTCAGTGTCAAACATAGCATGGTTTTTGCTAGCCAATCGGGCGGAACGTCGGAGGGACATGAAAGGAGGGCCCTTCATGTGTCCCCCTCCCAGCGGGGCGAGAGCTCCTCTGCCCCACGGAGCTCTCCAGCCCCTCCCCCCCACCGTACTGTCGGTTTGGGCTGAGTTTAGCCTTGAAGGCCCAGGTGTCTCTGCGTGGTCTCCCCTTCCCAGTCTGAATCTATTCCCACGGGAACTATCAGGGTCTCTGTTGGGGTTGCGGGGTGCGAGCAGGAGGGGGGAGGGGAGCTAACCCCGACAGACACTCAGGCTCTGCAACATTTAAGACTCCCCACGCAGCTAAAACTGGGCAGGTTTGGATGGTAAGCTAACGAAATGCTGCTAGCAGTATCTAGGCAGCGCAAGACAGGAGTGGCATATTGGGAGCTGAACATGAGACCTGTCGGATCTTGACTGAGTCTCTCCCCCCCCCCAACACATAACAAGTAACTCAGTAACAAGTAACACAATGAACTCAGCCACAGCGTTCCCCTGTCACCCACCTAGAATCTTACCCTGTGTAGGTACACAAAGACTAATTGGAAACCTCCAAAGCCTCTCTCTCTCTCTCTCTCCCCCGCCCCCCCCCTCTCTCCAAGGACCTGGTCTCTCATTAGCTCACAAAACAGTGTCATATGTTTACATAGGAATTGGTGCTTTCCCCGTCCCTTTCTCTCCTTTTATATATCCTAAGGGTGCTACACTGTATTTGAGTTACACCAGTGGAGGGGCTCTCGGATCTGAGGGGGGTCCTGCTATGGCAGCCGAACACGAGATGCACGGCTGCCGTGACAGATATGCTGGTGCAACACCGCAGATGTGCCAGCAGAACATTCCCACCAGAGGAGCTGTTCTGCCACCAAAGACGCGCCGGTGGAACAGCCAGAACGGGGTGGAATCCTGGGCATGAGGAACACGCTTAAGCCCTGCCCTATATTCCCCAGGTCTGGCCACACCTCATCTTACTTCAATGGGATGGATTTTCTTAAAAGCTGCCTCTGCATTTGCGACCACTCTGCCCGTGGCAGAACATGGGAAATGGTGTAACTCAGCATCCAATCACAGCACCACCAGAATCACAGAACCCACACAGGGAGAACACAAGTCAGATGACGGGGTGTGTGGCATGGGGCAATCTCTCTCTCTGACCCCGTGACATACATGCTTAGAGCCCACAGCAGAGCGGAGCGGAACTAGGAGAAAGAGCACTTTTTGCCCCCAAACAAGCACTTTGTACAAAACAGCCTGGCTTCAGAACACACAGGGGAACCAGGGACATCACTAGCATTTCTCTGCCTGAAACCCTCACAGCTAGCTTGCCTTAGGACTCGGACACCAAACCCAGCACCACACTCCACGCACAACAACTGCGTTGCCAGGACAGAGCACCCCCCACAGGCAAGGCGAGATGGAGCAGCTGCTATGGGAGAACTGCTCCCCTGTGGCCTCTCCCTTCCCTCTGTGCAGGGTCTTGACTGGCCTGTATTGCACTGACACTCGTGCCCTCCAGCAGGTGAGTTCTCTGTTGGCCAAGGCCAGGCAGTCCACTCCAAGCACTGTCACTGCTGGCCAAACCCTCATCATGAGCATTTAGCCTTGTAGGATCACAGCCCGGATGCAGGGAGCAAAACAAGCCATCACCACACATTTTCACCAGGTTTGCGCAATTACGGACAGGGAAATAAGCCATGATGGCTTGTTTCCTCTTTCAGATGTGCCAGTCGCATGCCAGGGAGATTAGCATAGTTACCCTCAGCAGTGCAGCTTGTCATGCAAACCCAGCCAGGGTGGCTTGTTGCTGTGGGTAACAAGCCACCCAGTTGTAGGGTTCTGGGTAGCGTTTTACCAATGGCAACAAGCCACCCTGCCCAGGTTCACATGACATGACAAGCTGCACTGCCAAGAGTAATTATGCAAATCCCCCTGGCATGCAACTCCTCTATAATTGTGCAAACCGGCCCACAGAATTTAACTGCAACCCCAAAGGGGAAGGGCAGTCTACCATGAGGGTAGTCTACCCTTCACTTCCCCCCATAGGCTGAGCACTCAAGTGTCAAGTAAATGGCTTGGATGAGGGCATTGAGAGGGTGCTTATCAAACTTGCAGGTGACATGAAACTGGGATGGATAGCCCACACCATAGAAGACAGGAACAAGACTCAAAAGGTTTGAATGCTGGACCAAAACTAACAAGACAAAATTCATCAGAGATAAATGCAAAGGTCTGCCTGCATTTAGGTACAAAAATATAGGATCGGAGAGACCTGGCTTGGCAGCAGCAGCATTTATTTATAGTATTTATATATACCACCCTCAAGGCAACTTGTTTTTAGTCTGATGTATTTGCAAAACTGGGAACTATAGGCCAGTCAGTCTGACATCAATCCCTGGGGAAATTATGGAGATTATAAAGAAGTCAGTCTGCAAGCACCTTGAAAGCAATACAGTGATTACTACAAGCCAGCATGGATTTAGTCAAGAACAAATCCTGCCAGACTAATCTGATCTCATGTTTTGATCGGGTAACCTCCCTTGTGGACTGTGGGAATGCTGTGGACATCTTATATCTGGACTTCGGCAAAGCTTTCGACAAAATGCCTCATGATATCCTGATTAGCAAGCTAGCTAAAAGTGGGCTAGATGGAACAACTATCAGGTGGATCCACAATTGGCTACAGAATCAGACTCGAAGGGTGCTTATCAATGGTTCCTTCTCAAACTGGGGAGAGGTAACAAGCGGGGTACCATAGGGCTCGGTCCTGGGCCCAGTGCTCTTCAACATTAATGACTTGGATGAGGAGGTACAGGGAATGCTTATCAAATTTGCAGATGACACAAAGTTGGGTGGAACAGCTAATACTCTGGAAGACAGAAACAAAATTCAAAGAGATCTCGATAGGTTGGAGTGCTGGGCCGAAAACAACAGAATGAAATTTAATAGAGATAAATGCCAAATGCTGCACCTAGGGAAAGGAAACCAAATGCAGAGTTACAGATTAGGGGACACTTGGCTCAACAAGACTACAAGTGAGAAGGATCTTGGAATTGTGGTAGATCACAAACTGAATATGAGCCAGCAATGCGATGTGGCTGCAAAGAAGGCAAATGCTATTTTGGGCTGCATTAATAGAAGTATAGCTTCCAAATCGCGTGAAGTGATAATTCCCCTTTACTCGGCACTGGTTAGGCTTCATCTTGAGTATTGCGTCCAGTTCTGGGCACCACACTTTAAGAAGGATGTAGACAAACTGGAGAGGGTTCAGAGGAGGGCAACAAGGATGATAAAGGGACTGGAAACGGCCCTATGAGGAGAGACTGAAAGAACTGGGCATGTTTAGCCTTCAGAAGAGGAGACTGAGGGGAGATATGATTGCACTCTTCCAGTACTTGAAGGGTTGTCACACAGAGGAGGGCCAGAATCTCTTCTCGGTCATCCCAGTTTGCAGGACACGGAATAATGGGCTCAAGTTACAGGAACCGAGATTCCACCTAAACATCAGGAAACATTTCCTGACTGTCAGAGCAATAAGACAATGGAACCAACTACCTAGGGAGGTGGTGGGCTCTCCCAGTCTGGAGACATTCAAGGTGCGGCTGGACAGCCATCTGTCCATGCTTTGACCTGGATTCCTGCATTGAGCAGGGGGTTGGACTAGATGATCTCCAAGGTCACCTTTATGATTCTATTTCTATCCTGCCTATTACACTGGAGTTATTTTAAATTATAAGCTACCCTGAGTGCACTAGAAGAAATTTAAATGTGGCCAAGACTCTAGGGAGGGATAGTAAGCTGTCTTTATTTGCAAAGTGTTGGGGAAGGGAATCAGTATATCATAGCAGAGGCATGCTGAAGCTTTTACCAGTACTGTGAAGGACTGCCAACCGGTCCTTTTCTCAAGACCAGAGATCAAAGGTGCAAAACTGCCAGCCTTAGCTCTGCCGTCTTGACTTGATTCTCTCAGGGCCTTGCCCTTGTCTATACACTGGATTTAGCACTGAACCACAGAAGAACCACACACACCGTGTGAGGTAAAACCAGGAAAGTTTATTTAAGGTAAACAAATTACAATAAAAGGTGGGGAATGAGGGAAGAGGGAGAAAGGTGGGGAGACACTTTGGTATACACAGTGGAGCTCCAAAACTAGTCCCTTACTATATATAAATACCCAGGCACTTACTCCCTTTGTCTGGGGGTTGGTCCTCTTCAGGGCTTGCCTCATCAAAAAAGCCCTGCTCCCGCATGCAGACAACAACCCAAACCAGAAGCCACAGCAGCAGTATAGATTCTTCCCCCCACCCCTCCTTTCAGTAGCCCAGCTGTCTTTAGCCAATCATAGAATCATAGAATCATAGAAAAGTAGAGTTGGAAGGGGCCTACAAGGCCATCGAGTCCAACCCCCTGCTCAATGCAGGAATCTAGGTCAAAGCATCCCTGACAGATGGCTGTCCAGCTGCACCTTGAATGCCTCCAGAGTGGGAGAGCCCACAACCTCCCTAGGTAGTTGATTCCATTGTCTTATTGCTCTGACAGTCAGGAAATTTTTTCCTGATGTTTAGGTGGAATCTAGGTTCCTGTAACTTGAACTTCATCTGGGCTAGGAATCAGGATGAACTTCATCTGGGCTAGGAAGAAGAGGGGTGGTTCTTTGCTCTTGAATATAGGGCTTGCGTCAGGAGCCATCAGAGGAACTATGTACCGTACATTTTGCATTTCCCAGCCCCCAGCTGGGATTATACTTGTTTACACGTGTGGAGGTGTGTGTGAGTGTGTGTGTGGTGCAGGAAACTCTGACGCTTTTTTCTTCACAAGTACCTTGCTCAGAATTGCAAACCCACATAGTCTGACCCAGAAAGGCTACTTAGGATTAAACAAAACAGCAGGTTCGTTGTACTCTCAACATCTGGTGTTCTTGCATGTTTGTTAGTCCATGCAGGCACAGCTTCAAGTTCATTAGGGTCTTTTGGAAATCAGCATGGCTGGAAGAGAACCAGTCAGGGCATGTATTGCTTCGTGAAGGTCAGGAGGGGAGACAGAACTTCCTCTAAGGAAGATTCCCAAGTGGAAGGAAGTGGGTGTGGTTAGGCAGGTTAGTTTCCATTAACCCAGTCCTCCCCTAGTGACCCTATACATGCAAAGTTACCCATATGTCTAACACAAAGTCCTCAAAACTATTTGCAGGGAAAAAAGACAACCTGTGCTGCACACAAGGGTTGAGCAACTCTGCCTCACCCATGTGTGGACCAGACCAAGGAGCCTGCTGTAATCGCCGCTCTGCTTAGGTCATAAAATCATAGAATCATAGAAAAGTAGAGTTGGAAGGGGCCTACAAGGCCATTGAGTCCAACCCCCTGCTCAGTGCAGGAATCCAGGTCAAAGCATCCCTGACAGATGATTGTCCAGTTGCACCTTGAATGCCTCCAGACTGGGAGAGCCCACCACCTCCCTAGGTAGTTGATTCCATTGTCTTATTGCTCTGACAGTCAGGAAATTTTTCCTGATGTTTAGGTGGAATCTAGGTTCCTGTAACTTGAGCCCATTATTCCGTGTCCTGCAAACTGGGATGATCGAGAAGAGATCCTGGCCCTCCTCTGTGTGACAACCCTTCAAGTACTGGAAGAGTGCAATCATATCTCCCCTCAGTCTCCTCTTCTGAAGGCTAAACATGCCCAGTTCTTTTAGTCTCTCCTCATAGGGCCTTGTTTCCAGTCCCTTTATCATCCTTGTTGCCCTCCTCTGAACCCTATCCAGTTTGTCTATATCCTTCTTAAAGTGTGGTGCCCAGAACTGGACGCAATACTCAAGATGAGGCCTAACCAGTGCCGAGTAAAGGGGAATTATCACTTCCCGCGATTTGGAAGCTATACTTCTATTAATGCAGCCCAAAATAGCATTTGCCTTCTTTGCAGCCACATCGCATTGCTGGCTCATATTCAGTTTGTGATCTACCACAATTCCAAGATCCTTCTCACTTGTAGTCTTGTTGAGCCAAGTGTCCCCCATTCTGTAACTCTGCATTTGGTTTCCTCTCCCTAGGTGCAGCACTTGGCATTTATCCCTATTAAATTTCATTCTGTTGTTTTCGGCCCAGCGCTCCAACCTATCGAGGTCACTTTGAATTTTGTTTCTGTCTTCCAGAGTATTAGCTGTTCCACCCAACTTTGTGTCATCTGCAAATTTGATAAGCATTCCCTGTACCTCCTCATCCAAGTCATTAATAAAAATGTTGAAGAGCACTGGGCCCAGGACCGAGCCCTGTGGTACCCCGCTCGTTACCTCTCCCCAGTTTGAGAAGGAACCATTGATAAGCACTCTTTGAGTCCGATTCTGTAGCCAATTGTGGATCCACCTGATAGTTGTTCCATCTAGCCCACTTTTAGCTAGCTTGCTAATCAGGATATCATGAGGCACTTTGTCGAAAGCTTTGCTGAAGTCCAGATATATATGATGTCCACAGCATTCCCACAGTCCACAAGGGAGGTTACCCGATCAAAAAATGAGATCAGATTAGTCTGGCAGGATTTGTTCTTGACAAATCCATGCTGGCTTGTAGTAATCACTGCATTGTTTTCAAGGTGCTTACAGACTGACTTCTTTATAATCTGCTCCAAAAATTTCCCCGGGATTGATGTCAGACTGAGTGGCCTATAGTTCCCAGGTTCTTCCTTCTTGCCCTTTTTGAAGATGGGAACAACATTTGCCCTCTCCAGTCATCTGGCACTTCACCCGTCCTCCATGATTTCTCAAAGATAATAGACAGTGGTTCTGAGAGTTCTTCTGCCAGTTCCTTTATTACTCTAGGATGCAGTTCATCAGGCCCTGGAGATTTAAACTCATTCAGAGTAATCAGGTGCTCCTTGACCATTTGCCTATCAATCTCAAGCTGCAATCCTGCTCCTACAGTCTGCACTTCAGGTTTGCCAGGGGACCCTCTTTTGGGAGAAGACCGAGCCGAAGTAGGAATTGAACACTTCTGCCTTTTCTTTGTCTTCTGTTATCAATTTGCCATCCTCATCGCATAGTTGAACCACCATTTCTTTCTTCTGTCTTTTACTGTGCATGTATCTGAAGAAAGCTTTCTTGTTGTGTTCTTGTTGTGGTCCCCATTAGAGGAGGTGTTTATCCTTCCAATGTTGCATAATATCAGTCTTTTAGCTGTCAGAAGGGCACAGAGAATCCATTTATGCTGACCATTTGTCGTTTCCATGAAGCAGGTAAATAATTTAAAAGAGCGTGTACATCAGTGAGTGTTAACGATTGTTCCAGTACAAAATTGGTCTGTGTAATAACCTCCCGCCCCCCCAAGAAGCAACTACGTACTGGACATTGCTAAAACATATGTTTAAAAAAAGCATTAGCTGTATTGCACTGCCAGCAATTACCAAATTAGACAATCCCTTATTAAAGAGATGTTGTGGTGTCCAATAGTCACAAAAACTAAAGTTTTTGCTGAATAAGACGCAACCTAAGATCTATAGATATGACAGGTAGACGCCAAAGCAGTGATCCACTGATTAGGCATTTTGTGGTGGTGCCCACAGCAGTTTCTCAAATTCCTAGATGTGCTCACAGGTCCAAAAAAGTAGGAGGCCCCTGCCTTAAAGGGTATCTCCAGGCTCGGGGTGGCAAATATTAAGCTACAGGATAACTTCATGAGTGTAGTGGGCTGGTCAAACTTTTCATCTGATTTGTTGTTGAACTCCATCAACAACAGAGTGCAGACAGGGGCGGAGAGAAGGGGGTGGACTGTATGGCAAGCAAATTCCCTTGGCACAGACAACACTAAGCCTTAGGGAACTGGTGCTATTAATTAGAAGATGGTTGGTTTTACATCCCCTTGGTTTTGTTTTCTCATGCACAAAACCAGGATCAAGACATGTGTTTGTTTCAGGAGGCTGTTGATTTAGCCTCTGTAGTGTGTCATCTTCCTTCTGCCTCATCCAAAAGCAGAAGCCAGTGAGATGTAAAAAGGGGCCTGAAATGTTCCCCTCTGGGTCCCTAGGACCTCCTTGATAAGGCAGCCACACTCTTGGGTGCCACAAATGGCACATGGGAAGTTGTTGTGTTCTGCAGTTCCTGCAAGCTGTGAGCCAATTTTAACTACCCCAGTGAAATTCCCTTGGGGGGTTTCATCATGAGTTCATCTTGACTCCATTGTGATGCAGGGAGTCACATCATTCCCTATAAATCAGGATCACTCCCCAAGTTGCTATTTGCAGGCCTCTCCATGAAAGCCCCCCTTCCTAAACAGACTGCTGGCTACTTAAGAAATTCTGTTTTCTGGGGAGAAGGGAGGGTACATGAACTTCACAAGGCGTTGTTATAACCGGGGGGGGGGGGGAGAGAAGAGTTCCAGCTTAAAATTGGTATGACGCATTGCCACAGGGATGGGCAATTTCAGTGGGTCCAGGGGCCAATTTTCAACCCCTGGAATCCACTGCAGGCTGCACACACACACCCTGCCCAAACTACCATGGCCACATTTGGCGGCAGCAAAAACCAGCAGTTCCACTTTAAGACAAGGCCCGTGGGGAACCTGCACCTTGTCTTAATGCGAAATCGCACTCCCAAAGCCCCGGGGAGCCCACGTGCACACTCAGACCAGGCGCATGCTCCCTGCACTCCTTGTTTCAAAGGGAAAAAAAGTGGGGTTTTTTTTATCATTGCTGCTGGCTGCCAAAATTTGGTGGCAATGTGGCAGCAGCAATTTGGGGCAGCAGAGGCTGCAAAACGTGACAGGGCCTGTGTGTGCCTACCCCTGTGCTGTACGAAGGCCTGGAAAAACTGACTCTTAAATTTTTAGCTTTGGCCATCTTTTGTTTAAGCCACCACCATACTAACAGTGGAGTCATTATCGGGGTGCCTCTCCTTATGCAGCCAAAATGGCACCATCCAGGCACAAGAGGCTTGCAGAAGTGTTTTTTTTTAAAGTTAGAAAAAAGCTAAGGAGGGGAGGGAATATCCCCAAAACAGCCCAGTGGGAACTGCACATGCTCAGTAGACACAAAATGGTGGCTGCCTATAGGGTGGGAAAATGGAAAACTAGGGGCGGGGTGGGACAGAATGGAAGAGGGCCTGGCTGGCTGGCTGAAACCCTGAGAAGCAATCCATACTGCAACATTTTGTTGCAGGTTCTACTGTTGCAGGTCCCAGCGTTACTGTGTTTTATTATACTGATTTTGTGTTGTACACTGCCCTGAAATCCAATGAGTTAATGAGCTACATATCAATGTTTAAAATTTTAAATATTAATGAATTAGGAACAAAGAATTCTCAGGAATCAAGGCAAGGCAAGCCAAGGGCAACATATTTCTACTCACCACAAGATGGAAGCTGCATCAAGACTGTTGTTGTCTGCAGAGCCCCCAGGTAAGGGCTTTGGGACATGAACACATACTACAAACCGTAACAGATTTAGAGAGGTGCAGAAAGTGGATGGAAAAAATCTTCCTCTTCCCTTTGCAAACTGTTTACTTAGTGCAATGAAAACAGTTATTACAAAATCTGGGGAAGAATGAGAGTGCTAAGCCGTTCCCATCCAGAGGAGTTTGACGCTTATTCATTGCGAATGGTATTCTGGATAAAACTTTTCTCTGCAACTCTAGGTGAGATAAGGTTGTCTTTGCACCTTTGGACTGGGGTGAGGTAACAGCACCACAAAAGGTCCAACTAGGTTATCACTTCTGGATGGGAGTGGCTTGTGGGAGCTGCCTGAGCTACCTACAAGCATTTGTGAGGAGCTTGCGTTTGGTCCCCAAGAGCTGCCCAAGGGGTGACCTCTGGGAGCTTCTAGCCGAGATGTTCAACTACTCAATGAGGATGGCAAAGGTGTTCAATTCCTACTTTGGCAGTGTTCTCCCAAAAGAGGGTCTATGACCCGTTTGCCAAACCTGAAGTACAAACTGGAGGGGCAGGATTGCAGCTTGAGACTGATAGGAAAATGGTCAAGGAACACCTAATTACTTTGAACGAGCTCAAATCTCCAGGGCCCCACGAACTACATCCTAGAGTAATAAAGGAACTGGCAGAAGAACTCTCAGAACCACTGTCTATTATCTTTGAGAAATCGTGGAGGACGGGTGAAGTGCCAGATGACTGGAGGGCAAATGTTGTTCCCATCTTCAAAAAGGGCAAGAAGGAGGAACCTGGGAACTATAGGCCAGTCAGTCTGACATCAATCCCTGGGAAAATTCTGGAGCAGATTATAAAGCAGTCAGTCTGCAAGCACCTTGAAAACAATGCAGTGATTACTACAAGCCAGCATGGATTTGTCAAGAACAAATCCTACCAGACGAATCTGATCTCATTTTTTGATTGGGTAACCTCCCTTGTGGACTGTGGGAGTGCTGTGGACATAATATATCTTGACTTCAGCAAACCTTTGGACAAAGTGCCTCATGATATTCTGACTAGCAAACCAGCTAGACGGAACAACTATCAGGTGGATTCACAGCTGGCTACCGAATTGGACGCAAAGAGTGCTTATCAATGGTACCTTGATACCATTTGGCCATGTGATTAGGGCAATGGACGTTATTGTGCCAACCGGGCCAATCCCTGCCCTCAGGTTTACAATGTAAAAGACACAAGGGATTGGGAGGAGGGAGGGAAGAGGCAGCATGGTGGTGGTGGTTTCAGTTGCCCAGATGGATGGATGGGAATATCTGTATTCTGGATCCGACTGTATACCGACTTGCCTCCACTCTGGTGCAGACCAGCCCCTTCCTCTTTTATTCTTCTCTCCTACTTTGTGCCCAGGGGTGGGCAACGCCAGGAGGGCTCCCTTGGCGCATCCTTGCCCTGGGCCGCCCCAGCAGGGAGGCACAACCTCGGGGTAAGGTCAAAGCCTGGAGGCGCCGTCCGCTTTTCCAGAGGTGTTGATGACACTCTCCATTGTATACGTTCACACGCTGCTTGCACTTTTTCGGTGAGCCGCCCGGGGAAGGTGTTGCCTTCAGAGGCGGCGTTCAGAGAGTGTCAGGCAAGGAACAGAGGAGCATCCCCCGCCGCTTCCTCTCTTTCTCCAGCGGGGGGGGGGGGCGTGCGGGACCAGGCCGGGGCCTCCGGCTCTTTGCACGCGCGACGAAGCGACCCTTTCCGACGGCAGCGCGTCCTCCTTACACGCATCATTCGGAAAGTGCGCGAGGCTAGCCGAGGCGCTGCAGAGGCGTCGCCCGCCCCGCGCCACCTGCCTCCCGCCGCGGGGATCGGGCCTGCCGGGGCACGCGCGGCTGGGCGGAGGCTTCTCGTGGCCCGGCCCCCTGGCTAGAGCGCCCCCCCCCCCCGGCGGCAAGCAGGGGCGGCGAACCACCGTCCGTCGTGCCATGCCTCCTTCATGCCGCAGGGCTCGCCGCTACTGGGTCTCCGCGGGAGCCAGCGCGGCCGCCGAGGACTGGGGGCGCCTTCCGGGCGGCTACGTGCAGCTGGGCACGGGCGCTCTCGGGCTGCCGCTGCTCCTTTAAGAGCGCGCTCCCGCTGCCGCGCAGGGTCACAGGCGCGCTCCCGGACCGCCTACAAAGCGAGAACCCGCCCGCCCGCCGCCCTGTCGTGCCAGCAGCAGCAGCAGCAGCGCCGTCGCGCCTCCAAGATGCCCATGTTCGTGGTGAGCACCAATGTCAGCCGGGATGCCGTGCCCGAGAGCCTGCTCGGCGAGCTCACGCAGCAGCTGGCCAAGGCCACCGGCAAGCCCGCCCAGGTGAGTGAGGCGCTCCCGCGCCCTGAACTCTCGGCGACCCGGCCGATGGACACGCGTTAGCCGAGTCCCACGTGCCCGAGGCGGCCTGGTGGTCGCCCAGAGGGGAGGAGGAGGAGGAGAGGCTTTCCGTGCCCAAATCATCCGTCGCCGGGGGTATGGTGCGTCGCAGCCCTTCTCTCCTTTGGCCCCAGGGAGGGAGAGAATTCCGAATGGGCTCGATTCCGAAGGGGAGACCGGGCCTGAAGAGCGCGCTGGCCTTTGCGTCCAGATAACGCCCCTTTTGTGGAAGGGACTGGAGTGGACACCTTCCGCGCGTGCAGCGGCTTCGTGCCAACGTTGAAGTGCAGGCGCTCATCGCGGTAGTCTCCGTAGCCGGGAGACGCCAGAAATTGCGGGCAGCCGCGTTGATCACTAGCAGCGATAAACCAGCTCTAGGCGTTTTCATCTCCACCAGGAGCAGGTCTTCTGTAAAGCTTTAATTGCCCATTCAAAGCCAAGCCCGCCCCCCGCAAAAGGCCGTTGCATTACAACAGGGATAACTCACAAGGTATTGTTGCTGGGATAACCCATTCCCGCCCAACTATTGAGAGGATTCCAGCTAGTCTCGGCGGTAAGGGGGCAGGCAAATGATGCCAGCATCCCTGCTAATCAAACAGCCCTGTGCTCACTGCATCGCAGTGTGTGCTAGAACAGGAAACATACCTGGCGGTGTCATAGGAGTAGGCCGGATGGATACACATTAGCTGGCCAGAGGCATGTAGAAGCACATAGAACTTAACCGTGGTCAAAACTGCATTTTAGACTATTAATGCCAATCCGTGTTAAGTCAATCCAGGCCACAGGTAAAAGAAGCCTCTTTGTTGACTTCTTCCACAGTACATTGCAATCCACGTTGTGGCTGACCAGCTGATGTCCTTCGGGGGCTCCTCTGACCCTTGTGCCCTTTGTAGCCTGCACAGCATCGGCAAGATAAGTGGGCAGCAAAACAAGACCTACACGAAGCTGCTGTGTGACCTGCTTACTAAACACCTGCACATACCTGCAGACAGGTGAGATAAAAGCCGAAAGGCAGCAGTGCAAGGGGTCGGGAAGGGAATGCGCTTGATGAATTGTGGGTGGCATTTCTTCCCAGGGACTCCTGACCATTAGCCCTGCTGTCTGTGGCCGATGAGGGTTCTAGTCCAAAACTTCTGGAGGGCACCACCAGGGTGGGGAAGGTTGCTCTGCCTGGATGCTAGTGGAATGTGGAGCAGAGCAACCTCTAGCCAGCCCTGTGGCGACTCCTTTGGTCTCATCCTGCTGCTTGTTTCTTTCACAGGGTTTACATCAACTATTATGACATGAATGCCGCAAACGTGGGATGGAATGGGTCCACCTTTGCCTAGCAGGCCCCCTTGCGAACGGTGGCCCCCTGGGCCTGCTGCTCCATTGTGCCCGTCAGTGATCAGTCACCTCTTCCCTCACTCGATGGCTCCTTGCACACACTGCTGTAGTAATGTCCCTTCATGTAGGTGGAAGACAAATAAAAGCGTAGAAGAAAGTCTGTGTGAGTGTCCGGTGTCTGTGACAGAGCGCTGCCACTGGCAGCTCTGTGGGGGGATGGCAGGGCACTGCAGGCCGCTGGCGAGAAGCACAATGTGGGGCCGCAGGGCAGATGTGGCAACGTCCCCTGGGCACAGCTGTCCCTCTCCATGCTCTTGGCTGGAGGCCCTGGCTCTGGTCCCCACATGTGCTGCACTGCTAGGAAGGGAGCTAAGCACACCCTGCAAGGCAGGAGCAGGGCTGGGCCAGGAGGCAAGAGGGCCACTGCCCTCACTTATCATCAAAGAACACACACAAATAAATATATGCTTGGATCATAAAAGAACTTTGATTTGAGGGAAAACTGCACATAGCACCAAAGAACTCGGGGGAGATATATCAGTGCATCATCACAATTCAACTCATATTTCATGTTGAAAAACCCATGTATGTGGTGCACTGTATACAGTAAATGAATGCAGGCATGGAGCCATATTTATGTGCTGAAGCTAAAGCAACAAAGAAATGTTAATGCAGTTAAGCTTTGTTTCTCATAAATTAATACATAGTGAGAAATAATGAGCTAGATACTATCTTCCTAGATCACAGGGCTGGTTTGTTTTTCCCAGTTAAGTGTTCCTGAGTTGCAAACCTCTTTAACAGATATTTTATTTTTGGAAAGGGTTAAAAAGAAGGGGGGGGGAATGTATTTCTGTATTGAACACATATTTCCACTTAGCCAAACCAAGACAATCATTTATACACAGACAGAGACAGACAGACACAGGAGGGATAGAGAAACAAAGAGCGTTCCCATAATTCACAGTGTAATGGGTTTTTTTCTTTTTCTTCTTTATACGAACATAAGAGCCATGCTGGATCAGACACAGGGTCCAACAAGTCCAGCATTCTGTTCACACAGTGGCCAACCAGCTGCCCACGGGATCCCACAAGCAGGACATGAGTGCAACAGCACCCTCCTGCCCATGTTCCCCAGGCACTGGTGTACATGTGCATACTGCCTCCGATACTGGAGGAAGCATATAGCCAATCAGGACTAGTAGCCACCAGTGGCCTTCTCATGAATTTGTCCAATCCCCTTTTCAAGCCCTCCAAACTGGTGGCCATCATTGCATCTTGTGGAAGTGAATTCCATGGGGTGGGTTAGGATTTTTAAGTTTTGTACTGTTTTTAATTTTGTACTCTGTGTGTGTTTCCCCCTCCCCTTGTATTTTCTTGGGACTGTACATCACTCAAGAGTGGTCGGATGTCTGGCCAGATGGGCGATTCATAAATACAAGAAATGAAATGAATGCCCCTTTGCACTGCGAGCGGGGGGGGGGGGCTTGCAGTGATGTATCCCCCGCCTGACCTGCGTTTTGCGCGGGGGGGGCAGGGCAGGGGGCTTGAGCGCCACCGCCACTCGGTTTGGTTGAGTGAGGCAGGCGAAGTTGGCGGGGGTGGGGAGAGGTTTGGGGGGGCTCGAGCTCGGCTGGGGGCCCTCTGAGGGGCTGCAGCAGAGTTCCCTGGGGGAGGCAGGGGCGCCCCCGTGGCTGCTGGGCTCTGGCGAGGAAAAGGCGGCAGGGCCAACGAGAAGGTGCTGGAGGGCTGCTCCTCTTCCTCACGGACGGCTATGGCGGCCAAAAAAGCCGGAGGTCCCCGCAGCCCCCCCCCCCCACCGCCTGGGCAGGGTTCCGGGGGAAGTCCCGCGCCGCTAGAGGGCGGTGCCGCTCGGCTACCATTGGATGAGCCCGGCCTTCTCATAATGCCTTGCGCTAAATCCTGGTTGGATGTCTGTCTCCCGCCGCTGTTGCTGGGGGAGGGACTTGGTTGCTATGGGCGCCGCGCCGCGCCACTGCCTTCTCAGGCCCAGGCTTTGCCACGTCATCCAGAAGTGCCGGGGAGTGGTTGCGACCGCAGTTCGTGTGGCGGGAGGCCCGCCCGATGGCGCTGTTCCTCGTGCACAGGTGAGGCGCGGGAGGGAAGGAAGGGCTCCGTGCGAGGGCCCAAAGGGCGCCCCTCGCCCCCTCCGGGCTGCCTGGCCTGGCCTGGGTCCAGGCCCCAGGCCCTGGCTCCCTTCGGCCGCTGGCGTTGCCTACCTCACGGGGCTGTGCGGAGGAACTGCGAGGCGGGCGGGGCAGCCTCGCGCGGGGCACCGCCGGTGGTTACTTTGGGTTCTTAATTAGGGTAGCCATATTCCATGTCACCAGCTTAATCTGCATATTATACAAATTGCCTGCTAATTTTGTGAATCGGGGTGGTGGTGGGAAGGGGTCAAGCGCGCACCCACACGCCGCACACTTCCTCCTCCAAATCGCCCCTTTCGAGGTGGAAGCGGATTGCTGGGCTTTTCCTAAATAGTATTGCACCTGTTATGGATGTGAACCTTCAAAGGCTAAATAAACCTTAAAAGATTAATAATTTTGAATACCTTTATTGTATTTACTCTTTTTTTCTGAAGTAAAAACCCCCAAGCATGTCGGTGGTCCAATCCTGTGGCTGCCCTGATTGGCCTTTTCTGCACTTTTTTCCAGCTATGCAATACCCTTTGGGGGATCAGGATGACTGGAACTGTCTGCAGTTTCTGTTTGGGGTTGTTGGGGCTGTGCCATTTCCTGTGATGGCCCATTTTTATTTGCCCTTAATTCTGAGTAGAATTAATTATGATGTGTTCGTTATATTGCATCTGGGGCCACTGTGGAGAGCAGCCTTGCTGAAATGTTTTTTAACCCTCACCCTTATAGTCTGCACTAACTTGCAGGAGCTGGAAGGTACCTTTCTACTTAACAGTTTTGATCATCCAATCACAACCAGGGTAGATAAAAATCATAAGTAAAATACTCAATGTCTTTATTTATTTATTTATTTATTTATTATATTTATGCCCCGCCTTTTTTCCTGCAAGGAACCCAAGGCGGCTTACATAATAATCCTCCTCCTCCATTTTATCCTCACAACAACCCTGTGAGGTAGGTTAGGCTGAGAGTCAGTGACTGGCCCAAAGTCACCCAGTGAGTTTCATGCCGAGCGAGGTTGGCAGATCCAGATCTCCCGAGTCCCAGTCCAACACTCTGACCACTACGCTACACTAGCTCTTAATTAAAAGTTACATACTTACAATTAATATACTAAACCTACACTTACAGGCTCATAAAAATGAATTCAAGTGCAATCCTATGCATGTTTAGACAGAGAAAGTCCTACAATGCCCAGCATGCCCCAGCCAGCCTGGTTGGCTGAAGGGATTCTGGGAATTGTAGCACTTTTTTTCTGTCTAATCATGCATAAGATTGCTCTCTTAAGGGCTCTGTTACACTCACACACATTGGTAGAAAATTCATTGGTCTGGTTTGCACAACACAACCGCTTACCATGGGTTAACTTACCCTCGGGTTGTTGTGTTGTTTGGGTGTCTGTGGGTGTCTTGCCATTAGTTGTTGTGTCTTGCAAACCCAGTGGCAGGGCTTGTTTGAAGGCTGTCTAAAACAAGCCATGAGTTATTTCATACAACCCCTGCCACCTCAGTTGGCATGACATGACAACCCACAGTAAGCCAGGTGCACAATGAGACAGCCCCTGCGGGTAACTTAACCCACAGTGAGTTGTTGTGTCATGTGAACCAGGTCACTGAGTTAAAGGAGGCTTATCTATGGAAATGAGGAATCAATCTGATCATTTCTCAAATATAAATATTTACACTACCCAAACAGGCATTTCATTTTCACCCGATGAAAATCATAGAATTTTAGAGTTGGAAGGGGCCTCTAAGGCAGGGCTCTCCAACCTTGGATCCCTGGATGTTGCTGGACTACAGCTCCCAGAATCCCTTGCCATTAGCCATGCTGGCTGGGTATGCTGGGAGCTGTAGGCCAGGAACACTGAGTCCAACCCCCTGCTCAATGCAGGAATCCAAGTCAAAGCATCCCTGACAGATGGCTGTCCAGCTGCACCCTGAATGCCTCCAGTGGGAGAGCCTACTGCCTCCCTAGGTAGTTGCTTTCATTGTATTGCTCTAACAGTCAGGAATTTTTTCCTGATGTCCAGGTGGAATCTGGCTTCCTGCAACTTGAGCCCATTATTCCATGTCCTGAAATCTGAGATGATAGAGAAGAGATCCTGTCCCTCCTCTGTGTGGAGAGTGAAGTAAAAAGGAGCAACACTGGAAAGGAAAAGACAAAATTGTCCAGTGTGCATCTGCCTGTATTCCGATACTTAAGCTGCAATCAGTAACTACTTGCCTGGGAATAAGCCCCATTGGCTAGAATCCAACTGTGCCCCAGCACTAATCACGTTGCACTAATGTAAATCAACACTTGCTTAATGTAACTAGCACTTCTTAGAGTAATGGCAAATTTCTACTTTTTCCCATTGCCTTAGCAAGCGCTAGTTAAGTTATGCTTGTGTTGATTTACACTAGTACAGCATCATTGGTGCTGGGGCATAGTTGAATTCTACACCCATTGAATTCAATGGGATGTATTTCCAAGTAGACATGTATCAACCTCAAACTGTCATGGGTGCTGGTTGTAAGTAAGACCCTATATGGGAATACTTAAAGTTATTCGGCTACCGGTAAAAAAGGAAAGCATGCAAAAAATATACAGTGAGACTAAGATACAAATCCTGCGTGTAAGCATAAAACAGTGTAAATAATTCTCTATTAAGTTGTACATTAACATGGTTTAGTGGGCAGACTTGCACCATTTTCCAGGAAATATATAAAAGTTTCAATGGGAAACTTGATTTTAAAAAAGTGATTTAAATAGTCTTGATTTGAATAGTCTTGACCCACCCTGATCACAACTGCTTTGTTTGTTTTTATTTATGAAAAGCTTTATATTCAGCCCTTCATCCATAAAAAGTTTCCCCACAGTGATTTAAAGTTCAGTTACACTTAAAACCAGAGAGAATTAAAACAAGCTAGTAAATCCAGAGGTGGGAGGTGGGGTAGAGAGAGAGAGAATAAAATACAGCAGAAACTTAGTGGAATAAAAATAGCTTAACTGCCTGCCAATTCATGTCACAGCTACTCACACAAGTAGTCTACTCACGCAACCCCCAAGGCAGTATACAGTACACAAACAACAAAATCATTAAATGTTTAAATGATTTAAAATATTATAACATTTAAGCAAAAGATTAAGAGCAAGAATTGAAAACAAAGAGAGTAGAGAACTTAAAACTGAAACAATTTTCCTTGTAAAATCCACAGGTATGTTAGTGACGAAGAAATTGAACCAGAAGGCAAGTCACAAGTGCTCCTGCAGCGACTACAGGAACGGGCAAAAGCCCAGCAGCTGCAAAAACAGCAGGATGAGCCCATTTCTTCAGAACAAAGGGGACCAGAGAATGGAATCTGTGGATTGGAGTCTGAGAAGGAATCAAAGTTGGAGAACAAAAAGAGGAGACCAGTTGTAATAGGCCCTAGAAAGAAGAGCAAGAGACTACATGTTGATAGGGAAGAAAGCTTGGGTGAGGCAGATGGTGGTTTTGGTTCAAGCAGAAGTAAAAAGAATGGAGAAAAATCCAAAGTGCCCCAAGGAAGAACTGGGGCCAGTGAAGGTAAAACACATTGTGGATGGCAGCTGGAAACTCTGGGAGGGAGCCAGAGTCATAGAAAAGTAGAGTTGGAAGGGGCCTACAAGGCCATCGAGTCAGGCATCTTTCATTGCTGGGATGGACTCTGTCTGCAAAATGCTTTCATCCTCACAGCCAACCCACCCCAAATTAGGTCACTGACATTCACCTTTTAAGGAGTCTAAATTTATTTATTTTTATTTATTTATTATATTTATACCCCGTCTTTTTTCTTGCAAGGAACCCAAGGCGGCTTACTGTGAGGTAGGTCAGGCTGAGAGTCAGTGACTGGCCCAAAGTCACCCAGTGAGTTTCATGGCTGAGCCCTGTATGGGTTAGCTCTAACTTCCATAAATAGCAGCTGGCAGGAGCATATGAGCAACATAATATGAGAGAAGCTTCCCCAGGCAAGATGCAGCAGAAACCTTCACCAGTTGGGATTTCTGCATCCCAAAGTGTAGCAGTAAAATTGCCGTTGTGTCTTTCCCGAGTTCTCTTTTCCCACCTCCCATTGCTTGCAGGAATAGACCACTTGTGTGAGCAGCTGCTGGTCCTTGGCTTTTCTCCCTTAGTATCCCAGTCAGTGTAAAGTTAGCAGCTGCATGCTTCTTTGGCTTTATTGACTGGCACTTTGGGGACCATTGGAACAGGTCTCCCCTTCGTGTGTTTTTGGAGCCCCTTCCCACTGGGAACCCCTCTTCTCTTCCCCCCTCCCCCCTCCAACTGTTTGTTGTTGTTTCTAAGGCTGCCATAGGCAACTTTTTTCTTGCCTGATCATCAGGACTCATCATTTGTCTTATTTATGTTCCTTTTTCCAGGAAGCGAAAGTAAGTTGGAGTGCCTTCTGGAAAAGAGAGGAACAGCAGCGGGAGAGGGAGAGGATGATGCCAGAGCTGGAGCAAAAGAGAGGCAAGGCAGAGAGGAGCGGGGGATGCTGGCGCCGACTCTTCCAGCTTCTGGCATGACTGTTCTTGGTCACTGTGATCAAAAGACTGTGCAGAAGGTAACTTGCTCCACCTTGAGAGGCTTCCACCCTTAAAGGTGGCCTAGACATAATTTTAGATAGATAGAACTCGTGGACTGGAAATGATATTTGGTCATCAATATGTGTTGCACCCTATTCTTGATGCAGGCTGTAGATATAAGTTGTAGTGAAGTCAGTGACACTGACTGTGAAGCAAAATGGGGAGGATCAAAGTGCCAGTTGGGTTTGGTTATTTCTTAATGCGTGAATGGAACCCCCTTTTAAGTAATTTCGAGTGCAATCCTATGCATGTTGAGGCAGAAAAAAAGTCCTACAATTCCCAGCATGCCCCAGCCAGCATGGTTGGCTAGAGGGGTGCTGGGAGTTAGACTTTTTTCTGTCTCGACCTCCATAGGATTGCACCCTATTCATGCATCTCCACCACCATCACCATCCCTTCTTTTTTTCTTGCAATCGAGACCCTTTCTTATTGGTCCTAAATGAAGGGAGGGGGGAAATTACATGAAAGAGAAACAGTTTGAAAACAAACTCTTCAATTGGGAGACTGGGTATGCTTTGTCTTCAAACTAGAGTCCAAATTTCCTGTATGGTTCTTTGCCTAATGAAGGGGACAGAGCTGCACATGCAGTTTTCTGTATTGTATGTATCCATAGTTTCAACGCTTTGTGTGCGCTTGTGTCCTTCAGGTGCACCCTCTTCTGCCGCAGTGGCTTGCTCAACCCAAGCTAGTACAGAGGCGGATCAGAGAGAACCTTCTCTCGCTCCAGGATGTTCCAGGAATCCACCCTAAATTGACAAAGAAACTGCAAGCAAATGGAATAGAATCTTTGTTTCCAGGTATCCTAATAGTGTGGAGGGTCACTAAACAACATCATCATCTTGTGTTTTGTGTCTATATCTAAAGCTGCCATTTTTGGGAGTGGGTAATGCAAATGGTCTGTGACTAGCTGATGGACATCTTTGCTTTTTAAATGAATGTTGATGGACTTGTTTGCAGAGGTGCTGCTTAAGGCCCACTGTAACCTCCCTGCAATGTTTAATGTGGGGACAGGTTTGATATTGAGTGTCTCCTTGGGTGCCAGTTGTGTATTATTTATATAAAAGGAGTGTTTTTTGCATAGGCTTTTAGTTTAACTAGGAAAGTATATCTTTATCTGCAGAAAATATTTCAGCTGGGTTAGAGCTTTAATATCTGAATGTAGGGCTGGAGATGAGCATGTATTTTGTATCCATCTGCTGTTCTTCAGCTAGTTCCACCTTCTGTCCAGGTCTACGGATCCATTCTTGTTTGAGTGAAAAAGAAGTAGCCCCATGTTTAAGGCATATTGTATGCATTTATGGAAGACATCGTTTGCTTTGGCTTTCCCCCGGCCATGAGCTATCTTTGTACTAACCTCATGATACTAGTGTGCACGTAGGTGCGATTTTTGTTCATTTATTTTGTTTGTTTTATTCTTTGGTAAACTGCTTTAAGATTTGTTTCAAATGAGAAGTGGTGTATAAATATTGCTAATAAATAAATAAATAAATAAATGTTTTCTGAGAGCCCTGATGTGGGGTGGCCGTAGTGGTGGGACCGAGCCTTAACTGGTGTGGAGCATATATCAGGCCTGTGACTCACACTGGCTCAGCTTGTCTGAGTGTGGAAAGCGAAGCAGGGTCAAGCCTGGTTATTACTTGGATGGGAGACCCCTCCTCTAGTTTCCTGCATTGAGCTGGAGGTTGGACTCTATAGCCTTGTAGGCTCCTTCCAGCTCTTATGATCTATGAAATCTATGAAACCTCTGGTTACATGAAGGCAAGCGAGGAGATGGGCACTCCAGGGTGCCCAAACAGCAGCTCACTGCAGAACAAGGGATGGCCGTTTGGAGAGAAAAAGGTCAGCTCAGTGGCCTTCTCCCCCCGCACTCCCATGGAAAGAGGCATGTGGTTGCTCATGTGGGACTTGGCCTGAGCAAGGCCTGCTTTGAAAGGAATCTTTAAAAAACGGGGTCTTGACCATGGCGGTGGCTGGTTATTGTTTTAAAGATAAAATTGCAGGTCTCCATAAGCAGTCGAGGGAAGTTCCCTCTCCCCCATTGCCCTCTTAGTGGGTTGATCATGCTGATCTTTTCTGGTCTCTTTCTTCAGTTCAGGCTGAGGTGATTCCAGTCATCTTGGAAAGCACGTCCAATGGATTTTTGGCCGGGCGTGGCGGCTACCAGCCAAGCGATATCTGTGTCTCAGCCCCTACAGGCAGTGGTAAAACATTGGCCTTTATCATTCCTGTGGTACAGGTGAGCTTTGGCTAAAGTGGAGAGTTGCTGGATGGTGTGTGTGTGTATATTCTGTACTAGAGTAATCCCAAGGTCTGTAACCAGAACATTGTTGCAGTGTGGATTGACATGGGGGCAGTGGTCAGTTGACTTGAGCAAGTTTTCTGCTCTCGGAGAAATGATCCTTGAAGCATCTGGAGGAGAACTAAGTGGGCACAAGTACTGGACCTTCAACGTGTGCCATCATTTTGCCAAGCTCGCTTCGACACAGACGGCAGTTTTTGCGGCTTTGGTGGCCATAGGAGCCAAGCACTTGCAAGCATGTGATCCCCCTCATGTCCTTCTGGGGTTTCTGGGGCCAGTCAAGCAGCCTCAAGGGGCATTTTCCAACTGTGGAACTGTTTTCCCTTGGACAAGCATTTTCTGGAAACAAGAGGCTCTCTTCGGGCCTGTCATAACAGCTCACCGTGGGTTAATTTGCCCATGGGGGCTGTTGCATTGTGCTGTCCACCTGCAAGCACCATTTTCCCATGGTGCATGTGAGCGCCCGGCTTGCCATGGCTTGTGTTGTGTGAACCCAGACAGCAGTAGTTGTTTGAGAGTGAGCCGTGGGTTATTTGAGGGTTGTCTAACCCTCAGACAGCCCCTGCCGCCTTGGTTCACACAACACGTGGATGCCCAGTCGACGCAGCAGCCAACACGTGGGTTGTTGTGTCGTGCAAACCAGATCTTTATAGGCAGGCATGTGGTAGCCAAGAATGAGCCTGGGGCTTGCTTCAGCAGCGGGTTCTTGTATGAGTGTTTCTGTTTAGTGGGTGAGAGAGGCATCCACCTGATTAACTGAAACAGGCAGAGAACTCGTGTTCGGTCCCATCCCCCCACCATGCTCTTGTTCCAGCGCGCTTCTCTTTGCTACTCCTCTCAGCCTTCCGTCCAGCCTTTGTGCACCTTGCATAACTTGCAAAATTTTGAGTTATCAGGCTATAAAATCTTGAATGTTTTGCATCGAATTCCATGCCCCTTGGATAAGAGGATGTCAAATTGAAGAATCCAGGCCACGCAGAGGCAAGTTGCAAGCTAATGAATTTGGAAGTGCTCTGTAAAAGGCTCCCTTGGTACTTAAGGTGTTGGGCTAACACATGTCTGAAAGGGTGTGCGGGGGTGTGTGTCTCTGTTGCTTTTTGCACGCCATTTGTGCAGAGTGCGAACAAGGAGCCCAGTGGCTCTTCCTGATCTCTGGTCTTTGTCTTCGCAGGCCCTGTTGGACCGAGTCATCTGCCAGGTGCGAGCCCTGGCAGTCTTGCCCACGAAAGAGCTGGCACAGCAGGTACATCCCCAAAGAGAGCGGGCCCTTTTGGCCCCTGCTGGGTGTTCATCTTAGCCAGGAAACAGGTTCCGCCGGTGTGCCTTTCTGTCAAAATGTTGCAGGACCGTGTTGGTGTCAGGGTCCAGGTTCTAGGCAGTAAGGGTTTAGGGCTGGAACGCCAGGGCCAGGAAAGATAGAGGTGGATACAGACAACAGACCCAAGGTCCAACACGGTTCAGGGCGACAGGGTCCAAGCAGGGGCCAGAGGCAGCAGGCAAGTCCAGGCAACAGGCACAAAGTCCAGCAGAGTCCAAGCACGGGTCAAGGCGAACAGCAGGGTCCAGGGGTAGGCAGCAGGGTTGCAAAAAATCATGATTTTTTGCAAAAAAATAAAAAAAACCCGGTTTTTAAAAATTTAGATCAATGATTTTTTTGATTTAATCAATTTCCCCCCAAATTTTTTTAGTAAAATTAATTTCAAAGTTTCAGGCAACCACATGTACAAATAGCCTACACTTAATAGTTAAGAACACCAAATTATACAGAGAACACTTTCCTCATTTTTTTTAACATTACCAGTATTATCGGTTAGTACACGACAGGGTTGCAAAAAATCATGATTTTTTGCAAAAAAATATATAGAAAAAAAATCGATTTTTATTGATTTAATCAGTTATTTAATCATTGATTTAAATCATTGCAACCCTGGTAGGCAGGGTTCAGGAGCAGGCAGGGTCCCAGGGAAGAGGCAGGAGTAGGCACCAAACTGTACCAGACTGAGCAGGGCCGGAGGAGACAGGAGCATTGGTCAGGGACGAGCAGCTTGATGTAGCAAGAGATCAGGAACAGGCTGCAGCTAGCATGAGAGACCGTGTTGCTGTGTCAAAGGCTGAAGGTGAAATTCAACTCCCAGCTGGTCTGCATTAGCCCACCTGGGAGTGCCTACTGGTCTGGGCCTGAACTCTGCAAGGGTTTACCAGCCAGGACTCACACCTTGCGAAGCCCTGCGGCCAGTTATATGCAAGCGGCCACCAGATGGCGCTGCAGGACAGGTGTTGCAGGACAGACCCTGGCAGTTGGTGATAATAACCATGGCATGCCCCCACCAGGTGTAAGATGGGTTGAGTGATAGGGATGGGTTGGTTTTGGGATGTGCTTCTTTGGGTGAAAAGCAAGGGGCTTGGAATGGAAAGAGAAACCAGCACCAGCCCTCCTGGTGGGGGGCAGGGGCGGTCTGCAACCCTCCTGTCAACATTATGGCAGCCTATTGGCCTAGCAGCAGAACCTGTAGGCAGCACCACAATTTAGGGCTAGGCAGACTTCAAGCTTGACATGGTTACTTTATATTTAAGTAGAACTCCAAGATCCACCAACCTGATCCAACAGGCATACAGTTAGAATTAAAGAAAAAGGTGCCTCTGAGCCCATTCTAATCCTAGGAATTTGTTTTCAGTACCAGAACAGAACTGATTTCCAATCTTTCACACAAAAATCCATTCTCCCTTACCGCAAGCTTTCTTCATATCAGCAGCTCAAGTTAGGTGGAAAAAGTCATTTTGTTGCTATTGTGAAACAATTGGGAGTCAGAGACCCTTGTGGATCTATTGCAGATCACCCAGGGATCTACCATAGATTCCAGTTAACAAATCACTGATGGCGGGGCTGGGAGGGCAGAAGGTAGATACCTCCCCTAAGAGCCGCCTCGAACCGCCGGCTCTTGAGGGCTCCTCCAGCCGAGGTTGCTCATTCACTCCTTCCTGTAGGTGAGTAAAGTGTTCAACATCTACACTGACGGGACAGGGCTGAAAGTGGTGCAGCTCGCCGGGCAGAAATCTTTCGTGAAGGAGCAAGAGTCGCTGGCTGAGAGGACGTAAGTTAAGCCTCGCTTAGTCGCTTTGGCTTTGCGCAGTGCTTTAATTCCAATGTCTTGGCCTGTTAGCTTTGGCAGTGGGGCTGCGAACACAGGCCTGTCACATCCTGAGCAAAGAAATTGTCTGGTGCGGCTGCTCTTTCAGGGTCACTTGCAGGGGAGCACTTCTGTCTCGGTCCCTGTAACCCACCCCTGCTCTCTGTGTGTGCACACGCGTGTGTGTATCTGGCACTTGGCACAGAATTGGGCTTTTAAAAAAGAAACCACGTTTCTCGTGCCATGCTGACCCTTTTGAGCAGTGACTTTGGAAGGCTCACCACCCTGCTGGTTTGGGCGGGGGGGGGGGCTTCAGCACTCCATGACGGTCGTGGCTGCTGATCTCTCCTGGGGCTGCTGCAGACTCGGTCCGGTCCATTGTCCTCCCTCCCGACCCACGCATCGGGCAAAACCTGGATCTTGCAAATCAAATTGTGCATACAAAGGGACTGTGTAAAACTGGGTGTTGCCAAGTGGAGACACCCCTGACATGCTTGCCCGGAGCTCAAGACGAGGCAGAGTGTGGTTCCTCGGCAGCCTCACAAGGGCCACGTTGCAAGCCCGCGTGAAGCACGGTGGGCCCAGCAGCACTCAGCCTGACGGCAGCCCTGCGATGCTCTCAATATGTTGTAAGCTGCCCTGAGCCCCTGGGATATGGCGGGAAAGAGGTCCAAGTCTGAAATGAATCAACCCCAGACCTGAGGCCCCCAAATGCCGAAACAAAGACTCTGCAGAAAACGCTGCTCACAGCCTCTGGCGCTTCTTTTCCCAGGCTGACTGGATTCCGCAGTCTGGCAGACATTGTCGTGGCCACCCCTGGGCGCCTCGTGGACCATCTCCAGCAGAGCCCCCAGTTCAGCTTGAGGGAGCTTCGCTTCCTGGTGAGGGGAGACCCTTTTCCTTTCCCCCCGAACACACCGGGGAGGTTCCAAATTCCTGCCATGCCTCTGGCTGCTAAGGAGCACCTGGATGGGGAAAGGCGCCCTTCCCTCCCAGGCTCAGCCTTCTAGCTCTCCATACCCCAAAGGTTGGGAATAGGTTAGTGTACAGTCTACTCAAGAAATCTATTGCAGTTGGTTTTGAATAAATTAGAAACATCCAAGCTAACCCCTCCACCTGAAGTCCCCATCGCTGCTAAAGGCCAGCCAAATAAAGACACCTCCTGGCATTCTCAGAGTATGGTTTGATTAGTCTTTTGCCCCTGTACCCAGATCAGGCAACCGATGTGGATGATCTACAGGACTGCTACAGACTTCCACCAGAGTTTCCTCTGGATTTGTCCTGCCCAGATGTAGTTCATAATCTTTCAGGTCCTAAGTTTCCCTCAGGATAGCTGGTGCTCATAACCCAAGGTGGGACCCTGAGCCGCTGAGTGGAGAGCACACCACCGCCTCGTCTCGCCCGCCCCATTGGGGAGGTGGAGTGCAAGCTAGGACCCGAAAGATGGTGAACTAGGCCTGGGCAAGGCGAAGCCAGAGGAAACTGGTGAAGTCTGTGGTGGTCCTGACATGCAAATTGGTCACCTGACCTGGGTATAGGGGCAACAGAGTAATCAAACCATCTAGTAGTTGGCTCCATTCTCAAGCTTTGAGGAGCCCCAGGGAAAGAATCCTACACTTGGCTGTTACCGAGAACCCATTTGCTGCACAGTTAAGGGAGACAGGAGCAGTTAAGCATAGGCTTAAATCTCCCCCATTGAAATAAATGGGAGTGTTTAAAGTCCTTTCTTTGGCAGAATCCTGCCACCGTGTCATTTTGATTTCGCAAAGCAGTGATTGTGCACATTTGCGGGGGGTGGGGGTGATGTGGTCCTATTTATTTTATTTTTATTTATTATATTTATACCCCGCCTATTTTCCTGCAAGGAACCCAAGGCGGCTTACATAATCCTCCTCCTCTCCATTTTATCCTCACAACGACCCTGTGAGGTAGGTTAGGCTGAGAGTCAGTGACTGGCCCAAAGTCACCCAGTGAGTTTCATGGCCGAGCGGGGAATAGAACCCGGATCTCCCAGGTCCCAGTCCAACTCTCTCACCGCTATGCCATACTATGCCTATGGCAGTTTTGTGGCCCTCCAAACAAGCTGGGCATGTGTGCAGTTAGTTCACTTCAGCCAGCCTTCAGACACACAGCAAAAGGAAATAACCAAATAACATTGATATCTGTGGATTGCGTCAGACACAACTTGGTGGCTAGGAAAGCCCATTCCAGGGATTACGGCGTGGCTCAGCCGTGCGTGGAGTGAGATACAGTGTTCCTGTCACGTAACAGTTTGACCTATAATACCCCGTAACCCCTTAATATTGCTTTCCCTCCAAATATCCATGCTTTAACTATTTACTTAACAAAGACATCTCTCCTGCTGATACTTTCCGTAGAGTGCATAATGAGACCTATGAAATTGGGTTTTTCCTTCCTGCTCCAGGCGCTTCCTAGCATCTGCTGGGTTCACAGCAATAAACAGCCACAGCTAGAGTCACAAGCCGAAGCGCAGACTGGGCAGTCAAGGCACCTCCAGGCCACTTCTTCAGAGCACTGCAGCCCCCTTCCCTTTCCCCAGCCTTTGGCAAGGCAGTGCCCCCGAGGCTGCAGGTTGACCCCCGAGGCTGCAGTCATAAGCTGCGCTTTGCCTGAAAGCTTCTCTTTCGCCCATTCACATGTGAGTGCAGATCATAGATGAAGCAGATCGCATGATTGACGGCATGCACCAGGACTGGCTGCAGCAAGTTGTGAAGGCCGCTTACCATGCTGAAGAGGGTGCCGGTCCCCCTGGGCTGTTCAGGCGGATGGAGCAGGGGCTGCCCATCACAGCAGCCAGGTAAGGAGCTGGCCCTCCTAGCTCTGACAGGCACAATGGTCAGAGTGGGGAGCCCTGGGGATGAAGCAGCCGAGTTCCCACTTTCTGACTCCGGGCAGCCCACCCCACTCCCCCGATTCAGAATTCAGATCTTGAGCAGGAACTGCCCCCCGTGTCATGGAGGTGCTGTTGAGTGAGAGGTGGCCGTATATCCACAGAGTTCTGTGTCCATCTGTAGAGTGAAGCAGGCCTGAATGGGGGCTGAGCAGAGAGGAGCATGGGAGGTCTTTTGTTTGGTGCTGCCGGGCTCACATTGGTTCTTCCCGGGGCCTTCTGCTTTCTAGGGCTTGCTGTCCCCGGCTCCCTCTGCAGAAGCTCCTCTTCTCAGCCACTCTGACTCGGAACCCAGAGAAGCTGCAGCAGCTTGGCCTCTACCAGCCTCGCCTCTTTATGCCAGTCTCCTCTGAGAAACAGGCTGAGGTCCAGCAAGAAGTCGAGAAGAAATATGCCCTCCCTGAGGGGCTTTCGGTAAGGAGTGTGGCTTCTCCGGACCCTGTGGTCCATTTATGTGGGTGCTTGTTGCCAGGCCTGGTGGGGCAAAGAAGATCGCTGGGCGTGTGATGGGCGCTGGGCAGGGAGAAGTCCTTCCTTCCTTTTTGGCCACAGACTCCTTAGGCCCCGGGAAATTGACACAGGACGTCAGGCCTAAGAACTCCTTGGGAGAACAGGAGAAGCTGGGAAATGGGTTGCATTTATTCATGTAATTTCTGTCCCTCATCATCAACATAAAGTTATGTTCCTAGGCTGGCTAGCAATGTAGTAAGATACAATAAAATAATGCCATAAACTGAAACAGCCTCTCTGTGGCTGGTTACTGGACTACTTGATTAGAACCAAGCACCTGCGTTTTGTAGCTGGTGATTTTGTGGAAGGCTTCAGTCTTTTGAAGACGGAGCAGACATCAGAGCAGCATTGTAAGAACTGCTGTTTCTAAGCTAGTAACCTGTGTTTGAGGTATCGAAACTCCGTGTCTTGAGGTGTAATGTGAGTTACCAGTTCTGAATTAATATGGTTGGGTTGCAAGAAATATATGCTGACCTGATCTTAAATGGGTAATTGGAAGCATGATCCCTTTAAAGGTGCATATTGGCATAACTTAGTTGAGAAGAAAAAGTGTCAACCATTTAGAATCCGGAATGTTTATTTTATTTTATTTTATACATTTTTATACCGCCCAATAGTCGGAAGCTCTCTGGGCAGTTTACAACAGTTAAAATAATAAAATACAATATAAAATTTAAAACCACAGATTAAAAACAAACAGCAGAGCTAGCAACAGAGTTAAAAACAGCTACAGGATTAAAATAATTAAGATGATTAAAATGATTAAAATGTTCTGTTCCTGGCCGGAGAAATCCTGCCAAGGGATTTGCAAAGTAGCAACGGGATGAGCTCCCGGGCCAAAGCTGTCTCTTCTTGCCTCCTCCAGCAGTACTATGTGCCCTGCAGCCTGAGTTGGAAGCCCCTGTTCCTCTTGCATTTCCTGCTGAGACTGAAATTCTCCCGAGTGCTCTGCTTCACCAACAGCAGAGAGACTTCACACAGGTGAGACTTGGCAGCAGAGTCGGCACCAGGCTGGACGCGTCTGCCTTTCATAGGCTGCTGGTCCATCTAGCTCAGGATCCGCTTAGCTGACTGGCAGCAGCTTCTGGCAGGGCTTTTTCCCAGCCCTGCTGGGGATTGGCCCTGGGGTTTCTGCTGGGCTGCTGAGCTGTGCTCCCTTCCCGCTCCCTTTCCCCAGGCTGTTCCTGCTGATCCGAGCCTTTGGTGGAGTGGATGTGGCCGAGTTTTCTTCTAGGCTGAGTCCAAGCCAAAGGAAGCGGACGCTGAAGGAGTTCGAACAGGGCAAGATCCAACTGTGAGTGTCTCCGGAGGGAGTCCTGACATCTTCATGTTGGAAGATGTCGGGCACCTGCTAATCCAGCTCCGCACTACAAATCTGACTGCAAGCCTGCCCATTAGTCTTGGGCTGGGGGGCTGGGGTGGGGCAGCACAAGCGGCAGTTGCCACAGGTCAGAGCACAGGTGCCGAGCCTCGGGGCCAGGGGGGCAGCCCAGCCCTGCAGGGCTCCCCAGATGTCCACGCCCCTTTCCCCACCACCAGTCATTTGGGGATGTCCCAGCTTTTGTGCAGTGTCCCCCCACCCCCCATTCTAAATGGTCGAAAAGCCTCTCCTAAGGCTCAGTTAATGGCAGTAAGAGTTTTAAGCCAAAATATCCTGGCATTTTGGCCCCACCCCTTTCTGGCATTTGGCCCCACCACTGGAATGAGACCCTTGGGCTGAACAAGGTGCTGCTGCACTCCTGCTCTAGAGCCAGGGTGTGGGTGGCATGAAGCTGGTTGAGCTGGAAGAGTGCGTGCTTCCCTTGGGAAGACTCTCTCCTCCTTTAGGACCCCCGGAGGGACTTTTCCAGGCTCTTGGCCAAGGCCCAGTCCTGTCCATGGATGGATTACCTGGGCCCAAGCAGCTGCATGTTGGTTGTGCTCAACTCTGCTGTTTAGATCCTGATGAGTTGAGCAATTCATGGTTCCGTGTGTGCGTGTGCGTGTGTGTTTCTAAACAGTTTGATCAGCACAGATGCCACTGCTCGAGGGATTGACATTGGCGGAGTGAAATGTGTAATCAGTTACGATGCGCCTCAGTTCATCAGGACCTATATTCACCGGTAATTTTCTCTGAGTAAAGTTTTTTCAAATGGCTTGGATGGATTTGCTCTTTCTCTGAAAGCAGCTGCCTTCCAATTGCAGCTGGGGTGGGACTGCCCAGAACAGCCATCGGGTAATGGGCCGTTCTTCCCCTGTCTGTTTTCAGGGTGGGCAGAACAGCTCGTGCTGGGAAAGCTGGCCTGGCCTTCACCATGCTCCTGAAACAGCAGGTATATTCCTGGGTTGGGGTGTGTGTGTCTCCGTTCCTCCCTGTGAGAATCCAAATGTGCTCCAAATGCACTCTGCAGGCTGTGGAGGTGTGTCTCCTGCTGCCACAGCATGCTCTGCTTCTCAGAGGAATTTAAAATGTCATGTTGAGACCTGGCATAGCGGAGGCCCAGGAAGGAAGGGAAACAGTTGAGAGTGGGGAAGGCCTGGGCCAGGGGCCAAGGGCTTTGTGGGTGCTGAAGTTGCATGGCCTGATTGCTGGATGTGCAGCTCAGCGGCCCGGCCGGCCTGGCCTCCACCTCCTCGCTCTGTATCCACCATTCCCTTCCACTGAGCCATGTTGTGGGTCAGTGGAACACTTTTTCAGCCATCTGCAGTTTTTGGGGGGCAGAGGACGTGTTGTTCACCTGTTTTTGTTCTCCAGGAGTGCAAATTCTTGAAGATGCTGCGGGAAGCTGGCCTTCCAAAGTTGGAGCAGCAGCTAGTGAAGAGCAAGTACATTCAGCCTCTCCTTCAGCCGTATGAGGAAGCACTGGCTGAACTGCAGCAAATTGTCCAGGTATCCCTAGCGCGAGGGAGGGGTGTATGTAGCTTTCTAGGCCACTGGAGTGTTGGAAGAAATGGACCCTTCGCTTGTGAATGTGCACAAGTAGTCAGGCTACTTGTGTACATATTCTGTGCTTTTAGAAACAGAAATTCTACATTAATGTGGCCTGTAAAAATGCGCATCCTTCTGTTCCTGCCAGTCATGGGTGGGGAAGCTGGAAATGCTGTGCAGCTCCCTCTGACCACGGGGGAAGGGGCAGTCTAGTCTGTGTTCTGGACTACCGCTCCCAGCATTCCTGACCATTTGCCGTGGGAACTGAAGTCCAGGAGATCTGGAGGACACCAGGTTGGCGAAGGCTGGCCTAGCCAACCTGCAGGAAAAGGAGGAGTGCCCAGCATGACTCTTGGCCACATAGAGAGCTCCCCACTTCAAGGTCTGGGCTCTTCTCTCTTCTCTCTCTCCCACACTAGTGGTGCAACTGGCCAGCTTCATTTGGCTGTGGAAACAAAGAGAGGCTTAAAGACTACAAACGTGGCCTCGTCTCTGGAATTTGTTTGTGATCACTTGCATGGGCGGGAGTGGAGGGCTGTCCACATCCACTGCTCCCTGGTGCTGGTTCAGGTATTGGGTAGGCTTGACCTCCTCTTTACCTCAACAGGAGGAGCGAGCCGAGAAAAGATCTTGAGGCAGCCGAGAGGAGTGGATTCATGTGTGGGCAGGAAGTGGTGCTGAAAACAAGCAGGGGAAGGAACTCGGCTGGCGTCGTGACTTGGACTTCGACCTCTTGAGTGCACCACATCCCTAAGCAGCTGTACCCGATGTGCGCAGAGAGCCCCTCCCTGGCTGAAGCAAAGCAAGCTGCCAGCCTGCTCTCATCTCAGAGGAGCTCAGGGCAACTCTCGGCCTAGAAGGCCAATGTCTTTAACCCGGCCTGGTTGGGCAGCAAAGGAGAGCTACCAGTCCTTGTCAGCCTTGCCCTTGTTGCCTCAAGAAAGGGATCAAGCATCTGCTCAGGTGTGCCTCCAGCTGCTGTGGCTACTCCTCCAGCAGGAGCGCCATCTCCACGAAGAAGAGGAGGAGACTCTCAAACATGATTTAAATAAAAAATGGCTTCTGCTTTTTGTGTGTTTAAGAAAGGTGTGTTTAAGAAGTGAGCTGTGCTTAAGAGTAGCCTTGTAAGTGAGATGGAAATCTTAACTACTCCTGAACTCTGAGCACCCAAACACCAGCATAGCTCTATTTCCAGATGTGACCATTGCATCTTGGTGGTGGTGAATTCCAGAAGTGAATCACACATGTGTGAAGGACTTCTTTTTGTCAGGCCTGAATCTGCTACCAGTCAACTTACTTTTTTGAGCTGTACTAGTAGGAAAACAGGAGAAAATGGTCTCCATCATTCTCTGAACCTTTTATTAGGTCCCAACTTAAGTGTCCTTTTTTAAAAACTAAAGCATGTCCACCACCACAGTCCTCGCTTGCGGAGAAGTTGCTCTTGTATACCTTTTCAACTCCAGGATATATATTTGTGAAGATGGGGGAACCAAAACCTAGGCAAACCAGCTAGGCAAGTCCCATTGTCATAGTAAAGAGTTGAAGAGTGTAGCACTTGTATTTCTGGAAAAGTTATGGTTTGTGCGGGCCCAGGCTCTTTGGATTTTGTAAAGTCTGAGCAAAGCAATTGCTGGATAAAAGCTCTGCAGTGACATAGGAGGTCATAGGATCTGAGCCTACAAGGCCATTGAGTCCAACCTCCTGCTCAATGCTGGAAACTAGAGGAGGGGTCTCCCATCCAAGTAATAACCAGGCCTGACCCTGCTTAGTTTTCCATGCTCAAACAAGCTGAGCCAGCATGAGACAGGCCTGTTCTAATCTTGTTAGGTTTCATGCTGCAAAAACAATTGCAGAATGGCTGCTGACCGGACATGAGACACACACAGCCACTTCTGGCAAGGTAGATTACCGTGATCCTGATATGAGAGCAATCCCTTGGCGGCCTTTCTGCAGCCTTGAAGGCTTTCTTTGGGTTTGCTTTGCCTTCCCTTGAGGCTGTTTGTTTTGGAGATGGTGCTTTCCCTCCCCCCTGGCAGAAATCCAGGCTTCAGTGGTTCTGCATCTGTCAACTTTGACCGCTTCTCAGGCAAAACAGGTCTGACTGGAGCCTTGGTGTGCCTTATTACCTAGGGGCGGGAAGTGGGTGGGGGGGCTGGAGTCCAAGGTCTCTGCCCACTGATCCAAACTAACAACAACTGAGTTGTGTTGGCAAGTTAGAAGAGGTGCTGCAGAGACCTGATCCCTGGGACTGGGAAGACTTCCTGCCGCCTGTCCCTCCGGTTGCTGCCCTTGCAATGGCCCTCGAGCTTTACCTGGACCTGATCTCCCAGCCCTGCCGATCAGTCTACATCTTTGCCAAGAAAAACACCATTCCCTTTGAGTTCAAGCATGTGGAGCTAGTCCAAGGTGAGAGAGGCAGCTGGGTTCCGAAAGAAGTGAGGTCCAGCAAGTAATGAGTGACAGTCGTGGGGAAAGTATGGCTCCCCCCCCCCCACGCCTGCTCTTCCAAAGCATGCTTGAAGGAGGAGGTGGTGCCATTAATCTCCGTTTGAGTTTTTGCAAGTATTCTGGATTAATTTCCATGGCTGGCTTGGTTTGGGAACAAAAGCCCTTTTGGTGCGTGGGGGTGGGCGGGCCTTTAACTCCTTGTTCCAACGAGATCTGCAAGCATCTTCACGGGCAGTTGAGCGGGTTGCTTTCTTGTGTGAGTTGGTTTTAAAGGAGAACAATGCAGTGGGCATATCAGGAATTATATCCCAGTGGGTTGTGGGCATCTTTTGGATACAAACTTTCTTTGGATAGGAAGGGCAGGGAAATACGTGCGGTTTCAAAAAAATGGTCTCCAGTCATGAATTCTTAAACAATTCAAACCCATAAAACAGTTTGGGACCAAATTACTTGAATGACCACCTTCACCTATATCCACCTGCTTGCACTTTAAGAACAGCTGCGGACGCCCTTCTTCTCACTTGTCTACCGCTGAGGACACTTAGGTGGGCAAATATATAAGATGACCTTTTCTGCAGTGGCCGCACATCTTGGGGATGGGTTGCAATCGGGTTGGTTAGACCCAGTCATTGTAGGCTTTTAGGAATGCCCTGAAAACCGAATTGTTTACTCTGGCATTCCTGATTATGTTTTGTTACAGGTTTTTGGTACTGTCTAGGCCAGATGTGTATGTTGCTGGTGTTTGTTGTTTTGATGAAATTTGTGCTGTTTTATTACTATTTACTATTGAGGAGAACCTAGGGCTGACCCATACCTTTTCTTTGCTAGTTAGTCCAGCTTACACACACACACACACGCATGTGCACCCTATACTCTTCCACCCTTCCATTATACACGCACGCGCACACATACATAATGGGTGGTCCAGCTGTTGCCTTCTTTTCTGGTGCCAGAAAAGAAGGCACTGAAGGGTGTGTGTGTGTGTGTGTATTTATTTATTTATTATGTTTCTGTCCCACCTTGTTCCTGCAAGGAACTCAAGGTGACTTACATAATCCTCCTCTCCATTTTATCCTCTCAACAACCCTGCAAGGTAGGTTAGATTGAGAATCAGTGACTGGCCCAAAGTCACCCAGTGAGCTTCATGGCCAAATGGGGACTAGAACCCGGATCTCCCGAGTCCCAGTCCAACACTGTAACCAGTACGCCGCACTGACCACACACCCCAGACACCACTTCTTATTTATTTTATTACATTTATGCCCAACCTTTCCCCCACAAGGAGTTCCAGGCACCATACACAATCTCTTCTGCCCCCCCCCCCCCCCCGTTACCCTCATAGCAACCTTCTGAGCTATGTCAGACTGAGAGAAAGTGAGCGGCCCAAGGCTGCCCAGTGAGCTTCATGGCGGAGGAAGGATTTGAACTCGGATCAGTGGCACAGTCCTAGTCCCCCATTCTGCCACTGCACTGCGTCTTCCACTGTTGTATCAGCTGAAAAGGATAAAATCCTGTCTCCCGCTGCCACCATTGCACTGCGCACAGAACATTCTAGTGGAGGGAAGTCGGGAACAGTTATTGCGCTGAGAGAGTGGATGCCACGCCACCTCTTTCCTTTCCTTGCTGGGGGCACTGTGATGGGAGAGGGGTGTTAGTTCCCCTCGGTTTGCCACACACACAACCATTCGCTTCACCCCTTTCTGCCCTAGGATAGGGCTGGGCGAAGGGGTAGCTGTGAAGGGGGCACAGGGTCCTCTGCACTTTCCCCTCCGTTCGTGGCCCACACGTGGAGTCCTGCTGAATCAGACCAAAGGCTCATCTAGTCCAGCAACCTTTCCCCCACAGTAGCCAACCAAATGCCTCTGGGAAGCAGGACATGAGTGCAATAGCACCCTCCCACCCATGTTCCCCAGCAACAGGTGTACATAGGCATACCCCCTCTGATACTGGAGGTAGCATATAGCCATCGGGACTAGTAGCCATTGACAGCCACATCAACTGGCTTGTGGCTTACGCTGGCTCAGCTTGTCTGAGTGTGATACTATTTCTAATACTAGTATGTATGTATTATGTAGGGGCCGCCTTGGGAGGGCTCCTACCCTGAAAGAACATTAGTTATTGGGTGGGTGAGAAATGTAATAAATAATAAAGGCAGCCTAGAAATACTTTAAATGTGAAATTGCTGATCTAACAAAAATATGTAACATGTCCCTAAGATCAGCCACAGTACCAGAGGACTGGAGAGTGACCAGTGTAGCACCAATTTTTTAAAAAGGGATCCGGGAAATGACAGGCTGGTTAGCTTATCTGTTTTGAGTAAATTGGTACATTATTCAAGACAAAATTATCAAATCTTGCTGATAAAGAAACAACATGGCTTTGGCAAAGGTAAGTCTCACTAACCTTTAGAGGGATTTGGCAGTGTCCTCAAGCATGTGGATAGGGGTGAGTGATTTAATAGATACAAGTTTACTTGGACTTCCAAAAGGCTTTTGACAAAGTCCCTCGCCAAAGACTCCTGAGCAAACTTAACAGTCATGGGGGTAAGAGGGGAAGTCCTCTTATGGATCAGTTTTTGGTACTGTCTAGGCCAGATGTGTATGTTGCTGGTGTTTGTTGTTTTGATGAAATTTGTGCTGTTTTATTACTATTTACTATTACTCCTTTACTATTACTATTTTATTGTTGTAGGCCGCCTTGGGAGGGCTCCTACCCTGAAAGAACATTAGTTATTGGGTGGGTGAGAAATGTAATAAATAATACCTAGTTGGTTAAAGAACAGGAAGCAGTGCAAATAAATGTACTGTTCTCACAATGGACAGATTTATATAGTGGAGTCCCTCAAGGATCTGTATTGGGATCAGTGCTTTTTAACATGTTCATAAATGGTCTTAGGGGTGGGCAGTGAGATGGCCATGTTTGCCTGAAGACTCCAAAATTATTTAGGGTGGTTAAAACAAAAATGGACTTTTGGGGCACTAACCCGGTGAAAGGGCATAAAAATTGTGGATGTAGTTCAGCATAAACAAGTGCACACAGAGGGGGAAAATAATTAACTTCACATACACATTGATGGGGTCTGAGCTGGCAGTGACTGACCTGGAAAGGGATCTTGGGGTTGTGGTGGATAGTCATTGAAAAGGCTGACCCAGCGTGTGGCTGCTGTGGGGAAAGGCAAACCTCATGTTGGGAATCCGTTAAGAAAGGGACTGAAAATAAAATTGCTCGTATTGTAACTTCATTTTATTTGTTATATTTCTATACTGCCCAATAGCCAAAGCCCTTTGGGCAGTTTACAAAGATTAAAACATTTAAAATACATTATAAAAACTGGAGGAAGGGGGGGCTGGCTGGCCGCCAGACCCCCACCCTTTCCTACTTCAAAGGAACCAAGACCCCCTGAGATCTCAAGATACCAGACTGCCAGCCTCAGCTGTCTGCAATCCTACTTGGATCTCTGTTTAGGGACTCGCCTTCAATTCTGTAACCTGGATTTAGATACTGAACTCACAGAGTGCTACAAAACCCATGTGGGGTAAACCAAGACAAGGTCTGGTAGCATTTTACAACAAGATTAGGGAAATGAGAGAAGCACACAAAATAAAGAGAGAGACACTTTAGTACACAGTAAAGCTGCAAAACAAGAAAACCTGATTCCTTAAGATCTCTCACTCGCACACACCTGTTACCTGAGGGTGTTCTCTTCAAGGGTTAAATCCAGCACAGCCTTGCCGCCCGAGGACAACCACTCCATCTACCCGCAGGTCAGAGATGGGTAAAACTCCCACAAGGCTTGCCTTCACTAGAGCCCTCATCCCAGCTAATTTTACCAGGAGCTGCCTGGGGTCGGTTCCTGAGGGCCCCCCCCTAAGGGCTTGGGGCCCATCGCTGGCGCGCTGCCATGGCTCCAACCAGGCACGCTACCAAAAAGACTAAGACAAAGACACAAAGGCTACACGTGGGGAAATAGCTCTTCCCCCTCCCCCTTTCTGTCGCTTTCCTGCCTTCAGCCAATCAAATTGAACTTCACCTGGCCAGGCAGGGGGAAGGGAACTCATGACTTATGGCTCAAACCATCTACATATGAAAGCTTTCAGCCTGACTCCAGGCGCCAGGCCCCATCTTATGTTTTACACATGAGGAGGTGTGTGTGTGTGTGCATGCATGCAGGAACCCCCAAGGGCCCCTCTTTCCACACGCTAACTATGCACACCCCACCCCAGCCCGTTCACACCTGAGGTGTGTGTGTGTACCCCCAAAGGCTCGTTTCTCCACAAAAACTATATACATATAAACATACAACACACGGAGAGAGACACATATATCTAAAAACAATTTTAAACAAGAAAAATTCAAGACCAGATTAAAACCTCATCTGCTGCCAGATGCCTGAGAGAAGCAGGTGGTCTTAACCTGGCCCAGAAAAGAGGGCAATGCTGGTGCCAGGCAGGCAGCCTCGTCGGGGAGACCCTTCCATGCGAAGAGGAGGCACCCGAGGGAGGCTACGTACAGGGACACTCTTGCCGGGGGCGGCGCTCTGTCTGGCAGTAGTAGTAGGCAATCACTTATGACCGAGTAAGATTGCCTTCCAGGATAAAATTATAAAAAGATGAAATTCTAAAAAATTGTGTAGGCTCTAGCGATGGGTCCATAAGTGACTGTGGAGGCCAATTGTAGATCCACACAGCAGCTTCCCACAGTGAGGACACAGGTTACCAGATGGAAGATGGTCTTGTAAAGGATTCATTTGACGTGCTTTTCGCTTAGCACGTTTCTCCCTTTCACCTTGCACTTGGGCTTCTTCAAAGTCCATAGAACCTTTGTGAAAGGCCAACCTCCAGTTAGATCGTTCATGGGCCAGAGCTTCCCAGTTTTTGATTTTTATATTGCATTTTTTTTAGATTAGTCTTAAGAACATCTTTAAACCTCTTATACTGACCACCGATACTGGTCAGTATGGTTTGGGACTGGGCATTGCAGCCCCAAACCATGTAAGGCTGTAGTATTGGTTAAAACCAGCACCTTGCACTTGGCTCGGAAACATACAGGCAGCCAGTGCAAGCGGGCCAGAATTGGTATATGTTCAGACCTTCTGGTCCCTGTTATCAATCTGGCTTCTGCAGTTTGCACAAGCTGCAGCTTCTGGGCTGTCTTCAAAGGCAGCCCCACATAGAGCACATTGCAGTAATCTGGCTTGGAGGATACCAGAGCATAGACAACTGAAGCTGGGTGATCCCTGTCCAGATAGGGGCATAGCTGGGCCACCAACCAAAGTTAGTAGAAGGCACTCCGTGCCACTGAGGCCATCTAAGCCTCAAGTGACAAAGATGGCTCCAGGAGGGCCCCCAAGCTACGAACCTGCTCCTTCAAGGGGAGGGCAAGCCCATCCCAGAACAGACTGAGCACTCGCCATCCAGTCAAAAGAACCTTTACACAAATAAATAGTGCAACCACAGTTGGAATAGTGTGTACAGTTCTGGTCACTGCATCTCAAAAAGGATTTGGTACAACTGGAGAAGATGCAGAACAGGGCAAGCCATTCAGAAAAGATGCAGATCAAAGGGCTGGAGCAACTCCACTATGTGGAATGGTTGCAACATTTGGGGCTTTTTAGCTAAAAAAAAAATAGTTCTAGTCCCCACTCAGTCATGAAACTCACTGGGTGACTTTGGGCCAGTCACTGACACTCAGCCTAACCTACCTCACAGGGTTGTTGTGGGGATAAAATGGAGAAGAGGAGGAGGATTATGTAAGCCGCCTTGGGTTCCTTGCGGGGGGAAAAGGCAAGGTATAAATTAAATAAATAAATAAATGCAAAATTATGCCTGGTGCAGAGAAAGTAGATAGAGAGACATTTCTCCCTTTCATAATACTAGAACCTGGGGTCATCCCATGAAGCTGATTAGTGGGAGATTCAGGACAGATAAAAGGAAGTCCACACAGTGCATAAACATCTCATTACCACTTGATAGGATGAGAACCAGTATAAACAGTTTTAAAAGGGAGTTAGACAAATTCATGGAGAATAAGCCTACTAGTCATGATTAGAGCTACCTGCAGTATCGGAGGCAGAATGCCTATTTATTATTTATTACATTTCTATACCGCCTTTCTGCTAAGGCACCCAAAGCGGTTTACAATGTTTAAATACTCAAACAAACATTACCCCCCAGTACTCTCAGGCCAACTGAAGGTTTCTTCTGGAGCTGCTGGTACAATCTCCCTGGCCTGGGCTTTTCTTCTGCCTTCCCTCTGTAGACCCAGGGAAAGCAGGAGAGGGGCTGCCCCAACAGCCCTCTCAGGCCGGTGATGGCCATTTCAGGAGCTGATGGCAGTTGCATTTCAGGAGCTGATGGCTGATTATATTTTGGAAGTGTTAAAAAAGTATCGTTTAGATACCAAGGTATTTGGATTTTGTGCTGACAACACCAATACTAACTTTGAGGAATGCGAAGTGGGAAAAATAACATTTTTACCAAGCTGAAATCAAATTTGGGTGGAAGAGAGCTTATGGGAATAGGTTGTGCCGCTCATATTTTGAACAATGCTATACAAACTGCAGCCGACTGTGTACCAATTGATTGATGTGCAAACTTTCATCAAGATTTATTCATACTGTTATATATATACAGTGCGCATTAATGAACTGAAAGAATTTTGTGAATTTGTGGACATCGAATATAAGAAAGTCTTGGGATACAGTGCCACGCCACATGATGGTTGGCGTTACGACCCACGATTGAGCACGTCCTACAAATATATCCTGCCTTAAAATCATATTTTGCCTCAAATGAGAAGAGCCCCACAATTATCACAAATTATTTTGATAATTCAGAGGCAGAGTCTTGGCTTTACTTTTTGCATAACGTGTCATCAATGTTCCACAATGCTATTTTGAAAATAGGACAGGAGATTTCTATTATAGAAACTAGCAATATTTACAGTGACTTAAAAACAAAATTAGCTGACAGAAAAGCAAACGTTTTCTTGCCGTTACAGATGCGGCAAAATTTGAAGCAGCTTGAGGAAGAAGGCATATTAAAACCTGCTATTTTCAAAGAAAAAGTGGTAGAATTGTATGACACATGTATTCAATATCTAGAGGAATGGGAAGGACCTATTAAGCATCCCGAAAAATTCAATTGGGTTTTGTTAAACACTAAACTCACCCGTGACAACATTCAAGTTTGCAGTGATTACATTCTTCAGTATTTTTCTGAAATCAATTTAGTAGAAGATAAACTGTTTGATGAAAACTGCTTTGTCCTACAGATGAAAAAATTACTCACTGGAGACAAAATTCTGTACCAGTATCGAACAGATGGATTGAAATATTCAAAGCCTTCAGTGAAAATGATGTTTCCTACAAAAGGGATCTACCAATATTGGCAAATTGGTAGAATATTGTCTCTGTTTACCAGGAACCAATGCGCCTGCCGAACGTCTTTTTTCTTTGATGAACAATATCTGGTCCAGTGATAAAACTCAATTACATATTGAAACTTTGAAATATTTGCTAATTACTAAATATAATTTTAACCAAACTTGCATGGAATTTTATAAAAACATCCAGGAAAACGAATTATTATTAAAATCAATCCATTCCACTCTTCACAAAAATATAAGAAGCAAAATTAGGAATGTAGATTAAGTACTTTTGTACCATTTTTTATTAAAACCATTTTGTTTTACTGCTACACTTGTTTCTTTATTACTTGGATCCCAAGATCCTAAGTATACAATTATGTACTAATCTACCCATATCAAATATTTGGTTTCCCCCCTGCAAAATTACTTTCATAATTGTGGAGAAACGAGCCTTTGGGGGTACACACACACACCTCATGTGTGAACCGGCTGGGGTGGGGTATGCATAGTTAGCGTGTAGAGAAAAGAGTTTTAGGGTTCATGCATGCATGCATGCAGGAACACAAACACACACACACACACGCCGCCTCATGAGTGAACCAGGTGGGGGCTGGGAGGAAGCAAAAGGTGATGGAACATAGGATGGGGCCTGGCGCCCAGAGGTCTGGAGGAGCCAGGCTGAAAGCGTTCATATGCAGATGTAATTCAAATAGTTCAAGCCATGACTCAGGAGTTCCCTTCCCCCTGCCTGGCCAGTTCCCTGCCCCTGCCTGGCCAGGTGAAGTTCAAATTGATTGGCTGAAGCAAGAAGGTTACAGAAAAGGGGAGGGGGAAGAGCTATTTCCCCACGTGTAGCCTTTGTTCTTGGTCAGTCCTTTTGGTAGCGTGCCCGGCATGGCAGCGCGCCAGTGAGGGGCCTGAGCCTTTAGGGGCCCCCCCTCTCAGGAATCGACCCCAGGCAGCCCCTGGTAAAATTGGCTGGTTTGAGGGCTCTAGAAAAAGGCAAGCCTTGTGGAGGACTAGCTATTTATCTCAGACCGGCAGGTAGATAAAATAGTTCCCCCGGGCGGCAAGGCTGTGCTGGATCTAACCCTTGAAGCGAACACCCTCAGGTGTGTGCCTGAGAGATCTTAAGGAATCAGGTTTTCTTGTTTTATGGCTTTACTGTGTACTAAAGTGTCTCTCTATATTGTGTGCTTCTCTTATTTCCCTAATCTTGTTGTAAATTGCTACCAGAAATAAACCTTGTCTTGGTTTTACCCCAAATGGGTTTTGTAGTGCTCTGTGAGTTCAGTATCTAAATCCAAGTTACAGAAATATGAAGGTGAGTCCCTAAACAGAGATCCAAGTAAGATTGCAGACAGCTGAGGCTGGCAGTCTAGTATCTTGAGATCTCAGAGGGTCTTGGTTCCTTTGCCAGTAGGAAAGGGTGGGAGTCTGGCGGGTCAGCCAGCCCCCCCTCTTCCTCCACAATAATATATAATATAAATAAAAGAAGTACATTTTATTGTATTCTTTCACTTAAAGAAAAAAAAAGATAAGCATACTCCGAAATATTTTTTCAACTTATATTCTATGACAGCAACTATTACTCATGCTGGCTGAGCTATTTTAAATGTCCCTGGTTTTAAATTTGAAAATTGAAAAGGCTTGCCAGTTATTCTGCAGGCTGTCTCCCAGCTGTGTAGACTTAGAGAAGGGGCCAGGCTGGTAGGTCTCATCGGGTGAGATGACCTTTGGGTTCCCTCACAATTCTATTAAGTGCTCTGTCAAAGTGGTGAACTTCATCTTTATTGGTGGCAATGAGAAAAGAATTAGGAGTCAATGTAAACCAATTAATTGGATGAGGAGGACATGTGTTTTGCAAAGATATCCCTGACTCTTGTGGGTGTCTTGTAATCTGCACTTTACCATATCCATGCTCCCTTTTCCTTCTGTACCCTCAGTGTGTGGTACAGGGTAATGTGCATGCATATCGCCTGCTGCCCATAACGTACCACTGGAAGATGCAGCAGAGCTCTTGTGGGCATTCAAACAGCTTGCTTGTGGCAAGGGCAATCTAATTCCAATTGCTTGATCTCTGCAACTATATAGTTTGGGGTTTTTTTCTTACTGTGTAAATGTGAAAAATATAGTAATTTAAAGATTAATAGTAAGAGATGACCAAGAACAGTGATGGCGAACCTATGGCACGCGTGCCACAGCTGGCACGCAGGGACCTCTCTGTGGGCACTCAAGCCATTGGTCGCCAGATCGCAAAAAGACCATCCTCTTCTGCATTCAGCGTTGGGTTTCCATAGTAACTCCTCTCCACTCATTCCTCGCTGGCCTCCACAGGGCAGGCACACTCCAACATCTCCACCCCCAGAAGCGGACTGCGCAGGCACCCAGCCCTCCTTCTAACTGAACAGACAGCTCAGAAGCACAGCGCACGCACACTCGAATCTTTGCGCGCCCGGTGAAGAGCCATGCCCTGAGACAGAGCGGGGCGCGATTAGCTAGTGCCCCCTCCTCCTTCCTGCCAAATTTAAGGCACTTTGAAATAAATAAGTTGGTTTTGTGTTGCAGTTTGGGCACTCGGGCTCAAAAAGGTTCGCCATCACTGACCAAGAAGAATGACAGGCAAAGCAGCCCCACCTGTTGGCTCCAGGGAGAGAGCCGAGAGAGGAAGGGGCGGGCGCTGCGCATGGGCATGTGACTCCCGCCTCAGGGCAAGGTAGGCAAATGCTGGCTCTTCTCCGGGCTGAGCAGCTCCCTGATTCTTCTTGTCACCCCACACCCCTGCAGGGCAACATAAGGGAGAAGCGTTTGGCAAGGTGAATGCGATGAGGAAAGTGCCTGCCTTGAAGGACGGTGACTTCGCCTTAGCAGAGAGGTAAGGATTGAGCGCCACTGGAGGGCTCTGGGGTGGATGCCATCCTCCCCCCCACACACCCTGCAAAGGGTCTCGTTAGGCAGTGGTTCCCAACTTTGGGTCCCCAGATGTTGCTGGCCTACAGCTCCCAGCATACCCAGCCAGCATGGTTAATGGCAAGGGATGCTGGGAGCTGTAGTCTACTACATCTGGGGACCCAAGGTTGGGAACTACAGCATTAGAATGTTGGAAATCTCTACCCCCCTCCCGATCAGGTTTCGAAAATTCAGTTTTCAAGGCCTTGCTAGTGGGCTGTGGTATAAGCTTTGCAAAAGGCTCCGGGGACAGGGAAGATGGACAGACAGACATTTTGCAGTGCAGACTTTGATCATGTTTTCTCACTTCCAGCCCTACTTTATGTGAGGTTTATCTTCATTTCAGGCCTTTATGACAGCTTGGAAGTCCCATGGGTTTTCTTTGGCTTTTTCTTCTTGGATGCTCGAGAATCTTAAATTGCAATTGTGTGCTGGATTCTGGGACTGGAGGTTTATTTTATTATTTATTATTTTGAAATTGTATTGAATTTTATCATGCAAGCTGCTTTGAGGGGGCTTTATCCTTAAAAGATGGCCTAAAATATTTTCAAATAAATCTCAAGGTTTCCCCGGATGTTATAATGGGCGGGCAGGAGTATCACAGAAGAGGTGGCACCCCTGTGGCTGGGCAGCATCTGTGATGCGCATGCAGACGTAGCTATGCGGCCACGAGAACATCCCGAGGCCCGAGTGCCTCCCCGCCTGGCACCTTTCACGTCCTTGCCGCCTGGCACCTTTCACGTCCTTCCTTGGTTTCCTCAGAACTTCCCACCACTCCGTGTGGCAGAGACCCAATGATCATGGTGTGTGTGTGTGTGTGTGTGTGTGTGTGTTAGGGGGGCTTGTCTCTTATCTTTCATGGTCAGCGCATCTGACTGTTGTGACCTCTTATCATCCTGCTGCTGCCGGCTTGCCCACCACTGGTTGTGTTTCGCTCTCCCCAAACAGCATTGCTATCCTTCTGTACTTAGCAAGGAAATTCGAAACCCCAGATTACTGGTACCCTTCCGATCTGCAAAAACGAGCCCGCGTGGATGAGTTTCTTTCTTGGCAGCACACGGCCACACGGATGTACGGCAGCAAAGTGTTCCTGGTCAAGGTAAGGGCCTCTTAGCACCGCTGCAATTTTTACAGAGACAAAATACTTGCTGCAACTCCTCCCCTAAGTGAATGGTCATGCCACTCTGAGAGCCCGTGTGTGTGTGTGTGTGTGTGTGTGTGTGTGTGTGTCATATTTATTCATTTGCTTTATTTATATCCTGCACAGCCAACAGATCTGTCAAATTTTGGGAGCCTTCACAAAGTTTTTTTTTTTAGGGGGAACGTGGCAATTTCAACTGGGACATACTCAGAGGTATGTCCCAGTACAAATCCACACACTTTCACCCCAAACCCCCATTTTTAAGGGGCCCCCAGGTTTTGGCAGGAGCTGTCCAACTCTTTTTCCCTTCAAAAGGGGGGGGGTACTTTTACACTTTCCCCAGGCCCTAGAAGGTGTTGCTGATAGCTTCCTCCTACAGAAAGTGGAGGAAGGAACTAGAGGATCGGCTATCCTTGACCTGATTCTAACCAACAGAGACGAGTTAGTGGATAAAGTGGCAGTTTCGGGAACTCTGGGGGAAAGTGTTATACTTGAGTTCTTGATTCTAAGGGGAGCAACACCTGAGTGTAGCCAAACGCGTACCCTGGATTTTAGGAAAGCCAATTTTAACAAACTCAGAACAATGATAAGTAAGGTCCCATGGCAAGCGACTCTAATGAGAAAAGGAACCCAGGAGGGGTGGGAGTTTTTAAAAAAGGAAATTTTAAAGGCACAATTGCAAACAATTCCCACAGGGGAAAAAGGCAGAGGGCAACAGAAGAAGCCAATGTGGCTTCACAATAAACTCAAAGATTGACCTGAAAACAAAAAAGGACACGTATAGGAAGTGGAAGGAAGGACAGGCTACAAGGGAAGAGTACAGGCAGGTAGCACAGAACTGCAGGAATAGTGTCAGGAAGGCTAAAGCTGAGAATGAGCTGAGGCTAGCCAGGGATGCTAAAAGCAACAAGAAAGCTTTCTTCAGACACATGCATAGTAAAAGACAGAGGAAAAAAATGGTGGTTCAACTACGCAATGAGGATGGCAAATTGATAACAGAAGACAAAGAAAAGGCAGAAGTGTTCAATTCCTTTAAAGCAATATCCCACACCTCTTTATACCAATCTATAATTAAATACTGATGTTGAACTTTCCATTTCCTTGCTATCAATAATCTCCCTGCCGTTAACAAACTTACAATTAATTCCTTTATCTCTTGAGAACACATACAAGTTTCTCCGTTATTGATAACAATGCTAATTTTGGACAGACCTCCAAATTAATGCCAATAATTTCTGAAATTTCTACAAAAATGTTATTCCAAAAATCCAAAACACTTTTACAACTCCACCACATATGAGCATAAGTACCAAGTTCCTGACATCCTCTCCAACACAATGGAGCACATGTAGTATTAAATGTAAAAAGGGAGAATTAAAGAAAAATAATTTTAAGGATATATGGGGACCATTTTTAGATTATGTTTTAGTAAAGGGAAAAGGGAGTGAGCCATGTCAAGATATGATGTATTTTTTGAATATAGATTAATTTAGATCCCCCGCCATAATCATGTAAGCCGCAGGGTATAAATTCATCAACATATCGATATATTGCCCCAACCTTAACCAATCCTCTTGAACTAATTTCCTATTGTTTCGGGGGGGGCAAATAAACGTTGATTAATAGAAAATGAAGCATCCCAAGGCTCAGAAGCAACGCTGTAGACAAGTGAAGCAGGGGGTCTAAGCTAACAGGGGATGCCCTTATACTAGTGGCCACCAAAATCCCCAACCCACCTTTTTATCTTCCTCCCTTCACACTTGGTGATGCTTCCAGAGAATATGCAGCGAAGCCATCCAATGATAATTCCTCTCTACTCCACGTCTCTTGCAGGAATACAATGTCATATTGTTTGATTAACTCCATGAAGTGGGGGTCTGTTACCTTGCTTAACCACCCCGCGATGTTCCAGGAGAGCAAAGATAATTGCGTAAAACTTCGGGGGCGAGATTTTGGTCAAACTCGAGATGTGCCCCTAAAAGATTGACTTTGTTCACTTATTATCTTTCCAGACAGGTGTAATGGAGTAAGACCCCCTTCAAGTGACTGTCGGTTAATTGCTGCCTCCTGGAACCCCAATGTTGGTTCCAAACGGTCTCTCTGAGCTTCAATTAAATCCACCTGGCGGGAGAGGCTACTAACATTCGATTTCACCACTCCTTTCCGCTTTGTTATCAGAGGCAGGTTCCGCAGGTCTTTCTGTAGGTTCGCATTCCTCTTCATCCAGATATCTCATCTCTGTCCATGATGGGGGGGTTAAACCACTCACGTTTATTATCCTCTCTCTGAGTCTCAGGACACGATGCAAATAATTATAATATGTAGAAGTGGATTCTCCCTCTTGTTCACCATTTGTAGCCGTTTCCTCTCCGTTTGGGGTTATACCAACTACCCTCTGCTCATTTTCCGTGGGTACCGAGACCCCTTCTACTATAGCTCCACCTGACCTCCCTACATCTGGGGGGTTCACGTAGTGTACTTGCCCTTCTATCAGAAGGTCCCTCAGAGATGCCAAATCCCTCAGTATCTCTCCTTGCTCTTCCCGTGATAATGTACAGAAGGCCTCCAGGATGGCTTTCTCCTCCACATCATACAATCGAGTTTCTTTTGGATGGACTTGTTCATTGGGAGTTATATTCCCATTGGGAGCCTCGGCATTGACGGAGACTTCACCAGTTGTCTCTGGATCTCTACGGTCGGTTAAGTCCCTGGTTCTTTCCACACTCACTCTTTTGGGGTACTCTAGTTGTTTTGAGTCATAACCCCTTATATCTTGCAGGGGAATTTGATTTTCAAAGAACCTTGAACTAATATATCGCCAGCTGGGAACTTCTTTCTACGGTTTACTATTATGGCAGCCACTTCCCCATCTCTGAACGTGATCACTGCATGAACACAGGTGTAGTTATAGTTGTTTTCAACTTTGTGGATATCCTTCATGTTTAGACGAATTTGGAGAATCTGGTCCGAGGTTTTAATGAGATGTAGTTTGCGTTCGTATTGTGATAAAAACCCATATGGTTTGGGATAGTTGGAAAATACCAATTTTCTACGGATCAGGACCAAGTTCCAACTAATCTTATTTTTCCTCTTCTTCTGTGGAGATGTTCTGTTTACCATTCTCATGGTCCGGCAATCCTGTCCAGTACTGACCTGTACCTGGTCAGCATCCAGAGGCAATTTTCCAGTCTCCGGTCCTTCTCCACTTTCTTTCCCCAACACAGCACTGTTCTTTTTATTTTCCCCGGTCTTCTTCTGGGCCTTCTTTGACTTCAAGCCGACCTCAACATTCTGTTCATTATCCATGAGGTCGAATAGTTTCTTGAAGTCCATCTTTTTATAATTCCTGGGTTTTATCTTTTTGATGTTCTTCCCTTTTTTCATTCCCTTGTTTACAGTGCAGACTCTTCTCTTACTTACAGGGTTTATGTGTGCCCTGCTCCTTTTGACAGTTATTTTCTTAGATCTATTTATATCTGAGGTACCAATATTAAATTCTTCTGCCGTTCCATCCTCTTCTTGCTTATCTTCCCTCAGTTTATGAATTTCCACAAGGGTAGTCAAAAGTTTGTTACATTCTGATAAGAATGTTTTCACTATTTCCAGGTCACTTGTTATTAGGAACATCCAGCCTTCAATTGACAGCTCACCCACTCTGGCTAACCTTGGCTGGCTTTCCAGCGGCTCTTTGCAGGCTTCCTCTATACATCCCCCTGCACTACTACTCGGTTCAGGTACTTGCACCAAAATAGGTTCATTCGGTTGATCAACATTTCTCAGGGACTGGCCCTGGTCTTTAATTGCTGCAATTTCTGCCAGCGCCATCTCTATTGCTAGGTTTAGGGAGGGAGAATCTTCTGCCAGATGGTCTTGTATTTTGCCTGTAAGATCCACCAACCACTCTAAATAGGTGTTACTTATGGGTGGGTTATCCTCTTCTACGCTTCTCTCTCCATTATGGGTAGTGAAAAATTCGGTGATCTTGGCCTGTTTTCCAGGGATGTTGAAGAGTCCTTGGCCTCGAGTCACGAGTCAAGTCACAAGTCTTTGGACCCGAGTCCGAGTCCGAGTCTCGAGTCCAAGGTCCAAAATGGTGACTCGGTCTCGAGTCCCGAGTCACTCCAAAGCGGCGGCCATGGAGGGAGCGGGAGGGTCTCCGCGAGAGGAAGAAGAGCTTGCCCTCCTCCCGCGGAGACCCTCCTGCTCCCTCCATGGGCCGCCGCCGCCGCCGCCCCCACTTACCATGGGCGGGTCCTTCCTCGTCCCTGCTCCTGCCGCCGCCGCTGCTGCACCAGGGTATGCATTACGAGCCCTCCCTGGGTTTGTAGTTCTCCGTGGCGGTGGCGCGGCCCAATCTCGCTCTTCTGAGCGGCGCGGAGAGTGTTTCTCCATTGCCGCTCGAGTTGCCGCCGCCGCCTGCCGCCGCTTCGCCGCCACCCGCTCGCCGCCGCCGCTCACGTCACCGCCGTCGCGTCTCCCTCGCCGCCACCCGCTCGCAGCCGCGCCATCGTATGCCACGCCGCCGCCAATCGCACGCCACACCGCCGCCATCGCACGCTGCCGCCCGCGACCGGTCCCGTCCATCACTTCGCCGCGCCGGGAACCCTGCTCCGGCGCACTTGGCCGCTGCCGCTCTGTTTAGAGCGGCGGCAGCCAAGCGCGCCGGAAGCAGGGTCCCGGCACGTCACTTCCGCCGCGCCGGAAGTGATGACGGGACTGGCGCGGGCGGCGGCGGCGGCGTGATGGCAGCGTGGCGTGCGATGGCGGCAGCAGTGGCTGCGAGGGAGACAGCGACAGCGGTGACGTGAGCGGCGGCGGTGGCGGAGTCCTTGGGCTCGAGTCTCGAGTCCCATTGAAAAAATTGGGACTCGAGTGGGACTCGAGTCAGAGGGGGGACTCAGTCGGACTCGCGAGTCGAGTCGTCGAGTCTGAGTCCCCATCCCTGCTGTTTTCCCTTATTCCTCTGCCCCTTTAACGGAAGGCTCTTGAAGGTCGGTGGAATCCCTAAATCTTTCCTTGTCTTCCTAGTAAGCACCATTTCCTAACAATGTTTGTTATTTTGCACCCTGAAGCCAGCAGCAAAAATTTAAAACATTGACTCTCCGTCTCCGTGTGCTTACAGCATTTGACAACACAGCTGGTTACTCAACTGAGTTGGTGGATAACAACGAAGATAAAGCAGTTTGGCTTCAAACACTTCAAACGCTTCCACCCTCAAACGTTATCGCTAAAACAAAAAACAAAGCTTCGGGCCCACGACTACTAAAAATATACTAAAATACTACTAACAAACTACACGCTGATAAAAACTACTCACAACTAGAAACTTCCAGTGGCTGTAGTTTAGTTGGGAAGATAAAATTTAAAAGCCTAGCAGCAGCTTCTGCTAACGGCTGTTCTGGGAGGGCCTGGATGAATTGGCGTCGAAAGGATATTATTTCATAGATCATAGAGTTGGAAGGTCAAGGAGCCTACCAGGGAGTGGGGCTCTCCCACTCTGGAGGCATTCAAGGTGCAGCTGGACGGCCATCTGTCGGGGATGTTTGACCTGGATTCCTGCATTGAGCAGGGGGTTGGACTTGATGGCCTGGTAGGCCCCTTCCAACTCTACTTTTCTATGATTCTATGATTGTAGGGGACTCATTGCTCCAGTAGTGTCCCCTGGGATACCGCCTGGAGGAGGGAGGGAGCGAAGTACCCCCAAAGAGCCTGATTGTCTGTCCGGCTCCTCATGGGTTCTCTGCAGGATGACCAATCCACCGTGGCAAATTGCCAGGATGGGTTGGCATGACATGTGAACCCGCCCAGCATGAGTGATGTGACGCTTATTTTCCCCTCCTTTGGGTAGGTTCTGGTGCCTCTCTTCCTGGGCCAGCCCCTTCCACCTGGAAAGCTAGAAGAAGCCATTGAGGATCTGAGTGGGGCTCTGCAGCTGTTTGAAGATAAATTCCTCCAGGACAGGCCCTTCATTGCTGGCCCCGAAATCTCGCTGGCAGACTTGGTGGCCATTGTAGAACTCATGCAGGCGAGTGCTGGGGAGCGGCTGGGCAGGGCAACCTGGATGCCCCGCGGCATGGTGGGGCAGGGAAATTGTGTCCTCCAGGAGGAAGCCCACTTGCCTCTCGCGCCTGTCTGGGCTCGAGGCACCTCAGCCCCTTGCGCTTAGAAGACTGCGTGGTTCTGGTCGCCGCGCCTCAAGAGGGATGTTGTAGAGCTGGGAAGGGAGCAGCAAAGGGCAACCCAGATGATCCGGCAAGGAAAGGTGGCAACAGCTGGCACTGCTTAGCTGAGGGGAAAGGTGACCTACGGAGGAGATTTTTTTTCATTCATTCATTCAAGATTTGTACGCTGCCCTTCACCAGATAGATATCTAGGCAGTGTTTAAAATAAGAGATTTATGTGTGGTGTGGAGAACATGGATGAGGAGAAGTTTCCTCCCTCTCATAACACTAGAAATTGGGCTCATCCAATGCGACTGATGGGCAGCACCTAGGAAGAGCTGTGCTGGACCAGACCAAAGACCTCCCTGGTCCAGCCTTCTCTTCCTACAGACGCTAACCAGATGCCCATGTGGGAATCCCAGGAGCAGGACATGACTGTAAATAATCTTGTACTCCTCTTACTTGCCTTCTTTCTAAACTAAGAAACCCCCAAAGTTGTAACCTTTCCTCATAGGGCACTTATTGTAGCCCCCTAATCACTTTGATTGCCATTTTCAGCACCTTTTCCAGCTCTAAATTCTTGAGATATTTGGTGACTAGAACTGTACACAGTATTCCAAGTGTATTCCAACCACAGATTTGTACAAAGCTATTACAATGGTGGCAGTTTTATTTTTGATCACTTGCCTTTTTACAGCTGCCTCACAGTGGTCGATAGGAACACAGGAAGCTGCCTTGTCCCGAGTCAGGCCCTGCTTGGTCCACTTGGTCCAGTATTGTCAACACTGACCAGCAGCAGCGTCTCTCCAGGGTTTCAGGCAGGATTCTTTCCAAGCCCCACCTGGAGATGCTGCCGGGGATCGATCCCGGGACCTTCTGCATGCAAAGCATGTGCTCTCTCACACTGAGTTTTGGTTTCCTGGTATTCCAAGGCGGTCACCCATCCAAGTACTAACCAGGCCCAACCCTGCTTAGCTTCCAAGATCAGACGAGATCGGGCTGTTCAGATGTTCCCATTGAGCAATTCGCCACACCCACACCCCCTTTCCTGGCCAATCATCACCAGCTCAGATCCAGTATGTGAAGTCCGAATTTTTTGCCCCAATGTGCAGCACTTCACACTTCCTTGCATTGAGCCACATTTGCCCTTTTGTTGCCCATTCCCGCAGTTTAGAAGGTCCTCCTGGTCTGGATATCTTGCTCTGGGAGCTTGAAGGCACCTGGCTGGGCATAGCATACTGGGCTGGGCTGACAGGTGGTCTGATCCAGCTTTGGGGCTCTTCACGGTGTTCCTGGGACACTGGCTTGCTCTGATTCTGCCTGTGTAGAATCCAGGTACTGGGTGCAGAGCAGGCAGTCCTGAGTTGGTGACGGTGCCGCTGCTGGTATCTGAGCGATTGTGCACAAGGAAATCCTTGGTCTCCCACTTGGCGTCTGGCCCTGTCCTGCCCCATTGCATTCTTTATACAATTGTCCCCAGCGCTGAGGTCTCACGGCCTCTACTGCCCCACCAGCACTAGTTAAATTGCCTTCTCTCCGCAGCCCTTAGGAGCCGGCTATGATGTCTTTGAAGGCAGGCCCAAGATGGCAGCATGGCGCTGCAGAGTAGAAGAAGCCATCGGGAAGGACCTCTTTCTGGAGGCACACAAACCGCTCTTAAACGCAAAGGAGATGAGCTTAGATCGTGTCCCGCCTGAAGTGAAGGAGCAGCTGAAGCAAAGCTTGCTCAAGTATGTGAAATGAAGCCCAAGAATGGTGGAGTCTCCCTGAATAAAGCTGTGCCAACAAAGCTTTCGGTCTCCTCAGTTAAATGGAGCAATTGTGCTTGTTTTGCATAGCCCGCCTTCTCCCTGGGGCTCAGGGCAGGTAACAGTTCTTTTTTTATCTAGGAAGAGGAGTTAATGCAGATGCTTAATATTTGTACTGGAGGCACAGCAAGAACCGCAAGTGCTGCGTCCAACTTCAGGTGAGTCAAGACCAGTCTAGATGTGGCCGCTTTCTATGTCTTGGTGTCCTTTTCTAGACTGTTTCTGGGCAGGGCGAACCTCGCTTCTAGAAATGCTGACTCAAATCTCATTCCCAAGACATCCATAAATGTCCAAGGCTGTGGATTTCCGTGAATCAGAACAATACATGCAGGTGTTAGGATAGGGCTTTTAACTGGCTGTGGGGCTGGTTGGCCCCCAAAGGCCGTGGAGGCTGATCCTGGCTCTCTGTCCATCCATGTGAAGGGAAGTCGTTAAGCTGGACCAGTGGGGAGTAATGGGGGGGGGTGGGCTTCGAGCCGCTCGCATTGCTCCCCCTCCCCCACCCAGCTGAGCTTATGGGAATCTCACGATGGCGGGGCTCACGCTTCCCTGCCACTCTTCCCCCGTGCCCCTTTCATAGGCGTGTTGCCCCCGCCCGCCGCCTGCCCGCCCGCCCGCCGCTGCTGCTTTCATTGAACAGACTTGCACTTGCCTGAGCAGAAACCTGTGCTGCGCTTGGTGCCTGCCCGTGGAATGAAGGCCGGCTGCCCCACACGCATTTCACTCCTCTGCAAAGCAAGCTCCGGCCCGGCCGGCAGTCCTTAGTGAGTGTTTCATCCCAGGCACAGGCCATGGCTCGGGGGCAGGGTGGGGTGTGTGTGTGTTGCTGCCTTCTGTCTTTTTCTCTTGGCCTGCATGGCTGCTGCTCGGGGGGGGGGGTGATCCTATCGGGAGGAGAAGCAGTGCACAGCCCCCAAACACTCCCGAGTTGTGCAGATCCCACAGTCTGGAGGGGAGGGGATCTCCGGTGCTTCCTAACTGGCTCATAACTGATCTGAAGTCGGGCAATAGCGGGGAGGTGGCGACGTTTGCAGACAACACCAAAGTATTCGAGGTGGTCTAAACTGCACAGCGCTCTGAAAGCATCAGTAGGCTACAAGATGACAAGCAAGGTTCAGTGTAGGTATAAAGTGACGCACTTTGGGTCAAAAAATCCTCCCTTCACTACCTCCCTGGTAGTGGATGGGGAGCACAGCATCGGGTTCAGCGTGGTCGTGGATCGCTCAGCGAAAACATTGTCCCTCCCGGGGCCAGCAGCTGTGAAAAGGGCACATTCCATGCTAGGGACTGAGAATGCCCAGCCCAGCAGCACCATACAAATCTAGGGTGGACATACTTGGCATTCCTGGTCCAGCTCTGGCTGCTGCATTGTGTAGCTGAGCTGAAGGAGGGTGCTGAAAAGGGCAACGAAAATGTTCAGGTGACTAGGGAAACTCCCCTACAGGGAAGGGTCACAACCTCTGGGGCTTCTGAACCTGGAAAAACGGTGAGTAATGGAGGGCATTGCAGAGACGTATACAGTTCTGCATGGTGTGGGGGGAGAGAGTTTTCTCCATCTCTCACTCAGCTCATCTAATAAACTTGGTTGGCAGTTGTTTCAGGACAAAAGATGGTCTAATAATTTATGGAATCTGCCGCCAATATCTTAGATGGCTTTAAAAGGGGGTTATACTATTAGGGGTCTTTACTAACCACAAGATTTATCTTGGATCACCCCACTTCGGTGCTTCTAGTGTCCAAAATACCTGTCAAGCTGCCTGAGGTTAACTTGGTCCTCCAGATCAAGTGGATATGAAGACGTAGGACGATGCGCCCTAAAGCTCAAAGTGCCCGCGCATTTTAGGCCACTGCCTCCCCTGCACATTGTTTCAGGTGGTGGGGGGAGGTTGAGGGACAGGCGGGGAGGGGGAGCGGGTGGCTTTCCCAACTGCCTGGCATATGGGTTTGGGCACTGGGCAGTTCTTTCATCCATAATGGAATAAAATAAAAGCAAGTCGTGTGATTTACATGTCAATGCTATGGCCACCACACCAACATGATGCAGTTCCAGTTCTCTGTGATCCCAGAAGCAATGGAAGCAAGAACCAATGAAGGAACACTGACAGACATTCCCACAGTATCCATGGCAACTCTGCCACTCAGGGGTATTGCAAGGTACTTAAAAGATCCGGGGTACAGACCCATGGCACATATTTGCATGTGCTATCTAATATGCAGGTGTATGTATGCATGTAAATTTAGAATTACAACATTTATTTATTTATTTATTTATTATTAATATTTATTTATCGCCCATCTGGCCGGCAACCGGCCACCCTGGGCGATGTACACAGAATAAAAGCAATAAAATACATTTAAACAATATAAAAATTTTAAAATCTTAACCCACCCCATATTCCCGCCTGAACAACCAGGTTTTTAATGAGCGACGGAAGCTCATCAGAGAGGGGGCATGGCGGAGGTCACTCGGGAGAGAGTTCCACAGTACGGGGGCCGCCACAGAAAAGGCCCTCTTCTTCGTCCCCACCAGTCTAGCTGCTCTGGCTGAAGGGACAAGGAGAAGGCCATCCGTGGCAGATCTTGTTGAGCGGCCCACTTGGTGTTGCTGGAGACGCTCCTTGAGATAAACTGGACCAGAGCCGTATAGGGTTTTAAAGGTCAAAACCAACACCTTGAATTCGGCTCGGCAAGCAACTGGTAGCCAGTGCAAATCCTTCAGCACTGGCGTGATGTGATCCCGCCGGCGGCTGCCTTTAACCAGGCGAGCCGCTGCGTTCTGTACCAGCTGCAGCTTCCGAACCGTCTTCAAGGGTAACCCCACGTAGAGTGCATTACAGTAGTCTAGGCGAGAGGAGACCAAGGCATGAACCACTGATGGGAGCAGGTGATTAGGAAGGTAGGGGCGCAGCTGCCGTATCAGATGGAGTTGATACAGCGCCGCCCGGCTCACAGCTGCCACCTGAGCCTCCATGGACAGCTGGGAGTCTAGAATGACCCCCAAGCTGCGGACCTGGTCCTTCAGGGGTAGATGTACCCCATTCAGCACCAGGTCAACATCCCCTAACCTCCCCTTGTCCCCCACCAGCAGTACCTCGGTCTTGTCGGGGTTCAGCCTCAACATGTTCCTTCCCATCCAGCCAGCCACTGCCTCCAGGCACTTGGACAGGGTCTCAACGGCCAACCTCGGTGAGGACTTGAAACAGAGGTAGAGCTGCGTGTCATCCGCATACTGATGACACTGCACCCCAAACCTCCTGATGATAGCTCCCAGCGGCTTGAGGTAGATGTTGAATAACATCGGGGAGAGGATGGAACCCTGCGGCACCCCACAAGTGAGCAGCCGAGGGTCCGAAGCCTCCTCCCCAAGAACTACCCCCTGGTACCTTCCAGAGAGGAAGGATCGGAACCACTGCAATACAGTGCCTCCCAAGCCCAAGCCCTCCAGGCGGTCCAGGAGGATACCGTGGTCAACGGTATCAAAAGCCGCCGAGAGATCGAGGAGGACTAGAAAGGAGCATTTGCCCCTATCCAAAGCCCTCCTCATATCATCCACCAAGGCGACCAAGGCCGTCTCCGTCCCATGTCCAGACCTGAAGCCCGACTGGCACGGATCTAAATAATCGGCTTCATCCAAGTGTGCCTTCAACTGAGCACCCACCACCCGCTCGATCACCTTGCCCAGAAATGGTAAATTGGAGACTGGGCGAAAGTTGTTTAAATCCTGGGGATCCAAGGAGGGCTTCTTTAGAAGCGGTCTTATTACTGCCTCCTTGAGGGCTGATGGCATCACTCCCTCTTCGAGGGAGGCATTCACCACCGCCTTGATCCCCTCACCCAGTCTCTCCCTGCAGCTCATGATGAGCCAGGACGGGCAAGGGTCAAGCAAGCAGGTGGTTGGCCTCACAGATGAAAGCACCTTGTCCACTTCATCAGAAGGAAGAAGCCGAAACCGATCCCACAAAACCGGTCTGCCATTGGCCTCCTCCCGCTCACTCCCTGTATCCACGACGCACGATATCCCACTCCTAATCCGATCAATTTTATCTGCGAAGTGCTTCGCTAAAGCCTCACAGGAGGCTCTAGACTGTTCCAATGGGTCCGGAGCGACTGGACCGACCAGACTCCGGACCACTTGGAACAGCCTCCTGGGGCAGCACTCCACAGACGCAATGGAGGCAGCATAGAAATTCTTTTTTGCTGCCTTCACCGCCACCCGGTAGGCTGAAGATGCAGCTCTAACCAGTGTTCGATTGTCTTCGGAGCGGGAATTTCGCCATCGGCGCTCTAGCCTTCTCACCTCTTGTTTCAGAGCACGCAGCGACGGAGTGAACCATGGCGCCGCGCGTGCTCTGTTTAGGCGAAGAGGGCGCTTCGGAGCAACTTGGTCTAATGCCCTGGTGATTGCAGCATTCCAATCGTCCACCAGGGTCTCAACCGAGCTACCGTTTGTGTGCTCCAATTCCCCAAGCGGGTTCAGGAATCCATCCGGATCCATAAGACGCCTGGGGCAGACCATCCTAATAGGTCCCTCACCCCTGCAGAGGGGTTGTGGCATCGAGAAATCCAACCCCACCAGATAGTGATCTGACCATGACAAGGGGGTGGTGGATATACCCCCGATTTCCAGATCATTTCCCCCCTCTCCAGAAACAAAAACCAAGTCCAGTGCATGACCGGCTACATGGGTAGGTCCAGTTAATACAGGGTGCAGCTCCCAGGAAGCCATGGTCTCCATGAAGTCCCGAGGTGCCCCCGTGAGGACAGCCCCCGAATGCACATTGAAGTCCCCCAGCACCAATAGCCTGGGGGACAACACACGCACATCAGAGACCACCTCCAGCACCTCGGCCAGGGAGTCTGTCGTGCAGCGGGGTGGACGGTACACGAGCAGAATCCCCAGACTGCCCTTGGGACCCAACCTCCAGTACATGCACTCAATGAACTTGGTCTCCCGGAGAGGGAGTCTGGTGAGGACCAAGGACTCCCGGTAGATAACAGCCACTCCCCCTCCCCGTCCCCCAACCCTTGGCTGCTGGGCATACGAGAAACCAGCCGGACACAAGGCCGCCAGAGTTGGAGCAGCGGCCTCGTCCAGCCAGGTTTCCGTAATACATGCCAGGTCCGCACCCTCATCCAGGATCAAGTCATGGATGAGAGATGTTTTATGGGTAACGGACCTGATACGATCTGGGCCTGCTGATTTGATAGCTTTCAGATTGTCAATAACGTCATCTCTTGTCACTGTGATGTGTTTCTCAGACTCCCTTCCTGAAAACATCGGGTAACCTCCCTTGTGGACTGTGGGAATGCTGTGGACATTATATATCTGGCCTTCAGCAAAGCTTTCGACAAAGTGCCTCATGATATCCTGATTAGCAAGCTAGCTAAGAGTGGGCTAGATGGAACAACTATCAGGTGGATCCACCATTGGCTACAGAATCGGACTCAAAGAGTGCTTATCAATGGTTCCTTCTCAAACTGGGGAGAGGTAACGAGCGGGGTACCACAGGGCTCGGTCCTGGGCCCGGTGCTCTTCAACATTTTTATTAATGACTTGGATGAGGAGGTACAGGGAATGCTTATCAAATTTGCAGATGACACAAAGTTGGGTGGAACAGCTAATACTCTGGAAGACAGAAACAAAATTCAAAGTGACCTCGATAGACTGGAGCGTTGGGCCGAAAACAACAGAATGAAATTTAATAGGGATAAATGCCAAGTGCTGCACCTAGGGAGAGGAAACCAAATGCAGAGTTACAGAATGGGGGACACTTGGCTCAACAATACTACAAGTGAGAAGGATCTTGGAATTGTGGTAGATCACAAACTGAATATGAGCCAGCAATGCGATGTGGCTGCAAAGAAGGCAAATGCAATTTTGGGCTGTATTAATAGAAGTATAGCTTCCAAATTACGGGAAGTGATAATTCCCCTTTACTCGGCACTGGTTAGGCCTCATCTTGAGTACTGCGTCCAGTTCTGGGCACCTCACTTTAAGAAGGACATAGACAAACTGGAGAGGGTTCAGAGGAGGGCAAGAAGGATGATAAAGGGACTGGAAACAAGGCCCTATGAGGAGAGACTGAAAGAACTGGGCATGTTTAGCCTTCAGAAGAGGAGACTGAGGGGAGATATGATCGCACTCTTCCAGTATTTGAAGGGTTGTCACACAGAGGAGGGCCAGGATCTCTTCTCGATCATCCCAGTTTGCAGGACACGGAATAATGGGCTCAAGTTACAGGAACCTAGATTCCACCTAAACATCAGGAAAAATTTCCTGACTGTCAGAGCAATAAGACAATGGAATCAATTACCTAGGGAGGTGGTGGGCTCTCCCACTCTGGAGGCATTCAAGGTGCAGCTGGACAGCCATCTGTCAGGGATGCTTTGACCTGGATTCCTGCATTGAGCAGGGGGTTGGACTCGATGGCCCTTCCAACTCTACTTTTCTATGATTTCTATGATTCTAACTTGCACCTGATAGTGGTTGTATTATATGGGGAATAAGAGTCATTATTCCGCCCAAGCTGAGAGCTCGAGTGTTGGAGGAGCTACGTGTTGGACATATAGGAATAGTAAAGATGAAGACATTAGCTCATAGTTTTGTTTGGTGGCCGGGAACAGACCAACAAATCGAGTAGCTTGCAATGGTTGCTCAGGGTGTCAACATGTCCAAAAGATGCCAAAACCTCCTCCACTTCATCCATGGGAATGGCCTGCCTTGCCCTGGCAAAGGATTCACATAGACTTTTCAGGACCATTTCTGGGCACAACCTTTCTAGTCGTGGTGGATGCGTGTTCATAGAATAGAATCATAGAAAAGTAGAGTTGGAAGGGGCCTAGAAGGCCATCGCGTCCAACCCCCTGCTCAATGCAGGAATCCAGGTCAAAGCATCCCCGACAGATGGCTGTCCAGCCGTACCTTGAATGCCTCCAGAGTGGGAGAGCCCACCACCTCCCTAGGTAGTTGGTTCCATTGTCTTATTGCTCTGACAGTCAGGAAATTTTTCCTGATGTTTAGGTGGAATCTAGGTTCCTGTAACTTGAGCCCATTATTCCGTGTCCTGCAAACTGGGATGATTGAGAAGAGATCCTGGCCCTCCTCTGTGTGACAACCCTTCAAGTACTGGAAGAGTGCGATTATTCCAAGTGGCCAGAGGTGTTTCCAATGACTTCAACAACAACCACACATACCATAGATGTATTAAGGGAACTCTTTGCAAGAACAGAACTAGTGAGTGACAATGTACCACAATTTATAGCAGAACAGTTTCAGACATTCCTGAAAAAGAACGGAATTAGAGATATTACATCAGCACGGTATCACCCAGCCACCAATGGATTGGCTGAGAGGTTTGTTCGAAAGCCTGAATTATGCTTTGCGAGCAATGTCTGGAGAAAACATCACATTGAAACAAAAACTTGCCAATTTTTAAATTGCATATCGCAATGCAGTTCATGCAAGAACAAACCAGACACCTGCAATTTTGTTCTCGGGCTGTCCCTTACGTTCAAGGCTGGATCTTCTCAAGCCTAATCTGAGAAGAAGTGTTCTGGACAAACAGCTGAAATAAGCTGAGCAATCTTCCCACGGAGAGGCCCAGCACTTCTCCATTGGAAAAACTGTACTAGCAAGAGACTATAGGGGAGAACAGAAGTGGATATCTGGAACAATTAAAGAACAGACTGGACCTCTCTCTTATAATGTAGAGATTGCTCCTGACAATATTTGGAGGTGACACATTGATCAGCTGAAGAGATCAGAAATACCACTTGAAGTAGCACCAGCTATGGCTGGAGTCTCGACAGAAATTTCGGAGTTACCGCCACCAACACCTGCCCCAACGGTGGACAGTCCAGCAGTGGTTGCTCTGCAGTTACCTGTATCTAGTGGTGTCCCCGAACCTTTGGGGGGGCCGCCTCGCCACCACCTTGACTCTCCGCGGCGGCGGCCTCCCCGCCTCGATCTTCTGAGCGGCGTGGAGCAGTTCTACACGCCACTCGAGCTGCCCTCTACGGTCCCGTCGCGTCACTTCCAGCCCTGGAAATGACGCGACGGGACCCTGCGCAGGCACCGTACGTGGCACAGGGGTCCAGTGCGCCTGCGCAGGGTCCCGTCGTGTCATTTCCGGTGCCGGGAGTGATGCGACGGGACCGGAGCGGGCCGCACGTGGCTCGCTGCGGAGAGGCGAGCCGTCAACGGATTAAGGTAGGCTCGACCGATTTCGGTCCGCTATGCCACTGGAGGCTTGACGGCACAAGGCTACCTGTATCACCAGAGACACCGAGTGCTTTTGCGGGTAGTGACAGACATTATCCCACTCGAATAAGGAAGTCACTGCAGCACCTCAATTTGTAGAAATACTGTGGCATATATCTGGCGGGGAGGAGGGGTGCAGCGTAGGGGACTTAGGGTTGCTGACGGAGTGGCTTGCCTGCTGCCCGCTGCTCCTGTTTGTTTGCTCGGTGCTGCCAACAGGCGGTTCCAGGCAAGCGTTTGTTTTGTGCGTTTGTACAGTTTTGTTCTGGAAGCTTCCTGTTAATGATGTGCTGTGAGGAACTCTAAGCTTGCCTCCTAGTCCTCTATTTAGATACCTAGTGAGGACACTACAACGCCTTCTAGCCCATCTCCCTTCCTGTGTCACTGCCCTCTGCTCTCCAAGACACCATGGAGCTGGGAGGACTCTGCAGGCAGGGAGAGGGTGGCTGGGAGTGACGCTGCCACTCACCCACATCCCCTGCCTGCCACATAGGGAGCCGCCGCCTTATACTGCGTGAGGCCCAGAGTCCAGCTGGCAGCCAGGGCTCTCCAGAGGTCCTAGGCGGAGAAGGGTCTTTCCCAACCCTGTTCGGAGGAGCCGCCGGGGATTGAATCCGGGCTTCTGCAGGCGAGGCAGGGGCTCTGCCTCTCCCTCTTCCACGGCATGACCAGGACACTGGCAGGAGTGCCAGCCGTGCCAAGTGGAAACTCCCCAAGGGCCTCCTGCAATCCCTCTGATTCTATGAGCCTCCCAAGGTGGGCTACCGTAATGGGTCTCACATTACTGCAGACGTGGCCTGCTGTTGGCCTAAACCTCAGTAGGAGATGTCCTGACCATGACAAGGGAGCGAGAGAAAAGTCCCCCACTACAGGACCGTCACCCTCCTGCCTGCCCAGTTGAAAAAACCAGATCCGGTGTGTGCCCACATGTACTGGGCTGAGGACATGTTGGGACATCCCCATGGTTGTCATGGCAGCCATGAAGTCCTGAGCCACTCCAGTCCAGGCAGCCTCAGCATGGATGGTGATTGAGGTCCCCTGAGACCGCCATCCTAGACATCCACCTCAGGCAAGGAGATCACAAGGCGGCAGGGTGGGCGGTAGACTAGCAGACACCCCCCTCGCTTCGGTCTGAATTGCCCAGAACGCTTGAAACACTTGGCTTGGAGGGAAGCCGGGAGAGGGAGGAGTCCCTACAGACCACAGCAAACCCCCTTGCCAATCCTTGACCCTATGAAACTGGTGTGAACTGAGCACCTGAGTGGGCACAGCTGGAAGATACTGACTCCTCCCAGCCCACACACCCTGGTTTTAGCAATATATGCAACTTGGCGAGGCTCCCAGGATTATTGTGCATTGGGAAAGACCCGAGTGGGGGACATCTGATCGCCCTTCCACTTCCTGACCTCCAGCACTGTATGCCCCCACACTCAGTAACCACCACTATGGGGCACCCCTTCCTCCCCCCAGATTCAAACACATCTTATTCCCCAGGCTCACAATCCCTGGATCAGAGCGATTAAGCACCAGACTACAACGCTCGGCAGGCCTGCTTAAGCAGAATTGAGAGTGGAGACCCCGGGCTCCTTCAGTATCCTCGCCCATTCCACCCGGGGCTGGGGAGCAGCCACCCACCCTCAAAAGGACGGCACGACAAGACCGGGCCAAAAGGAAAGAGGTGCCCTTGTCCTAGTGTGAACCCCCCAAAGACCTGCTACGAGCCTCAGGGCCACGACGGCCCTTTGCTGTTGCCGCCTTGCCCGCAGTAGCCCGTTGCCTGCAATGGGCCTCTAACAAGTGTCCCTCCCACGGAAGCACGCCTGCTTGCACGCTCCCCTGGCGGGCCTCACCCAGCCCAGCGGTGTCCTTGCGAGTCCTGGTGCAGCTGCCCTGGAGAGCTCTGTGGGGAGCAATGAATGGTGCAGCAAGAGGGCTCTCTTGCCCGCTGGCTGTCGCAGCTGCTGCACTTTGCCACCTGTTGCAGGAGCGAGCAGAAGAGGTTAGCACCCGAGCACACATATTGTGGCTTGTGCTGCTATCATTGCATAGATGTAGGAAGCCCTGTGAAACTGGCCAGTGTTTCACCACCACATCACACAGAGAGTTTGAGAAAGTCTTCACCCGGCGCTGCAAAGACCACAGTGTGGGTGCCAGGCAAGCTTCTCTGGGGAGGGCCTTCCTCAATGGGGGTGCCATCACTGACAAGGCCCTTGCCTAAGGTGACCATTTTTTTCAAATTTAAAACCAGGACATTTATTTATTTATTTTATTTAATTTCTATACTGCCCCACAGCCGAAGCTCTCTGGGCGGTTCACAACAATTTGTACATAAAAACAACAATAAAAACATACAAAATAGTTAAAAAGGTTAAAAACCAAATTAAAAAGCACAGTTTAAAAAAAATCCAAAAGTTAATAAAGCTAAGCCTACAGGTGACAAACCCCCCCCCCTGTGCTATTTTGAGAACTATTGAATGCCTTGGCATAGAGGGAAGTCTTAACCTGGCGCCGAAAAGATAGTAAGGTTGGCGCCAGGCGGGTCTCAGTGGGGAGCTTATTCCATAATTGGGGGGCTACCACTGAGAAGGCCCTCCTCCTTGTTGCTACCAACCGAGCCTCTCTTGGAGGTGGCAGTCGGAAGAGGGCCCCAGATGTTGAGCGTAGTGATGGGTAGATTGTGGTTGGGAGAGACCTTCCGTCAGGTATTGTGGTCCTAAGCCGTGTAGGGCTTTATAGGTTAGAACCAGCACCTTGAATTCGGCTCTGAAGCATACTGGCAGCCAGTGCAAACGGGCCAGAACCAGTGTAATGTGCTTGGACCTTCCATAGAGTGCATTGCAGTAGTTTAGTTTAGAGATCACCAGAGAATAGATTACTGAGACCAGGCTATCCCTGGCCAGTCTAAGTACATCTCCACAGTGCTCTGCTGCCATCTACTGGACTCTCTTGGAAATTGCAACAAAAGCTAAAGGGGCTTCAACAAGATTGGTGATTTTGCAGGTCACAGAGGGCTAGTTTGTAGGGTGGGGCTTTCCTCTAGGGTAGAAATTGACTTTAAGGGGATGTTAAGCAGAAGCATGGCTGTTTATGGCTGGCCTAGAGGGCCTGGAGTGGCCCACTCAGCCAGACCATACTGACTCCATCTCACCCAGGTCCAGGAGGAAGAAACCTCCATTTTACAATCAGTAAATGTCTCTGCTAAAGGCCACATCACCTGGATGCTAGCATTGAGATGCAAACTACCTGGCTGAGGTCATCTGAAGGCCAAGCGCCTCCACTTAGCACAGACAATAAGAGAACCATTGGCTGGTCAATCGCCCAGGTGCTCACACAGAGGAGAATTGTGGAGAACCCATCTCTGGGCCAAGGATGAGCAATGTAAGGACTCAGGCAGACTCAAGCACATGATGTTTTGGGGGAATCTCCACCTAGGAAGTTGGGACACACACACACACACACACACACACACACACACACACACACCCAGAGAGAGAGATATACTCCGCTGGGAAAGGAAGTTCCAGGTCTTTTCTTCAGTACAGTGCTAGAGTGTAGGTCTCTCAGAAGACACAAGCATCAGAGGAATTGCACCATGGAGACCAGAGTTCTTCAAGGAACCAGGTAGGCCGTTTACTGCAAGGCAGTGTGTAGCTAGTCTGTGTTTTCTTTTTCTTTGCCATTTGCCACTGAATTGCAACCCTTAAAACCGCTTATTATTTTGTGCTTTGAAACTGACTCACTCTTCTTCCTTTCGATAATTCTTGCCTGAATCCCTAATAAATCTTTTACCCCGCTCTCACCACAACCCAGACTGTGTGTTTTGGGGGTAAAGGGGGGAGGCTCACCAAGGGTGCACCACGTTCCTGGGCACAGGAAGGCTGGTTTAAGGACCAGGTTGCACATAACGTGCTGGGCGAGGCCTGTAATCAAGGCCGTGCTCCCCTCATGGGAGGGCTGCAAATAGATCCACGCAAGAATCACCATTGGGATCTCTGGCCAGTCAAGGGATCGAGAGCACTTGGGGGCTGAGGAGACTGGGTTTTGATCTACTCTCGGTGGTGGTGGCCAGCACCAGTTGGTGCCACTGCACCAGACCTGCACCCATAGCCGGGGTGCCTGCAGGTGCCATGTTGCCACACGCCCGCCCACCCTTTGGAAAGCCCTCCCCCGTGCAGTCCAGGAGGCAGAAAATGTGGCATGTTTCAAACACCTCCTGAAAACGCACTTGTTCACCCAGGCTTTCCCTGGCTTAATCATGCGGTTCCATTTTTTTGCTGCTCATGTATTGCTCTGTATTCTTGTAACTGAAATGGTTTTTAATATTGTGTTTTAACTACATTTTAAATGTGAACCGGTGCTTAGAGATTTTATTATATTTAAGCGGTATACATATATCAAAATAAATAAATGAATAAATATTCTGGATGAGGTTGCACTCCCCTTGAAAGATCAGCCGTGCAGCTTGGGGTACTCCTGCACCACCACGCCTGATCAGGTGATAGTTGTGGCCAGAGGTAGCCATGGTGCTACATGTATGATTAAGATTGTCATTGGACTACTGTAACATGTCCTATGTGGGGCTGCCCTTGAAAACCTCTTGGAAGGTTTGGTGCGGAATGCGGCACCAAACATTTTGACTGGGGTCGTATCATACGGCCAGTTCTTTATAGCAACTACTATAAATGGCTCGGGTCAAGGTACCTGAAAGGCCGCTTCCTCCCCTGTGGACCTGCCTGCTTCTTGAGATCAGCTGAGACACCGCCTAGTTTCCAGTACATTCAAACTTGACACGTACTAGCACAGATTCTGATCATGTTCATCCCATGAACTTCAAAGCAGTTTGACTCTGGTTTACGGTATACAGGAAACCCCAACCTTCAATCACCCCCTTTTTTTCTTTTGAAATTTCAGCTCTGTATTTGCAACTTTAAAATATACATATTTATTTATTCAACACATTTTGTTTCTGCTCCTCAGTCAAAGGGCTCTTGGAGCAGCTTAGCTTACAAGATTCAGTGATTGAGACATTCCCTGCCCTCAGGCTTATAATGCGGAAAGGCAGGAGACACAAGGAAAGGAATTGGGGGAAAGGGGGAAGAAAGCAGGATGGTGATGCTCGATTCGGTTGCCCAGGAGGAGGGCAATAGACCTATTCTGGAACTGTGGAGGAAGAGGGGGAGCTGGCTGACCCGCCAGACCTCCACCCTTTCCTACTTCAAAGGAATCCCAGCGCTTGCCACCATGTGGCCCGGAAGGGGGGGCTGGCTGACCCGCCACCACCCCACCCTTGCCTACTGGCAAAGGAACCAAGACCCTCTGAGATCTCAAGATACCAGACTGCCAGCCTCAGCTGTCTGCAATCCTACTTGGATCTCTGTTTAGGGACCCGCCTTCAATTCTGTAACCTGGATTTAGATACTGAACTCACAGAGCACTACAAAACCCATTTGGGGTGAAACCAAGATAAGGTTTATTCATCTTACAACAAAATTAGGGAAATGAGAGAAGCATACAAAATAGAGAGACAGACACTTTGGTACACAGTAAAGCTACAAAACAATAAAAACCTGATTCCTTAATATCTCTCAGACACACTCCTGTTACCTGAGGGTGTTCTCTTCAAGGGTTAGATCCAGCACAGCCTTGCCGCCCGGGGGGAACTATTTTATCTACCCGCAGGTCCGAGATAAATAGCCCTCCACAAGACCTGCCTTTCTAGAGCCCTCAAACCAGCCAATTTTTACCAGGGCTGCCTGGGGTCGATTCCTGAGGGGGCCCCCCCAAAGGCTTGGGCCCCTCGCTGGCGCGCTGCCATGCCGGGCACACTACCAAAAGGACTAAGACCAAGAACAAAGGCTACACGTGGGGAAATAGCTCTTCCCCCTCCCCTTTTCTGTAGCCTTCTTGCTTCAGCCAATCAATTTGAACTTCACCTGGCCAGGCAGGGGGAAGGGAACTCATGACTTATGGCTTGAACTACATTTACACATGAACGCTTTCAGCCTGGCACCTCCAGACCTCCAGGCGCCAGGCCCCATCCCATGTTCCATGCACCTTTCGCTTCCTCCCAGCCCCCACTTGGTTTACACATGAGGAGGCGTGTGTGTCTGTGTGTGTTTGTGTGTTCCTGCATGCATGCAGGAGCCAGGAACCCCCAAAAGCTCCACAGGAACCAATTGTACTCAGGTTTGCACTGCATCTATTGTCCTTCTGGGATGGTGTAGTCTTTGCTGGCGGGCCCCTATTTTCTTTCTTCTCTGCAGTTTCTCATCTTTAGACTTCACCTTTAGTCTGTTTCTTCTCCCACCCTCTCAAGGCAAAATGTTTCCTCCGACGCCCTTTGGGTGGCAGTTGGCGGACGGAGGGGGCAGCACTGGGAGCCATCCGGCTGGCTCCATCTCCATGTCAAGCCAATATCAGAAACACAGAGCAGTAATAACAACAACGTACTTGAGGATGGCAGCGTCCTTGTTGCTGCCACGCCATTGAGTAGCATGAATGGTGTCGCGCTTTGGAGCCATGCGCTACTTTCGTCAGTTGATCAGTCCTACAGAATCCCAGCGATTGGGATTTTCCAGGGCCTGGGGGAAATGAGTGGGGTGGGGGCAGCATGGCAACTCCATGCTACTGGACACAGTGTTTAAATCCCCATATTGTCTTAAACAGTTACTAGGCCAGGCTGGCAAGATGATCTGAGGATCCATGAGGGCCCTGACTGGCTCTATGTTATTCCGGGCTTCCCACTGAGAATCATAGAATCATAGAATCATAGAAAAGTAGAGTTGGAAGGGGCCTACAAGGCCATCGAGTCCAACCCCCTGCTCAATGCAGGAATCTAGGTCAAAGCATCTCTGACAGATGGCTGTCCAGCTGCACCTTGAATGCCTCCAGAGTGGGAGAGCCCACCACCTCCCTAGGTAGTTGATTCCATTGTCTTATTGCTCTGACAGTCAGGAAATTTTTCCTGATGTTTAGGTGGAATCTAGGTTCCTGTAACTTGAGCCCATTATTCCGTGTCCTGCAAACTGGGATGATCGAGAAGAGATCCTTGCCCTCCTCTGTGTGACATCCCTTCAAATACTGGAAGAGTGCGATCATATCTCCCCTCAGTCTCCTCTTCTGAAGGCTAAACATGCCCAGTTCTTTCAGTCTCTCCTCATAGGGCCTTGTTTCCAGTCCCTTTATCATCCTTGTTGCCCTCCTCTGAACCCTCTCCAGTTTGTCTATGTCCTTCTTAAAGTGAGGTGCCCAGAACTGGATGCAGTACTCAAGATGAGGCCTAACCAGTGCCGAGTAAAGGGGAATTATCACTTCCCGCGATTTGGAAGCTATACTTCTATTAATACAGCCCAAAATTGCATTTGCCTTCTTTGCAGCCACATCGCATTGCTGGCTCATATTCAATTTGTGATCTACCACAATTCCAAGATCCTTCTCACTTGTAGTATTGTTGAGCCAAGTGTCCCCCATTCTGTAACTCTGCATTTGGTTTCCTCTCCCTAGGTGCAGCACTTGGCATTTATCCCTATTAAATTTCATTCTGTTGTTTTCGGCCCAGCGCTCCAGCCTATCGAGGTCACTTTGAATTTTGTTTCTGTCTTCCAGAGTATTAGCTGTTCCACCCAACTTTGTGTCATCTGCAAATTTGATAAGCATTCCCTGTACCTCCTGATCCAAGTCATTAATAAAAATGTTGAAGAGCACCGGGCCCACGACCGAGCCCTGTGGTACCCCGCTCGTTACTTCTCCCCAGTTTGAGAAGGAACCATTGATAAGCACTCTTTGAGTCCGATTCTGTAGCCAATTGTGGATCCACCTGATAGTTGTGCCATCTAGCCCACTCTTAGCTAGCTTACTAATCAGGATATCATGAGGCACTTTGTCGAAAGCTTTGCTGAAGTCCAGATATATAATGTCCACAGCATTCCCACAGTCCACAAGGGAGGTTACCCGATCAAAAAATGAGATCAGATTAGTCTGACAGGATTTGTTCTTGACAAATCCATGCTGGCTTCTAGTAATCACTGCATTGTTTTCAAGGTGCTTGCAGACTGACTTCTTTATAATCTGCTCCAAAATCTTCCCGGGGATTGATGTCAGACTGACTGGCCTATAGTTCCCAGGTTCCTCCTTCTTGCCCTTTTTGAAGATGGGAACAACATTTGCCCTCCTCCAGTCGTCTGGCACTTCACCTGTCCTCCATGATTTCTCAAAGATAATAGACAGTGGTTCTGAGAGTTCTTCTGCCAGTTCCTTTATTACTCTAGGATGCAGCTCATCAGGCCCTGGAGATTTAAACTCGGACAAACCGTCCTTCTGGGGGGTCGAAAGGGTTTGGAGAGGGGGAAGGGTCACCTCTTTGCCGGAATGATAGAAAACACTCTATTTATTATTTATATTTATATTTACTCTAGATTTCAAGGAGCCTGTCGCTGCTGCTTGCCCCTCCCATCGCCACTGTCCATTTATTACATGACTCAATGGGGCCCTCCGGTGGGGTCCTTGGCAAAAAATACTGTTGGGATTTCCCCACTGTAACAGTGCTTCTATTCTGGCTTGCTTAATGAAGAGTTCCTAAAGCTTTCCCATCTGGAGAAATCTCTTTCAGTTAATTAATAGGATGCAAATTGTATTCTTTCTATTAATGATTCATTTTCTTTAGTAATTACTTCAAGAACTGTGAGCCCATTGATGCTAGCACACTCATACCCTGTAGTGGGGGATTCACAACTTGGATCACTTGGAAATCACATTGGATGGGGGGAATCTGCATCAGGCAGTGGCTGCCCGAGATGGGAGCTACAAATGGGGACATTTTTTCCTTCCTTTCTGGAGGTGGGGGGAAGGGAGGACACACTTGGAGGCTGGCAACGTGGGGAGAGAATAGGTCATGCACCACTTCTTCCCTTCCTTGCCCTTTTTCCTTAAGGCAAGCTTTAAACATTAACAAACTATAATCAAGTACTCAGTCAGTCAGTCAGGCGATCACTCGTGACCGAGTAAGATTGTCTTCCAGGATTTAAAAAAAAAAAAAAATTACAAAAAGGAGATTTTAAAAGGAGGAAAATTCTAAAGAAAATTGTGTAGACTCTAGCGATGGGTCCGTAAGTGACTGTGTGGAGGCCAATTCTAGATCCACACAGCTTCCCACAGTGAGGACACAGGTTACCAGATGGAAGATGGTCCTGTAAAGGATTTATTTGACGTGCTTTTCGCTTAGCACGTTTCTCCCTTTCACCTTGCACTCGAGCTTCTTCAAAGTCCATAGAACCTTTGTGAAAGGCCAACCTCCAGTTAGATCGTTCATGAGCCAGAGCTTCCCAGTTTTTGATGTTTATATTGCATTTTTTTAGATTAGCCTTAAGAACATCTTTAAACCTCTTATATTGACCACCGATATTCCGCTTTCCATCCTTGAGTTGGGAATAAAGTAACTGCTTTGGGAGATGGCAGTCAGGCATTCGAACAACATGACCGGTCCACTGAAGTTGACGTTGAAGGATCATTTTTTCAATGCTAGTAGTCTTTGCTTCTTCCAGTACACTGACATTTGTTCGCCTATCTTCCCAAGTAATTAGCAGGATTTTCCGGAGGCAACGTTGATGAAATCTTTCAAGGAGTTGGAGGTGACGTTTATAGATTGTCCATGTTTCGCAGGCATACAATAAAGTTGGTAATACAATGGCTTCATAAACCAGTATTTTGGTCTTCTTACAAATATCCCGATCCTCGAACACTCTATGTTTCATTCGAGAAAACAGGCACTTGCGGAGCTCAGACGATGCTGGATTTCACTGTCGATGTTAGCTGTAACAGAAAGATAGCTGCCAAGATAGAGAAAATGATCGACATTTTCCAGTATTGTCCCGCCAAGCTGGATAGACGGCATCACCAAAGGGTTAGCTTGCACTTGCTGATGAAGCACTTTGGGTTTTTTGATGTTAAGTGAGAGACCAAGTTTTTCGTATGCTTCTGCAAAAGCATTTAGGATAGTTTGGAGATCATCCTCTGAATGTGCGGACTCCACATTATCATCAGCATACTGAAGTTCCACAATGGAGGTTGTAATTACCTTACTTTTTGCTTTCAGCCTGCTGAGATTAAAAAGCTTTCCATCTGTTCGATATATAATTCCCACACCAGTCGGAAGTTTCCCCTCGACAAGATATAAAATCATGGCAATGAAAATAGCAAATAATGTTGGGGCGATAACACATCCCTGTTTAACACCTGATCCCACTTTAAATGGAGCACCATGAGAGCCGTTGTTGTCCAAAACCATTTGCCGTCATGTTGTCATGGAGAAGTCGCAAGATATTCACAAATTTATTGGGGCATCCAATTTTCATAAGGATAGTCCAGAGAGCTGTACGGTCTACAGTATCAAAGGCCTTAGCCAAATCGATAAATGCCATATAAAGGGGTTGATTTTGCTCCCGGCATTTTTCTTGGAGCTGACGTGCAGTAAAAATCATGTCTACTGTCCCTCTAGAGGGGCGGAAACCATATTGAGTTTCAGGGAAGATCTCTTCTGAAATAGATAGAAGACGGTTTGCGAGAATCCTGGCAAATATTTTACCTGCGGTAGCTAAGAGAGAAATGCCCCGATAATTTCCACAGTCTGTTCTATCACCTTTCTTAAAGAGGGTGATAATTATGGCATCAAGTACTAATCCTTGGACAACTGCATAGAATATGGCCGTGTAGGCCCAGGAGTGTAGCAAGACGCTCTCTAGTTGTAGAATCTTTTGCAGCATGAAAGCAGTCTGAGAGCTTGTGCGATGGCTGGGATGACTCCGGGGTCCTCCCTCCTCCCTGAGGATGGGTTTGTTGGGGAGATCGGGGCTTTTCATTGTTGGTATGCTCTCATACAGTCTTGCTCTTCCTTGTTTCTTTGCTGCTTCCAGGGAGCCTGATTGTCTTGGCACTTTGGGAGCATGTCGTTGGATGCAGAGACGTTTGGAGCTGCCAGATACATCATGGCTGGAGCCTGGAACTGCAGCTGCTTGTTGCTGTGAAGTGACAGGAAGGAATCTCCCTGGTGTTGGAGGAGGATTTCAAGGGAACTCCCCAGTTATTGGGGATGCCTTCTCATTCTGGGACTGGTTTGAGTGGCTTGCCTCTATGCTGGTTCTCAGGGCAGATCTTTGATAGACGTCCACCTCTGTGTCTTTATATCACAGCACTTTAGAGGTTCAAAGCAGCTGGAAAACTTTCTCCTTAAACTGGGACCGGTCAAAGCAGGTGATGTTGTTCTCGCAGGGTTTTCCACCATCCCGAGTTTTCTGCCCAAAGGGTCGGTGTGTGCATTCAAAATAATTTGCAAGAGTTCTCATTCATTCGAATTGGTCTGGCAGAGGCAATGGGCTGTTTGTCAATTTTGTGCCTTGTACATGCTTTGCACCGCCCTTCGCCATCACAGCAGCCTCCTCGGTGTCCGAACAGTCATTGCCGTGCGATGGATATTTGGCAAACAAGTGAGGATGGGAGGATTTGCTTGTCGCGGTTTGTATCCCTGGTTCATCCCTTTGATCACTGCAATGTTTTCTCCTCGCCATTAGATGACCTTCCGCACTCCACCGCCGCGCGCACCAAGCTGTCCGCATCTCATTTGTCACGGGCAAAGTGCGTGGCTGCAGCAGTGTTAGTGCGTGGGGTGCTGTTTCTTCGTACGAGTATCACAGGTATTTTTAGCCGTTGTGTTTGCCATTCCTTTCGTGGTTGCTGTGTTCAGTTGCTTCGCGTCATAAAGATCTATCTATCGGGATGAGACATAACCTTTCATTTGTCTTTGTTGAGATGTTCTAACGCTGTTTTATTTCTGAGAAGTGATCTTATTATTTTCTGGTTGCAAACATACATAAAATTAGTTTGCATCTGTATCAAATTTATTTATTTTATTTTTAGATACCCCATGGCTACCTCCGCAAAAAAGAAATGTCAACAATACTCAGTCGAGTATCTTGGTTACGGAGTTATTCCATCACCACAAGACTGCACGAAGCCTATGTGTTTGATATGTAGGACTACGCTTTCCAATGAGAGTATGCGTCCATGTAAGTTGCAGAAGCATTTGGAAACGTCTCATAAAGACAAGAAGGATAAACCACTGGAATATTTTCAAGCATTGCGAGATAGATTTGAAACGAGATCTACATTGAAGACAGTGTTTGTTCAGAAATCGGTTTTAAATGAAAAAGGTTTGATCGCATCTTATGAGATATCCAAACTGATAGCCAAGGAACCAAAACCACACACTGTAGGGGAATCCTTGATTTTGCCAGCAGTGTCTGTTGTTATTACAACAGTCATGAACCAACATGCTCGTGAAATTATTGAATCCATCCCTTTGAGCAATTCATCAGTGTCGAGGCATACTGATGAAATGGCGGAAATGTTGAAAACCAACTAGTCTCGCAGTTAAAAGTTAAGAAGTTTGCTTTGCAAATTAATGAATCATCGTGTTTACCAGATAACACAGCAATACTGATGGCTTATGTTAAATATTTGCACGACGACAAATTGAAAGAAGAAATGCCATTTGCTCGAAAGCTTAAAATAGATACTAAAGGTTAAACAATTTTTGAAGAAGTAAAGAGGTACTTCAATGAGAATGTTCTTGAGAACATTCTGGCCTGTGCTACTGATGGTGCTGCTTCTATGACAGGTAGATACAGAGGATTTATTTTATTGCATATTTGAAAGGTGTTGTGCCAGATTTATTCTGTATTCACTGCGTAGTTCACCAAGAACACTTGGTTTCAAAAAGACTAGCAGGGTGCTTGCATGAGTCTCTACAGATTGTAATAAAAGCAGTAAATTACATTAAATCAAATGCACTTCAAGACCGCCTGTTTCAACAGTTTTGCGAGGACAACAACAAAGACTTCACACGGTTATTATTTCATACAGAAGTCCGTTGGCTGTCCAAAGGTAACTGCCTTTCTCATTTTGTTGCTTTGTCAGACTCAGTTGTTACATTTTTCAGAGGCAAGGAAATGGAAGAAAAGATGACCTCCATTAAATGTGATATATTTTACATGTGTGATCTCTTCGAAAAGCTCAGTTTGTTAAACAAACAACTACAGGGCAGGAATTGTGACCTTTTTTCAAGCAAGGAGATTATTACAGGGTTTCTTGGAAAAGTCAAGCTGTATGCCATATTGGACATCGAGAATTCGCCCAGTTTTCTTCTTTGGCAGCAGTTAGTGATGAATTGACAGATAATGAAATAATTGTGTATGTGGATCATTTGAAGCAGCTCGTTCATAATGATCCATGGAAGTTCGTTTCTGTGATCTGCTGGACATGAATATTCTGGCTTGGGTAGTTGATCCATTTGCTGTGAATGCTGCAGACATTGATGTTTCTTTGCAAGAAGCGCTCATAGAGCTACAGAGCAACATAGCAGCCAAAATAACTTTCAGTCAAGAAAAACACCATTTTTAGATCAAGAGTACAATATCTAAAAAGTTTCCACAGCTTTCAGATAAAGCAAAATTGTTTTTCATGGCATTTCCTACTTCGTATTTGGTAGAATCAGGTTTCAGTCGTGTGAATTACTTACTCAACCTAACGTGGAATCACCTTAACATAATGGACAGAGGTGATCTTCGGTTATCCCTCAGAGCAATAGAACCGGATATAAAAAAGCTTGTTTCTGGTCATCAAGCACAAGGATCACATTGATCGAGAAATACTTAAAGTAAAGTATAACTTTTTATTTCATTATTGTATTTTGTATAAATTTGTAGGGATGTCACCGAGGTATTGGCACACCATGCCTCGGTGAATCATTACCTCTCTGTGGGCCTCTGGAGTATTGGCACACCATGCTCCGGTAAATCTCACTCTCCCCACCCTGATAAGGAACTAAGTGAACAATGCAGGCATGGACTTTGATGCAGAACAGATCACAATAGCTCTGGCTAGCTAGCACGTACTGATACTTAATCGACCCGTAGTACATTCCAATCATGCTTTGCCTTCTGTATAAGTACGGCTCACGGGTTAGAATAAAGTGTGAACTTCTTCACCATCTCATTGCTTCGTGTATTTTCATTCATCTCCTCTGAGATCCCACAGTTGGTGACCCCGACGTGATCACAGCATCCCGCTTGCCTCGACTGGAACAGTCCGTGTATACTCAGCTCGTCTCCCGGTAAGTATGGGAACAACTCTTTCACGCAAAGAGCAGCATGTGCAGGAATTGCTACAGTTAGTGCATCAGAATGGCGAAGGACTGATATCTGTGAAAGAAGTTAGGGAGCTTATGGATAGAGTAGCGGCAACCATGCCATGGTACCCAGAAAAGGGGTCCTTAAGTCTCTCGGATTGGGAAAAAATTGGAGTCACCCTGCGGGAAGAACCCCGTGCAGAAATGCCTTATCTTCTCACTTGGCAAAAGATATATAAGGCCTTAATATTACTTATTCCAGACAATCCTTTATTACATGTTAGCTATCCTCTGTTATCCACACCTCCACCATACCCTACCTTACTACCCGCTGCTCCAATCGCTGCCTTGCCAACCGCTCCGCAGCGCACTGGGGTGGTGGCTGCTGGTGTTTACGCTGCTCGGGCAGCGGATCAGTTTTGTCATGAAGAGGAATGGCTGGGTGACTCTCCCTTATGCATGCCATTGTCTAGAACACCATTGCTCAATGCAGATGGCACCCCAAGAGTTAATGCACAGGGACAGCCTATCTATCAAGCTGATTGGGCTCCCTTGTCTTATTCCATTTTAAGAGAGTTAAATAAAGCTGCAAAGGAAGATGGTATACAGTCTACCTACTTTCAAGGTATGCTAGAAGGGGTTAGTAACGGTCATCATATGCTTCCGAAGGATTGGAAGGACCTAATGAGAATGTTGCTAACCCCTGCACAATATGTCATATGGGATAGTGAGTATCGTCAAGCAGCAGCTTTAGGAGCATCAGCAGCTATCACAGCAGAACAAGTTTATGGTAGTGGTCAGTTTAGTGCTTTAGAAGCTCAACTTCATTTAACTGATGCGCATTTAGCAGCCGTTTGGAGTTGCATTCAACGAGCATTACGTAGAGTACCTGGAAGAACAAATGTTCAAAAATCTTTCTCAGCGATTCATCAGGGACCTTCTGAATCTTACACTGGCTTTGTAGATAAGCTTAAGATTGCTATTGCCCATCAAATTGATAATGTTGAGGCACAAGCTGAACTCCTTGTTAAGTTAGCTTACGAAAATGCTAATGCTGACTGCAAGCGTATTTTGCAGCCCATAGTTCACAGAGGGCAGTATGACTTAGCAGATATGCTGCGGGCTTGTGCTGAAGTAGGAAGTAAAAGTTATGAAATGAATCTTTTGGCTTTAGCCTTAAAGGGAGGTAAAGGCAATTGTTTTAATTGTCAAAAACCAGGACATTTCAAGGCAGAATGTAGGGCACCAGGTGGTGGTGCAAACAAAAGAAAAATAGCAGAAAAGAAGCGACCATCACAAAAATGCCCGAGATGCAGTAAAGGTTACCATTGGGCTAATCAATGTCGCACAAACCCGATTTCCCAAGTTCCAAATTCGGGAAACGGTTAGTTGGGCAACCCTCTAGCCCAGACACCAATGAGGGAGATGCTTTCATATTTTCCTTAGCTCAATCAATTCAACAACCTCTGCCAACAGAAATTACCACCCTTTTGTTAACTGTTCCTTCAAATGCACCGGCTGGTGATTATGTGCTGCTTCCAACACAATACTCAAGAACAATGGGTATTGAAGTACACCCTATTATCCAAAATCTTCATCCTGATTTGCCAACTATCATGATATGTGACAGTATCATGCCATCCATTTTCAAACACCGTACATAGCTAATCATCAAAACAACACATGTGCTTTAATAGTAAATTGTACTAAAGGAAAAAATCGTCGTTGTATAAACACTGGTTATCCTACTTGGAATTGTACATCTAAAGAAAATGTAACCTTTAATTATGCGCATATAATTTTACCCACGGGATGGTTTTTCACCTGTGGTCAAATAACTTTTAACTATATACCTGCTAATTTATCCCTCTCACAATGTTGCTTGAGTCGAATGGCACCTATTTTAATATCAAAGGCTTATCTCCTAGCAGATCGAGTAAAAAGAGATTCAAGCATTCTTCCTTCTACCTGTGATGGTAATGTTACAGTTTTGTCCTCTGCAGAATATATTTCATTAGCTGTCTCAATAGTAGGAGTTCCTGGTCTGGCAGTGAACAACGCTCGAACAATATCTCGCTTGGCTTGTTTATTGGCAAAAACACTTAATACAACATCAACAGCCATCGGACTGCTAGCTCAAGAACAAGGAGAATTACGACAAGCAATTTTGGATAATCGTGCAGCAATAGATTTCTTATTGTTACAGCAACACTTGGGTTGTGAAAGTTTAAAAAATATGTGCTGCTTTAATATCTCTGATAATTCTAATATTATACAAAATCAGATAAATAAGTTGAGAAAGTATGCTGATAGTATTAAACAAGATATATCTCCTTCATGGTGGGAGTTTCTATGGTCTTGGATACCTTATGGAATGATTCGAGTAATTATCCAATATGTATTTATCATAATAATCATACTAGTCGCCTTATGTTGTTTTATTCAATGTATTCCAAATTTAATAACCTGGTTCTGGTCTTAGTGTTGTCCTGCTGTTCCTAGGGCTCCTGTACGACAAGTATATCTTACTTGTCAGTTACCATGTGTTAAAATAAAAAAGGGGGAGATGTAGGGATGTCACCGAGGTATTGGCACACCATGCCTCAGTGAATCATTACCTCTCTGTGGGCCTCTGGAGTATTGGCACACCATGCTCCGGTAAATCTCACTCTCCCCACCCTGATAAGGAACTAAGTGAACAATGCAGGCATGGACTTTGATGCAGAACAGATCACATTAGCTCTGGCTAGCTAGCACGTACTGATACTTAATCGACACGTAGTACATTCCAATCATGCTTTGCCTTCTGTATAAGTACGGCTCATGGGTTAGAATAAAGTGTGAACTTCTTCACCATCTCATTGCTTCGTGTATTTTCATTCATCTCCTCTGAGATCCCACATAAATTATAAAAAATTACAATAAAATATGTTCTATTTACAAACAAAACATTCAAATAGCTACCTTTCTCCCGGTAGGACAGGGGGGCCACAGGAAGGAAACAAGGTCAGAAGGGGGCCACAGTTGGAAAAAGGTTGAGAAACACTGCTTGAGAGGTTCAAAGCGGCTGGAAAACTTTCTCCTTAAACTGGGACCGGTCAAAGCAGGTGATGTTGTTCTCGCAGGGTTTTCCACCATCCCGAGTTTTCTGCCCAAAGGGTCGGTGTGTGCATTCGAAATAATTTGCAAGAGTTCTCATTCATTCGAATTGGTCTGGCAGAGGCAATGGGCTGTTTGTCAATTTTGTGCCTTGTACATGCTTTGCACCGCCCTTCGCCATCACAGCAGCCTCCTCGGTGTCCGAACTGTCATTGCCGTGCGATGGATGTTTGGCAAACAAGTGAGGATGGGAGGATTTGCTTGTCGTGGTTTGTATCCCTGGTTCATCCCTTTGATCGCTGCAATGTTTTCTCCTCGCCATTAGATGACTTTGTTGTTAACGATGGCTAATTAGGGCATGGCAGGAGTGGGAGAGAGAAAGAAAGAAACAGCTGATAGGAGAGTGATGCAATCATGCAAGGAAAGGAGGGCAAATGGAAAGGAAAGCAATGAGAGAGAAAGGAAGGAACGAACGAGGAAAAGAAAGAGAGAGGAGGAGGAGAAGAAGAAGAAAGGGAAGGAAGATAGAAAGGAAGGAAAGAAGGAAGGAAGAAAGAGGAAGGAAGGAAGGAATGAAAGAGAGGGAGAAAGAGAGAGAGAGAGAGGAGAAGAAGAAGAAAGGGAAGGAAGGAGGAAGGAAGGAGGAAGAAATGAAAGAGAGAGAGAGAAGGAGGAGGAGGAGGAGAGGAGGAAGATAGAAAAGAAGGAAGGAAGAGAGAGGAGGAGGAGGAGGAGGAGGAGGAGGAGGAGGAGGAAGGAAAGAAGGAACGAAGAAAGGAACAAAGAAAGAAACGAAAGAGAGAGAGAGAGAGAGAGGAGAAGAAGAAGAAAAAAGGGAAGGAAGGAAGAAGGAAGGATGAAATGAAAGAGAGAGAAGAAGAAGGGGAAGGAAGGAAGGAAGAAAGAAAGAAAGATGAAGGAAGGGTGCCCTATTACATCATATGTCTGTTTATTCTGATCCTGCAAAAACAGAGACATTACAGGAATTAGTCCATGCGGGTTCTACAGGGTTTGCTCTGTTTGCCCCAACCTAGCTACAATTAGCAGAGCCTAAGTCCCAGTCAAACCATTTCTTCCTACCATGCTTCTTTTCTCTGTGCAGGGGATTCGATCGCGTGACTCCTCGCCTGCCGTCTGAGGTGGTATAGCCCAGCCACAGATTTGTACCACCACACTGACAGCAACAAGGCTTTAGTCACACCTAATTTTTGGCTTGTTTGGGGTGATTCTCTTGGATGAAAGCATCATGGCACGGAGGCCCGATGGAAGGGCAAGATTTTTCTGCTCCCTTCACTGCACCATTTTGGATCTTGATCCCAACGTTCCCCCGTGGAGCTGAGGGAAGCATGCTTTGGATTTCCACGAGGTCCCCCATCCAGGCACTGACCGCACCCAGAGCTGCTTCGCTTCAGCAAGCTTGCTCCATAAAGTGCCTTCAGAGCATGCCTTGAGCCCTTTTTTACTTTCTTCCAAGGGCCCCCACTTCACCCCTGTGAGGTGGATCAGCCTGTGAGATGGGTCCCCTTTGGGCACTCGACCTCCCGCTTATTTCTACATGTGCTCAGGGAACGGTGCCGCACGACAAAGCTCCATCCCCGACCTTGCGCTCTCCATCAAGTAAAGATGCTGAAATATGAAAAGCAAGAGGAAATACCAAACCTTTTCCTCTCTCTGGTGTCAGGCTCGCTGTCAGGCTCGGTGTCAACATCTGTTATCTTCCGCTTCCTGGTCTGAAAACGAAAACGAGGGACATGTGAGGGTGTCATTGTTCAGACAAGCCTGTCGTGACTGATGAGGGGTCTTCATGGTTTCCGGACTGTTAGGACCTCCCTGGCACGGGAGTCCACGTGGCGCTGCCCCCTCCCAGGGGCCCACACCCTGAAAAGTCTGGCTGCACCAGTTGCAGCCTCCATGTATCCCCCTCACCCCCTCGCAGTAGAGAGTTGTGTGGTGGGTGCGGAAAATAGCAGCCCTGCATCTCGTTCCTTCAGTACCCCTTGACGAAGTTTCTCACAGCCCTGATACAGGCAATGACACAGGCAACCTGTAACAGAAGGACGCCACGTTGTGTGGCAGCCAGTTAATCATATTCTTTCTCCCACTGTGGTCACAGGGTAGTCTTCAAGGGTTTCCATTTGTTTATTGGGTTCATTTTTTAAATAGTGAAATAGCTGCTCTTGAATAGCCAGCAAACCAGAAAGCCTGGCTTGAGTTTGGATGGCAGACCATGGTTTGGGCTAACCGTGGTTTGGCATAATTTGCAATCTCTAGGAATGGGCATTGCTCTGCCACTAGAGGCCACTGTGGAGGCAGCTGGGAAATGAAAGCACACAAGCAGCTCTAAGCCCTCTGTTGCCATTTGGGATCTCCACTATGCTTTTGCAGGAACCGTGGCTTGGTCTGATCTCTAAACTGAGCAAGAGTCTAGTTCTGGCTTCCACGATTGCCTTACCTCTTCCCCTGTATCACTCAGAGGGGCTTGTTTTCTCCAGGGCCTCTTTTTTCCTCTTCCTGCTTTCCCCTCGGTCTAAATGGAAGGAAGGAATGAGATCAGGTGGTCAGTCCGCATTCCTTTTGACCCTCCATACATTCTATTTTCAATATCGCATCATTTTCAGCGTGCAGTGAAGGACAGGTCTTTTTCGCAATGGTAGTGTACTTGTCAAAGTGTCTGATAAGGACTGGGGAGACGCAGATGCAAACCCTAGTCTTAGTCGTCTCTCGGCAGGGGTGGCGGAATGGCCCTGCTTGCCCTCTTGCCTCCTTCCTTACAGAATGGCTGCTTTGTATGCTTCCATAGCATATATCTTCTTGATTCTGCAAGAAACCCCCCTGTACACCTAGCAGATTGTGCTTGTTTCCCAAATCTGGTTGCTGGAGCAAGAATGGGGGAAATAATCGTGTCCTGACTGCGGAACTGGTGTTGTCTCTCATCTGGTGTCCCCTGGGGGTGATAGCAGTGGAAACAGAGATGGCAGAGAAGAGGATCTTACCTGTGGCAGCAGTTGTCCAGATGATGACGGTGCTGGTGGAAGAGATGGCTGTGGCGGAGGAGATGATGGTGGAGGAGGAGAAGGTGGCGGAGGAGATGGTTCTGCTTCCTGTGATCATAACAGTGCATAGACTTTATTTGGGTACATTGCAATTGACAACTTCCTACTTTCACCAAAGTAAAGAGGGCGGTGCATGGGAGCACTTTGCAGCATGCCAGCATCCCTGCTGCACATTGGTGCCCTCGGGCAAGAAGCTGGGAACCACAGGGCTATGCGGTTACCCAGTGTCCTTCTGGGCTCCATGGGGATCTCAGCCTCTGCTTGCCACTGCATCCCTTCTCACTTGTTTTCCTTTCTGGCTGATAACACAGTAAAGATGCCCAGCAGTCAAATTGGACAAAATATCTCTTGCTAATAACCAAGAGCCAGCCGCACACCTGTGAACCATGTCAAAGTGTCAAGCACTAGATTTCCATTCTTCACCCCCTATATTGCTTTAGAGACTCAGAAAAAATAACTCAAATTATCCTATTGTTGATTTATAAAATATCATTTAATTATTTATTTAACGGCAAGGAAGCCATCAACGTGGTGTACAACAATTTAGAACCATAAAGAGAAGAACGTTAAAACCTTAACTACAGTTCTTTAGATGCCAGGGGAATGGGGTCCAATCATAGTTCTTGAGGGAGTGCATTCCATCGTTTGGGGACCACACAGGAGACACTGCTGTCGTACAAGCCCAACAAACAGGCCTCAGCAGGTAATGGCGCCCTCAAAAGGGCCTCTCCTGTAGTTCTTTCCCCAGGCAGGTTCATAGCGAGGCATAGCGAAGCGAGGCAGTCCCTTCGATAGCCAGGCCCCAAGTCATTTAGGCCTAGAAAGGTTAAAACCATCCCCTTGACTTGTCCCTGGAGAAAAATAGGCAACCGGTGCAGGTCTTTCAGGACACTCGTGTCCCTGGAGAAAGTGTCCTACTTTGCAGAGGACAGTCCTCTACCTGAAGGCATCCTCTATTTGAAAGGCCGTCCAGTCCAAGTCTGCTTTAAAGATAAAGAACCATAGAGCAGGTCCCTTGAAGTTGCCCATCAACAATAAGCACTCTGGCAGTGGTCACAGTCTTCCCACTATGGTGACATGTATTGCTTTCCTAGGGAAACTACAGGAATTATTGTTGGAATATGGAGTTCACATATTCAGGTTTGCCTTCGGGCAAGGAAGCAAAAGAACCGGCAGACCTGATCAAGGTCATGCCTGAGCAAAGTGTCACCTTTGGCCCAGTGTGGTAAATGTACAGTTTTTTGTGACCAGGGGATCTGGAGCAAGGGTCATGCTAGATTGTGTTCAGCTGGGGTGACATCATGCCTTGATGCAGCTGGCATTACCTCATATTAGCATGTGACTGTACAGTAGTGTATAAAAGGTGTGTAAAGTCTTTGTGTTCTTGTTGGGGGAAAAGGAGTTTAATTGGATTAGTGATTATTGATGATAGAGCATTCTGTAAGTAAAGAGATAGTTTGTGTGTCTAGACTGTATCTGTTTTTGTCTGACATACGGTTCTCTTTCACTTTTTGTATCATAGCACTCTGTGTATGTTCTGTTCATGTTTTTGCAAGTCTTAGTTTTAGTAAACCTCTGTGTTTAAAAGAAACAGACTTGTCGTTTTGCTTTTTGCCTACTGGCCTAGCACACGTTTCTCACACTACCCTAACTCCACAGCACGAATCTGCAGCCACTGGGACAAAGTTGTTTAACTTTGTTTTCCCCCCCGGTGGCTCAGATTTCCAACAATTATTTCTAAACTTGCGTATGTCCATCTAAATTAAATTTTCCTTGGATCATGTACCGACAAAGGTTATTAAGGAAAATACAATATAAAACAGATGGCACACCTATGTCAAATTTTCTTCAGCAATGAGTGTAGCCTTTTGCACTTGTGCTGGCAAATGGCTTGGCTTATTTCTATTTCTAAAGCAATCCACATTGAGACTACTCCTAGTTATACTTTATTTCTTCTATGCTCACGTATGTAGCTTCCATAGGTCTGCTGGAAGCTCAGTTCTGTGATTTCATTCATTTAATTAACGGAGATGGCAGAGAAGACGATCTTACCTGTGGCAGCAGTTGCCAGCACGATGGAGGAAGTGGCTTTGGTGGAGGAGATGGTGGTGGAGGAGGAGAAGGTGGCAGAGGAGATGATGGTTCTTCTTCCTGTGATCATAGCAGCACATAAACCTTATTTTGGTATATTGCAATTGTTAACTTCCCACTTTCTCCACTGATGCTCCACTACATTTGAGTTGATTTAGCTTGGGGGCTGCCTCAATGGGCTGCCCCTGGAAAAATTAGCAAATTGTGATTGGCCCATACAGTGGACAAGCTATCTGTTAATATTCAGGGAAATGCCTCAACTTGTTTCTGAACCAATTTTATCTGTCCTGAATCTCCCACCAATCAGCTTCATGGGATGACCCCACTGGGTTCTAGTATGATGAGAGTGAGAGAAAAGTGTCTCCCTGTCCAGTTTCTCCACCCCATGCATAATGCTGTACACCTCTATCATGTCTCCCTTTACTCGCTTTTTTCTAGGCTAAACAATCTCAGCTGCTGTAACCTTTTTTCACAGAGGAGTTGCTCCAGCAGTTGCCCTTTTCTGCACTTTTTCAAACTCTACAATATCGTTTTTTAGGTTCCGTGAGCAGAACTGCACACAGTATTCTAAGTGTGGTAGCATCACAGATTTGCATAAGGGGAGCATGATCTTGGCAGTTTTATTTTCAATTCCTTTCCTAATTGTGCCTAACACAGGATTTGCCTTTTTCACAGCTGCCACACACTGGCTGGGCTCTTTCATCAAACTGTCCACCACAACCTCAAGATCTCTTTCCTGGTCAGTCACTGCTGCCTCAGATCCCATCAGCTTATACCCATGTGACTGTGTTATTCGGTTATAGCACAGTGCCACCTAGAGGTTATGTAGTCAAAAAGCAGGAAAGGAAAAGCTCTTTCTGTAGCTTTCAGATTTCACTTCTACAATGAAACCCAAATTAGATACAGCCCATTGGCAGCCTCGTGTAGAAAAGCTCAATCATTCAATAATGGGAGCGTTCACATCTGCACTTGCTCCCAATGGGTATATATGATGTACCATATTCGCTGTAGCATATGCAGCAATATGCATTACTTTCATTCCACCTTGAGATACCTAATTGGACGTCAGGTAGATATAAGGAGGATAGCAGTCCTATTGCTTGATCCAAAACTATGATTAATCGTGAAAACGTGCCTCAAAAATGGAGGAAGAGCATCAAGGCTAATGCTCTGCAAATTCCCAGAGCTGTCTCTTTGCATCCGTTCTGCTCCCCGAAAAGTTTAAACCCAGCTCACATCCTCCTCCCACAAATGCCACCCTGCAGCACAACAGACGGCACACAAGAGGCACTGACCTCGCTTTCCTCGGCTGTGGGCTGACATTGGTCCAGTGAAGCCAATTGACGCTGTGAAGCAAAAAAGAAAGAGCAATCATGGGGTCTGAAGGGGAGAGAGCAGAACATACTTGAAGCAACTCCACAGTGCATTCACCTCACATTTTGCTGCGCAATGTTGAGGAAAAGTCCCAGAGACAAATAAAGTCTCTCTTGGATGCTGTTGGCTGGCACAACAATGCCAACATTCATGGTCTTGTTGATCCTGGTTCCTTTGGTGGCTCCCTCCCTCCACCCTGCACAAGGCATGCTAGACCTGAAGAAGACTTACGTTCAAGGCTTCCAGCGCTGCGGAGACTTGCAGCGCCATTTTTGTGCTCGGTAGCCATGGTTCTGGGGCCTGTGGCGAAAAGGGTCAATAGCAATTCAGTCAACAGACAGCTCTGCTTTGTTCCTCTTTCCTGCCAGGTACAGTAGCGAATTATTTCACCCCACGCTCTGTTTATTTACATCAAGGGTTGGGGTGAAACCTTTCGGCGCTGAGGGCCTCTTACATTGCCAGGTCGTGGAATGGGGGCTGCACAGGCACAAGGACATCATCCTCATCCTCATCCTCATGTATCCCGCATTTCCCCCCAACACTGGGACTCAAGGCGGCTCACAACCTTTAAAATGCATGCAATTAAATACACACACACACATTTGCACACTGGAATGGGGTCATTGCGGGAGGGGGAAGCTAAAGGCCCTCCCCCCAGCCAGAGGTGTCATGAGGGTCGCTGTTCCTCTGCCAGCGTTAGCGGTTTGGAAACCGTGATCCCAACTTGCATTGAGTTCGGGGGGGCCCTGAAGCCTCCGACCCCCAAGTATTTCCAGTTGGGATAATTGTTTCCCCACCATTATTAGCAGCACAGAACAAATGATCCCGATTGCATTGGGATTGACTGAGCTGGAAAGACGGCATGCGAGGGAATCATCTCTTCTGGAAGGCTGTCAGGAGCCCACTTGAGCTGAGGAAGAGCACGCGCAGAGTGCCATCCCTGCAGGCCCGTCGCCAACAGAATTGCAAGATGGGTGCTCCCAAAACAATCATTTCCAAGAAGGCAAATGGTGAGACTCAAAGAAAAGTTAGTTGCCTGAAAACCTAGGCACAAGGCTGAGGTTGGGTCTGAGCTCCAGCACACAAAACTGCTCTTTTGAAAGGAAGATGGCGCTGTAGGGCAGCACTTTGCCTTGCAGCATGCCAGCATCCCTGCTGCACATTGGTGCCCTCGGGCAAGAAGCTGGGAACCACAGGGCTACGCGGTTACCCAGTGTCCTTCTGGGCTGCATGGGGATCTCAGCCTCTGCTTGCCACTGCATCCCTTCTCACTTTTTTTCATTTCTGGCTGATAACACAGTAAAGATGCCCAGCAGTCAAATTGGACAAAAAAAATCTCTTGCTGATAACCAAGAGCCAGTCTCACGCTTGTGAACCGTGTCAAAGTTTCAAACACTAGATTTCCATTCTTCACCCCCTATATTGTTTTAGAGACACAGAAAAATTAACTCAATTTAGATTGTATTATCCTATTGTTGATTTGTAAAATATCATTAATTTATTTATTTTGACTGCAAGAAAGCCATCAACATGATGTACAACAACTTAGCGCATAAAGAGAAGAACGTTAAAACCTTGCATCGGCAAGAATGACGGAGATGGCAGAGAAGACGATCTTACCTGTGGCAGCAGTTGCCAGCACGATGGAGGAAGTGGCTTTGGTGGAGGAGATGGTGGTGGAGGAGGAGAAGGTGGCGGAGGAGATGATGGTTCTTCTTCCTGTGATCATAGCAGCACATAAACTTTATTTTGGTACATTGTGTAATCGACAAATTCCCACTTTCTCCACTGATGCTCCACTAAATTCGAGCTGATTTAGCGTGGGGGCTGCCTTAAAGTGCCGCCCCTGGAAAAATTAGCATATTGTGAATGGCCCATACAGTAGTCAAGCTATCTGTTAATATTCAGGGGAATGCCTCAACTTGTTTCTGAACCAATCTGAGCAGGGTGAGGCGAGGAGACACCCACCCACCCATATATCATATAGCCTGTGCTGGAAGATGTATTGCCCTCACGCTACATTGTGAGATGGTGAGCTCGTGTTAACCTGAAGGTGTCCTCTATCTGAAAGGCCGTCCAGGGCAGGCCAAGTCTGCTATGAAGAACAAGAACCGTGGAGCAGGTCCCTTGCAGTTGCCCATCAGCATTTCGCACTTTGGCAGCAGTCACGGTCTTCCCACTATGATGATGATGATTATAGCATCTTGGAAACCATGATCCTGGTTGCGTCAAGTTCACTGGTGGGCTAAAACCTCCCTCCCCTGCCAGCAATTGCTGTTGGGATTGCTGTTTCCTCATCCATCCAAACTGGGGATCTTGCTTTAAAGGGGGTGTAAATCCCCCAAAACACCCCCTTCTCAGCCAAAGATCCCTCACGCCTTTGCTTTCTCCTGACAGCTTTGCTACTTCGAGCTGCCAAGGGGATCAAAGGAGAGAGAAGTGTATCTTGAGCCTCTGCTGGGCACTGTCCGGGGCGGGTACCCTCTTCCTCTTGGCAGCAGATACCCCTCCCCCCCCGGACATTGCCCCAGCCGAGGCTTGGAACCCCCACCATGGCGCTTCTGCGAATGAGCCCATTTGTGCAACTGCCTTAAAACAATTTTTAGAAAAACCTTTTTGTTTAGCACACAATTTTGTAATAACCATTTTTTTAAAGGTTGGGCAGCTAATGGCTAATGGAGGTAGCATCTAGGCATCAGGGCTAGTTGCCATTGATAGGCTTCTCCTCCAGGAATTTTTCCAATCCCCGTTAAAAGCCATCCAAAGGGGTGGCCATCACTACATCTTGCGGGAGTGAATTCCATGGTTTAACTATGTGGTGTGTGAAGAAGTATTTCCTTTTATCTGGCCTGAATCTCCCACCAATCAGCTTCAAGGGATGACCCCATTGGGTTCTAGTATGATGCGAGATGGAGAAAAATGTCTCCCTGTCCAGTTTCTCCACCCCATGCATAATGCTGTACACCTCTATCATGTCTCCCCTTATTCGCCTTTTTTCTAAGCTAAACAATCCCAGCTGCTGTAACCTTTTTTCACAGGGGAGTTGCTCCAGCCCCCTGATCAGTTTATTTGCCCTTTCCTGCACTTTTTCAAACTCTACAATATCGTTTTTTAGGTTCAGTGAGCAGAACTGTACACAGTATTCCATAGATTTGCATGAGGGGAGTATGATCTTGGCAGTTTTATTTTCAATTCCTTTCCTAATGGTGCCTAACACAGGATTTGCCTTTTTCCCAGCCCGCCACACACTGGCTGGGCTCTTTCATCAAACTGTCCACCACAACCTCAAGATCTCTTTCCTGGTCAGTCACCGCTGGCTCAGATCCCATCAGCTTATACTCATGTGACTGTGTGATTCGGCTATAGCACAGTGCCACCTAGAGGTTATGTAGTCAAAAAGCAGGAAAGGAAAAGTTATTTGAGTAGATTTTAGATTTCACTTCTGCAACGAAGCCCAAAGTAGATACAGCCCATTGACAGCCAAGTGTAGAAAAGCTCAATCATTCAATAATGGGAGAGTTCAAATCTGCACTTGCTCCCAATGAGTATATATGATGCACCATATATGCTGTAGCGTATGCAGCAATAAGCATTATTTTCATTCCACCTTGAGATACCTAATTGGACGTCAGGTTGATATAAGGAGGATAGTGGTCCTAATTCCTGGCCCAAAAGTTTAAACCCAGCTCACATCCTCCTCCCACAAATGCCACCCTGCAGCACAACAGACGGCACACAAGAGGCACTGACCTCGCTTTCCTCGGCTGTGGGCTGACATTGGTCCAGTGAAGCCAATCGACGCTGTGAAGCAAAAAAGAAAGAGCAATCATGGGGTCTGAAGGGGAGAGAGCAGAACATACTTGAAGCAACTCCACAGTGCATTCACCTCACATTTTGCTGCGCAATGTTGAGGAAAAGTCCCAGAGACAAATAAAGTCTCTCTTGGATGCTGTTGGCTGGCACAACAATGCCAACATTCATGGTCTTGTTGATCCTGGTTCCTTTGGTGGCTCCCTCCCTCCACCCTGCACAAGGCATGCTAGACCTGAAGAAGACTTACGTTCAAGGCTTCCAGCGCTGCGGAGACTTGCAACGCCATTTTTGTGCTCGGTAGCCATGGTTCTGGGGCCTGTGGCGAAAAGGGTCAACAGCAATTCAGTCAACAGACAGCTCTGCTTTGTTCCTCTTTCCTGCCAGGTACAGTAGCGAATTATTTCACCCCACGCTCTGTTTATTTACATCAAGGGTTGGGGTGAAACCTTTCGGCGCTGAGGACCTCTTACATTGCCAGGTCGTGGAATGGGGGCTGCACAGGCACAAGGATATCATCCTCATCCTCATCCTCATGTATCCCGCATTTCCCCCCAACACTGGGACTCAAGGTGGCTCACAACCTTTAAAATTCATGCAATTAAATACACACACACACATTTGCACACTGGAATGGGGTCATTGCGGGAGGGGGAAGCTAAAGGCCCTCCCCCCAGCCAGAGGTGCCATGAGGGTCGCTGTTCCTATGCCAGCGTTAGCAGTTTGGAAACCGTGATCCCAATTGCATTGAGTTCAGGGGGGGGGGGCTGAAGCCTCCCACCCCCAAGTATTTCCAGTTGGGATAATTGTTTCCCCACCATTATTAGCAGCCGGGAACAAGTGATCCTGATTGCATTGGGATTGACTGAGCTGGAAAGACAGCATGCGAGGGGATAATCTCTTCGTGCAGGCTGTCAGGAGCCCACTTGAGCTGAGGAAGAGCACGCGCAGAGTGCCATCCCTGCAGGCCCGTCGCCAACAGAATTGCAAGATGGGTGCTCCCAAAACAATCATTTCCAAGAAGGCAAATGGTGAGACTCAAAGAAAAGTAAGTTGCCTGAAAACCTAGGCACAAGGCTGAGGTTGGGTCTGAGCTCCAGCACACAAAACTGCTCTTTTGAAAGGAAGATGGCGCTGTAGGGCAGCACTTTGCCTTGCAGCATGCCAGCATCCCTGCTGCACATTGGTGCCCTCGGGCAAGAAGCTGGGAACCACAGGGCTACGCGGTTACCCAGTGTCCTTCTGGGCTGCATGGGGATCTCAGCCTCTGCTTGCCACTGCATCCCTTCTCACTTTTTTTCATTTCTGGCTGATAACACAGTAAAGATGCCCAGCAGTCAAATTGGACAAAAAAAAAACTTGCTAATAACCGTTAGCCAGCTTCACGCCTGTGAACTGTGTCAAAATTTCAGGCACTAGATATCCATTCTTCACCCCCTATATTGTTTTAGAGACACAGAAAAATTAACTCAAACTAGATTGTATTATCCTATTGTTGATTTATTAAATATCATTAATTTGTTTATTTTGACTGCAAGAAAGCCATCAACGTGATGTACAACAACTTAGCGCATAAAAAGAAGAACGTTAAAACCTTGCATCGACAAGAATGCGGGAAATAGTCGTGTCCTGTGTGTGGAACTGGTGTTGTCTCTCATCCGGTGTCCCTGGGGGTGATGGCGATGGAAACGGAGATGGCAGAGAAGACGATCTTACCTGTGGCAGCTGTTGCCAGCACGGTGGAGGAAATGGCATTGGCGGAGGTGGTGGTGGAGGAGAAGGTGGCGGAGGAGATGGTTCTTCTTCCTGTGATCATAGCAGCACATAAACTTAATTTTGGTATATTGTGTGATCGACAACTTCCCACTTTCTCCACTGATGCTCCACTACATTTGAGCTGATTTAGCTTGGGGGCTGCCTTAAAGGGCCAATTTTGCTAATTGGAAAAATTAGCAAATTGTGATTGGCCCATACAGTAGTCAAGCTATCTGTTAATATTCAGGGAGATGCCTCAACTTGTTTCTGAACCAATCTGAGCAGGGTGAGGCGAGGAGACACCCACCCACCCATATATCATATAGCCTCTGTTGGAAGTGCTCCATCATGTCTCCCCTTATTCGCCTTTTTTCTAGGCAAAACAATCCCAGCTGCTGTAACCTTTTTTCACAGGGGAGTTGCTCCAGCCCCCCGATCATTTCAGTTGCCCTTTTCTGCACTTTTTCAAACTCTACAATATCGTTTTTTAGGTTCAGTGAGCAGAACTGCACACAGTATTCTAAGTGTGGTAGCATCATAGATTTGCATAAGGGGAGCATGATCTTGCCAGTTTTATTTTCAATTCCTTTCCTAATGGTGCCTAACACAGGATTTGCCTTTTTCCCAGCCGCCACACACTGGCTGGGCTCTTTCATCAAACTGTCCACCACAACCTCAAGATCTCTTTCCTGGTCAGTCACCGCTGGCTCAGATCCCATCAGCTTATACTCATGTGACTGAGTTATTCGGCTATAGCACAGTGCCACCTAGAGGTTATGTAGTCAAAAAGCAGGAAAGGAAAAGTTATTTGAGTAGATTTTAGATTTCACTTCTGCAACGAAGCCCAAAGTAGATACAGCCCATTGACAGCCTAGTGTAGAAAAGCTCAATCATTCAATAATGGGAGAGTTCACATCTGCACTTGCTCCCAATGAGTATATATGATGTACCATATTCGCTGTAGCATATGCAGCAATATGCATTACTTTCATTCCACCTTGAGATACCTAATTGGACGTCAGGTAGATATAAGGAGGATAGCAGTCCTATGGCTTGATCCAAAACTATGATTAATCGTGAAAACGTGCCTCAAAAATGGAGGAAGAGCATCAAGGCTAATGTTCTGCGAATTCCCAAAGCTGTCTCTTTGCATCCGTTCTGCTCCCCGAAAAGTTTAAACCCAGCTCACATCCCCCTCCCACAAATGCCACCCTGCAGCACAACAGACGGCACACAAGAGGCACTGACCTCGCTTTCCTCGGCTGTGAGCTGACATTGGTCCAGTGAAGCCAATCGACGCTGTGAAGCAAAAAAGAAAGAGCAATCATGGGGTCTGAAGGGGAGAGAGCAGAACATACTTGAAGCAACTCCACAGTGCATTCACCTCACATTTTGCTGCGCAATGTTGAGGAAAAGTCCCAGAAACAAATAAAGTCTCTCTTGGAATCTTTTGCAGAACAATGCCAACATTCATGGTCTTGATCCTGGTTCCTTTGGTGGCTCCCTCCCTCCACCCTGCACAAGGCATGCTAGACCTGAAGAAGACTTACGTCCAAGGCTTCCAGCGCTGCGGAGACTTGCAGCGCCATTTTTGTGCTCGGTAGCCATGGTTCTGGGGCCTGTGGCGAAAAGGGTCAACAGCAGTTCAGTCAACAGACAGCTCTGCTTTGTTCCTCTTTCCTGCCAGGTACAGTAGCGAATTATTTCACCCCACGCTCTGTTTATTTACATCAAGGGTTGGGGTGAAACCTTTTGGCGCTGAGGGCCTCATATACTGCCAGGTCGTGGAATGGGGGCTGTACGCACACAAGAACATGTATATTATTGCTGCTGCTGCTGCTACTGTTCATAGAATCATAGAAAAGTAGAGTTGGAAGGGGCCCACAAGGCCATCGAGTCCAACCTCCTGCTCAATGCAGGAATCCAGGTCAAAGCATCCCCGACAGATGGTTGTCCAGCCGCACCTTGAATGCCTCAAGAGTGGGAGAGCCCACCACCTCCCTAGGTAGTTGATTCCATTGTCTTATTGCTCTGACAGTCAGGAAATTTTTCCTGATGTTTAGGTGGAATCTAGGTTCCCGTAACTTGAGCCCATTATTCCGTGTCCTGCAAACTGGGATGATCGAGAAGAATTCCTGGCCCTCCTCTGTGTGACATCCCTTCAAATACTGGAAGAGTGCGATCATATCTCCTCTCAGTCTCCACTTCTGAAGGCTAAACATGCCCAGTTCTTTCAGTCTCTCCTCATAGGGCTTTGTTTCCAGTCCCTTTATCATCCTTGTTGCCCTCCTCTGAACCCTCTCCAGTTTGTCTATGTCCTTCTTAAAGTGAGGTGCCCAGAACTGGACGCAGTACTCAAGATGAGGCCTAACCAGTGCCGAGTAAAGGGGAATTATCACTTCCCGCTATTTGGAAGCTATACTTCTATTAATGCAGCCCAAAATTGCATTTGCCTTCTTTGCAGCCACATCGCATTGCTGGCTCATATTCAGTTTGAGATCTACCACAATTCCAAGATCCTTCTCACTTGTAGTATTGTTGAGCCAAGTGTCCCCCATTCTGTAACTCTGCATTTGGTTTCCTCTCCCTAGGTGCAGCACTTTCATTTATCCCTATTAAATTTCATTCTGTTGTTTTCGGCCCAGCGCTCCAGCCTATCGAGGTCACTTTGAATTTTGTTTCTGTCTTCCAGAGTATTAGCTGTTCCACCCAACTTTGTGTCACCTGCAAATTTGATAAGCTTTCCCTGTACCTCCTCATCCAAGTCATTAATAAAAATGTTGAAGAGCCCAGGACCGAGCCCTGTGGTACCCCGCTTGTTACCTCTCCCCAGTTTGAGAAGGAACCATTGATAAGCACTCTTTGAGTCCGATTCTGTAGCCAATTGTGGATCCATCTGATAGTTGTTCCATCTAGCCCACTCTTAGCTAGCTTACTAATCAGGATATCATGAGGCACTTTGTCGAAAGCTTTGCTGAAGTCCAGATATATAATGTCCACAGCATTCCCACAGTCCACAAGGGAGGTTACCCGATCAAAAAATGAGATCAGATTAGTCTGACAGGATTTGTTCTTGACAAATCCATGCTGGCTTCTAGTAATCACTGCATTGTTTTCAAGGTGCTTGCAGACTGACTTCTTTATAATCTGCTCCAAAATCTTCCCGGGGATTGATGTCAGACTGACTGGCCTATAGTTCCCAGGTTCCTCCTTCTTGCCCTTTTTGAAGATGGGAACAACATTTGCCCTCTTCCAGTCGTCTCGCACTTCACCGGTCCTCCATGATTTCTCAAAGATAATAGACAGTGGTTCTGAGAGTTCTTCTGCCAGTTCCTTTATTACTCTAGGATGCCGCTCATCAGGACCTGGAGATTTAAACTTGTTCAGAGCAATCAGGTGCTCCTTGACCATTTGCCTATCAATCTCAAGCTGCAATCCTGCCCCTTCAGTCTGCACTTCAGGTTTCCCAGGGGGGTCATAGACCCTCTTTTGGGAGAAGACTGAGCCGAAGTAGGAATTGAACACTTCTGCCTTTTCTTTGTCTTCTGTTATCAATTTGCCATCCTCATTGCGTAGTTGAACCACCAGTTCTTTCTTCTGTCTTTTACTGTGCATGTATCTTTTTGCAGAAAGCTTTTTTGTTGCTTTTAGCATTCCTCGCTAACCTTAGCTCATTCTCAGCTTTAGCCTTCCTGACACTATTCCTGCAGTTCTGTGCTACCTGCCTGTACTCTTCACTTGTAGCCTGTCCTTCCTTCCACTTCCTATACGTGTCCTTTTTTGTTTTCAGGTCATCTTTGAGTTTATTGTGAAGCCACATTGGCTTCTTCTGTTGCCCTCTGCCTTTTTTCCTTGTGGGAATTGTTTGCAATTGTGCCTTTAAAATTTCCTTTTTTAAAAACTCCCACCCCTCCTGGGCTACTTTTCTCATGAGAGTTGCTTGCCATGGGATCTTACTAAAAATTGTTCTGTTAAAATTGGCTTCCCTAAAATCCAGGGTACGTGTTTGGCTACACTCAGCTTTTGCTTCCGTTAGAATCAAGAACTCAAGTATAACATGGTCACTTTCCCCCAGAGTTCCTGAAACTGCCACTTTATCCACTAACTCGTCTCTGTTGGTTAGAATCAGGTCAAGGATAGCCAATCCTCTAGTTCCTTCCTCTACTTTCTGTAGGAGGAAGTTATCAGCAGCACAGCTCAGGAATTTCTTGGAGGGGCCATGTTTGGCTGAATAAGTCTCCCAACAGATATCAGGGAAATTGAAGTCACCCATTACTACCACATCATGCCTCCTTGAAACAATGGCAATTTGCTTTTCAAAAGTTCCATCCTCGTCTTCTCCTTGTTTGGGTGGTTGGTAGTAGACTCCAACCGCCATGTTCGTTTTATTCTTTGCCCCCTTTATTTTAACCCAGATGCTCTCAGTGGGGCTGCCAAGCTCCTCTTCCTGTATCTCTGTGCAGAGATACGTATTTTTAACATACAGTGCAACTTCACCTCCCTTTCTGTTGCTTCTGTTCCTTTTGAACAAGTTATACCCTTCAATTGCTGTATTCCAGTCATGGGAGTCATCCCACCAGGTTTCAGTTATCCCTATCAAGTCGTACTTGCCCTCATGTATCAAGAGTTCAAGTTCGTCTTGTTTGTTGCCCGTACTCTGGGCATTAGTATAGAGACATTGAAGACTATGTGCTTTATAGTCTGACTTTTTCCCTACATTTTGTGGTAGACTATCATTGGGCACCGCTGGAGCTGTTCTCTCTGTTGTGGCACAGAGGCCTTCTTCCATTGGAACCCCCGAGTTTATGTCTCCCTCCCCTGTTGGATTCAGTTTAAAGCCCTCCTGATTAAGTTCCTCATGCTGTGGCCAAACACATTCTTCCCAGTCCTTGTGAGGTGCAATCCATCCTTTGCCAGAAGCCCATCTTCTAGGAAGTGTAGCCCATGGTCCCAGTATCCAAATCCCTCACGTCGGCACCACCTTCGTAGCCAGTCATTCACTCGGAGTATTTTTCTTTCCCTTTCTATGCCTCTTCCAAGTACTGGAAGGATGGATGAGAAAACTATCTGGGCCCCGATGTTCTTGAGTTCCCTTCCCAGCTCTTCAAAGTCTGTCCGTCATTTCTTTGTAACTCCGCTTGGCAGTATCATTTGTACCCACGTGGAAGAGAAGAAAGGGGTATGTGTTGGTGGGCTGTATGAGCCTCGGCAGCTGCTCTGTCACATCCTTAATCCGTGCCCCGGGGAGACAGCACACCTGGCGAGTCCATGGGTCTTCGCGACATACTTTGGCCTCGATCCCCCACAGGATGTAGTCTCCCACTACGAGTACTCTTCTCTTTGTCTTGCTGTAGGCCTTGGTTTGATTGCCTCCATTTGACTGACCCTCAGCCTCTGGCTCGCTGTCACGTTGGGTGCCCGGTAATCCGTCCTCTGCAGGCTGTCCTCTGCTGTCGTCCTCAAGTACCTGGAAGCGGTTCCATAGCTCCACTGCTTCCACAGGCGCAGAATGCCTTCTAGTTCTTCTGCTCCTAACAGTCACCCTTTTCCAGGGAGTTCCCCCTGCGTTATTTTCCCTTGCCTCTGCAGTCTCCGACTCCGCCTCATCCTGCAGTTGCCCTTCTGGCTCCTGTACTGTGCTTTGGTGCTGTAGCTCCACCGTTCTGTCTAAGAACTCCTCACTTTCTCTTATGCTCCTGAGGGTTGACACTTGCTGCTCCAGTCCTCTGACCTTTTCTTCCAACAGCGTGACCAGCTTGCACTTGTTGCACGTGTAGGCCATCTTGCCCTCAGGCAGGAAAACAAACATTGCACACACATTGCAGGTCACCACCACTGCTGAGTCCTTTCCTTCCATAGTGCTCTGTTCCCTTTATGTTTCTGCCTTTGTAGGAAATTTCCCCCCTTGACCTCCCCTGCCGAACTCCGCTGCCAAACTCCTGTTTGCTCTCCCTGTGCACTCGCTCTGTTCGCTCTCTCTCTGGGAGCCTGCTTGCCTTATCACAGTCCCAAAAACAGCTGGAGCCTTTCTCCTGTTGTTGTTATATTTATTTGGATCCCACCTTTTTCCGAACACTGGGACCCAAGGCGTCTCACAACCTTTAAAATGCATAGAATTAAACACACACACACACACACACACACACATTTGCACACAGGAATGGGGTCACTGGGGGAGGGGGAAGCTAAAGGCCCTCCCCCCAGCCAGAGGTGCCATGAGGGTCGCTGTTCCTCTGCCAGCGTTAGCGGTTTGGAAACCGTGATCCCAATTGCATTGAGTTCAGGGGGGGGGGCTGAAGCCTCCCACCCCCAAGTATTTCCAGTTGGGATAATTGTTTCCCCACCATTATTAGCAGCCGGGAACAAGTGATCCTGATTGCATTGGGATTGACTGAGCTGGAAAGACAGCATGCGAGGGGATAATCTCTTCGTGCAGGCTGTCAGGAGCCCACTTGAGCTGAGGAAGAGCACGTGCAGAGTGCCATCCCTGCAGGCCCATTGCCCAGCAGAATTGCAAAATGGGTGCTCCCAAAACAATCATTTCCAAGAAGGCAAATGGTGAGACTCAAAGAAAAGTAAGTTGCCTGAAAACCTAGGCACAAGGCTGAGGTTGGGTCTGAGCTCCAGCACACAAAACTGCTCTTTTGAAAGGAAGATGGCGCTGTAGGGCAGCACTTTGCCTTGCAGCATGCCAGCATCCCTGCTGCACATTGGTGCCCTCGGGCAAGAAGCTGGGAACCACAGGGCTACGCGGTTACCCAGTGTCCTTCTGGGCTCCATGGGGATCTCAGTCTCTGCTTGCCACTGCATCCCTTCTCACTTTTTTTCATTTCTGGCTGATAACACAGTAAAGATGCCCAGCAGTCAAATTGGACAAAATATCTCTTGCTAATAACCAAGAGCCAGCCTCACGCCTCTCTACCTGAAGGCATCCTCTATTTGAAAGGCCGTCCAGTCCAAGTCTGCTTTAAAGATAAAGAACCATAGAGCAGGTCCCTTGAAGTTGCCCATCAACAATAAGCACTCTGGCAGCGGTCACAGTCTTCCCACTATGGTTACATGTATTGCTTTCCTAGGGAAACTACAGGAATTTTTTCTAAATTTGCCTATGTCCATCTAAATTAAAATTTCCTTGGAACATGTACGGACAAAAGGTTATTAAGGAAAATATAATATAAAACAGATGGCACACCTACGTCAAATTTTCTTCAGCAATGAGTGCAGCCTTTTGCACTTGTGCTGGCAAATGGCTTCGCTTATTTCTAAACAATCCACACTGAGACTACTCCTAGTTACACTTTATTTCTTCTATGCTCATGTATCTAGCTTCCATAGGTCTGTTGGAAGCTCGGTTGTGTGATTTCATTTACGTATTTCATTAACGGAGATGGCAGAGAAGATGATCTTACCTGTGGCAGCAGTTGCCAGCACGATGGAGGAAGTGGCTTTGGTGGAGGAGATGGTGGTGGTGGAGGAGAAGGTGGCGGAGGAGATGATGGTTCTTCTTCCTGTGATCATAGCAGCACATAAACTTTATTTTGGTACATTGTGTAATCGACAAATTCCCACTTTCTCCACTGATGCTCCACTAAATTCGAGTTGATTTAGCGTGGGGGCTGCCTTAAAGTGCCGCCCCTGGAAAAATTAGCATATTGTGAATGGCCCATATAGTAGTCAAGCTATCTGTTAATATTCAGGGGAATGCCTCAACTTGTTTCTGAACCAATCTGAGCAGGGTGAGGCGAGGAGACACCCACCCACCCATATATCATATAGCCTGTGCTGGAAGATGTATTGCCCTCACGCTACATTGTGAGATGGTGAGCTCGTGTTAACCTGAAGGTGTCCTCTATCTGAAAGGCCGTCCAGGGCAGGCCAAGTCTGCTATGAAGAACAAGAACCGTGGAGCAGGTCCCTTGCAGTTGCCCATCAGCATTTCGCACTTTGGCAGCAGTCACGGTCTTCCCACTATGATGATGATGATTATAGCATCTTGGAAACCATGATCCTGGTTGCGTCAAGTTCACTGGTGGGCTAAAACCTCCCTCCCCTGCCAGCAATTGCTGTTGGGATTGCTGTTTCCTCATCCATCCAAACTGGGGATTTGCTTTAAAGGGGGTGTAAATCCCCCAAAACACCCCCTTCTCAGCCAAAGATCCCTCACGCCTTTGCTTTCTCCTGACAGCTTTGCTACTTCGAGCTGCCAAGGGGATCAAAGGAGAGAGAAGTGTATCTTGAGCCTCTGCTGGGCACTGTCCGGGGCGGGTACCCTCTTCCTCTTGGCAGCAGATACCCCTCCCCCCCCGGACATTGCCCCAGCCGAGGCTTGGAACCCCCACCATGGCGCTTCTGCGAATGAGCCCATTTGTGCAACTGCCTTAAAACAATTTTTAGAAAAACCTTTTTGTTTAGCACACAATTTTGTAATAACCATTTTTTTAAAGGTTGGGCAGCTAATGGCTAATGGAGGTAGCATCTAGGCATCAGGGCTAGTTGCCATTGATAGGCTTCTCCTCCAGGAATTTTTCCAATCCCCGTTAAAAGCCATCCAAAGGGGTGGCCATCACTACATCTTGCGGGAGTGAATTCCATGGTTTAACTATGTGGTGTGTGAAGAAGTATTTCCTTTTATCTGGCCTGAATCTCCCACCAATCAGCTTCAAGGGATGACCCCATTGGGTTCTAGTATGATGCGAGATGGAGAAAAATGTCTCCCTGTCCAGTTTCTCCACCCCATGCATAATGCTGTACACCTCTATCATGTCTCCCCTTATTCGCCTTTTTTCTAAGCTAAACAATCCCAGCTGCTGTAACCTTTTTTCACAGGGGAGTTGCTCCAGCCCCCTGATCAGTTTATTTGCCCTTTCCTGCACTTTTTCAAACTCTACAATATCGTTTTTTAGGTTCAGTGAGCAGAACTGTACACAGTATTCCATAGATTTGCATGAGGGGAGTATGATCTTGGCAGTTTTATTTTCAATTCCTTTCCTAATGGTGCCTAACACAGGATTTGCCTTTTTCCCAGCCCGCCACACACTGGCTGGGCTCTTTCATCAAACCGTCCACCACAACCTCAAGATCTCTTTCCTGGTCAGTCACCGCTGGCTCAGATCCCATCAGCTTATACTCATGTGACTGAGTTATTCGGCTATAGTACAGTGCCACGTAGAGGTTATGTAGTCAAAAAGCAGGAAAGGAAAAGTTATTTGAGTAGATTTTAGATTTCACTTCTGCAACGAAGCCCAAAGTAGATACAGCCCATTGACAGCCAAGTGTAGAAAAGCTCAATCATTCAATAAGGGGAGAGTTCAAATCTGCACTTGCTCCCAATGAGTATATATGATGTACCATATATGCTGTAGCGTATGCAGCAATAAGCATTATTTTCATTCCACCTTGAGATACCTAATTGGACGTCAGGTTGATATAAGGAGGATAGTGGTCCTAATTCCTGGCCCAAAAGTTTAAACCCAGCTCACATCCTCCTCCCACAAATGCCACCCTGCAGCACAACAGACGGCACACAAGAGGCACTGACCTCGCTTTCCTCGGCTGTGGGCTGACATTGGTCCAGTGAAGCCAATCGACGCTGTGAAGCAAGCAAAAATGAAAGAGCAATCATGGGGTCTGAAGGGGAGAGAGCAGAACATACTTGAAGCAACTCCACAGTGCATTCACCTCACATTTTGCTGCGCAATGTTGAGGAAAAGTCCCAGAGACAAATAAAGTCTCTCTTGGATGCTGTTGGCTGGCACAACAATGCCAACATTCATGGTCTTGTTGATCCTGGTTCCTTTGGTGGCTCCCTCCTGTTGGGTTTTGCATAGGCAGAACGAGATTACCACCTGACATCAGGATTATCACCTGACCTGGTGGGTGTTACTTGAGTTCAAGTACAGAAGGTCTTTGGTCACGAGACATAGGCTCGAGGTGACCTGACTCAGCAGCCTTGAACAGGTTTGAAGCAGTAAACAAGTTGATGAATAGGTTATACAACTGGGGTGAGTAATATCCTATTTATAGATGCAGGGTCTGGGGTATAAAGCTAGCACACTTGCTGATAGCTTTCACTTGCTTGCTTGCCCTCTCTTCCTCTTCACACTCTCGTCTCGACATGTCTCTTGGACTTCACTTCATCTAGCCTTACCACTGGGGTATAGGATTTGAGTCTGCAATGATGTAGTGAGTAGAGATGCATTGATTGCCTTAATCCCATGTAATTGGGTCTTACAAATAAACTCTTTAATCTTTATTAACTGCTGTTATCTCCTCCTTCCGCCTGCGTGACTGGGACTGAGGGTCATTGGCTAGGGGAGCTTTTGAACCCGGGTCAGTCCAGCTCTCACATCTGGTTATGGGCCCAGATAAGGATCAGATAACGATCTGATGGTTATCTCAGATAAGGCAGATAAGCCACGGAGACGCAGTTCGGAGAAATTCAGCAGTTATAGAGTTAAGAGAAATTGTTTACTATTTGTAAGAACGGTTTGTAAATAAACCGGGGAAGGCAATGTTGCTAGAGCTGATAACAGCGGCTTGGAATGCAGCACAACAGAAGAATGCAGAGGACAGAGAGACGAAGGATTTTTCGTTTTGAAAGCAGCTGGAACGGAGGTGCCAGGCTTGGCAAAATCCGAGGCTATCGGGCAGCTACTAGGCTGAAAGGTGAACATCGCTGGACACAAGGATTTCGTTTTCCACAGCTTGCTGGAGTGATTGTCAAGGAGCTGTATCGGGCAAGGAAATAATCTCCAGGAGGCTCTGTGTCTAACTCATTTGAGTCAAGGCTACAGCAGGAGAGGATCATATTTCATTTACAGTTTGCTTCACACAGCAGCGGATCAGCTATCTTTTGCATTGTATCAACAAGTGGCTTGGATTACAAATGCATGGATTACGTCTGACGTGGGTAAAGCGTCTGGAGCGTCATGTCGCAGCAGCAAAGTCACGTGTGACAGGAACGTATCTCGGGAAACCTGATACTACACGGGAGGCTGTATCAAACCAGCGGAGGCGTGGTTTTAAAACAGGAGAAAAGCAGCGCGGCAGTTTTGAACAGAGAAAGCTGTGCTTAAAATGAGAAGCTGTTCTTCATTTCCTTCATATGGGATCACAGAAGAAGGAGCTTGAAATCAGCAGGGGTGCTGCTGAAGGAAAAACTTTGTGTTTTAACCCAGAATATAACAAAATGGACATTATTTTGTTGTGAACAGAAGCAGTGGATTGTTTAAACGAAGCTTTCTGTGTTGGACATAAATAAACAGGAAGAGGACTATGCAAATGGTCAGGAGTTTAACAGTCATGTTTTTGAAAACTGTATTTCTTGAAAGTTGGATAACTTGGATTCAAGAAAGTGTAATATATGCTCTGGAAATGTCAGGGAATGTACTGAATGTATATATGACTTGAGTATATTGGATTTTTCTGTAGCAAAATGTAAAATACTGAATAATTAGGTATGTTTATATGGCAAAGCTAAGAGATGGATTATTTCTTTTATACTGTAATGATGTAATAAAGAAATGGAAAGTTGTACTGCTGCAACTATAAAAAGGTTAAATGCTTATATGTATGACATGTACATGCATGCATATCACATGAATGTTTGATCATTTAGATTCACAGGCCTGTGAAAGAAAATGCAAACTGTTGGTGGGGAAAGCATTGGGAAATTGTAATTTTCACATGAAAGGTAATTTTGTGCACATAAACAAGGGATGCTAGCTTCAACAGGTAAACTGGAAGGCAAGCTGAAAAAAAACAGTTCATTTCATTTCAATTTGTTCTTGGTGATCTTGTGGATACTCTGATGGTCTTTAGAGGAAAGGCATGTTATTTCATGTTGTTAATTGATCAATACACGAGGTACAGGTTGTGTACATGTTAGATAGAAAGCTGGAGTATTGAACAAAGTCAAGGTGTTTTGTGCTTGGATGGGAAACAAGCATATTACCCATGTTACCTATTTCTTTTGAGATTTGGGGAAGTTCAATTCAGTGCATGTTTTGATGCATTTCTAACAGGATGTGATATTGAACACATGGATTATGTGGAAGAGTAAACAAACACTCAGAAGAGGTGATACTAATTTGGATAATGAGGTTTGGGTAGAAGCTCTTAAATGTTTTGATTATGTACATGATAGAAGTTTTAGTTCTGTGTGATGAACTGTACACCTTATAGAAAGTAGTGTAGAAGGAAGAATCTTCTGGAGAAACATTTCAGGATCTTGGATCTGATATGTAGGTACATACACCTCAAAGTTAGAAGAAATCTGTAAGGGAGCTTACATGAGATTTTTCTAGAAATGAGAATATTGTGTTTTACATGAACAACACTTGGATAGTGAGATTATCTAGAAGTGTTTAGTATAATGCTGAATGAAAAGGTGAGATCATTTTCAAAATTAATTCTGTTAATGCAGGAGATGCATCAAGGTCAGAGTCAGAATAGAAAAGCATTTGCTGAAAGACAGTCAGGTAAATTTGACAAACTCTGATACACATTTGGTTTAGAGGAGGCTAGACAAATGATTGTTCATCATTGGTGCAAATTTCATTGGAACAGGAACCTGATAACTGATGAGGTAAGGAACAGGTGAGTCAAACAACCTGTGAGATATCAGGATGAATTTGCAGGGAAAACCATTTGAAACTTCAAAATTTCAAAGAGGTGAAAAATTGTCTGTTAAGGAAGCTGAACCATAGCTTCAGGCTATGCAAGCTGAGTTGAATTCTTTGGATAAAGAACAAAACATGGAAGCTGGGGAAACAAACAGCAGTCCATGGAACTCATTGTTACCAGATAGTTTTTTTAAGTGAAAACTAACCAGATTGGAAAAGGTTAAGTATGAAAAATAGCAAGATTGGTTGCTTGTGATTTTTGCTCAAGTTAAAAAGGAGCTGGATAATCATAAGATGAGTGCAACAACAATTTGCTTTGGAAACAGTTAGACTGATGTTTAAGAATGTGAAGATGTAAGAATATTTCACAATTGAAATATTGGAACATAAAGCATTTTAAATGAGAGGAAGTCTTTAAATGGAAAACTGTCTGTGAGAACATTTCTTTAGGAAAAGCTAGGAATCAGCTGGAGGCTGGAATTCTGTTTGAACTCAAACATTGTTGAATTGAGATTTGCACAGAGAGGCAGATCAATGTTTGTTTGTTAAAGCAGGAGGAACAGGGACATAGTCTGTATGTACTTGTTTAAATGGATGATCTATTGTTTTTTCTGGACAGATAAAAACAATATGATATAATTGATCCAGGGTTTGGAATTTCATTGAATTGAAACTGCTTGGTGGTGGATCAACTGTTTAGTTGTAAATAGAAGTTGAGGGAGAACCAAGAGGGCAGTATCCTACTGCAACAAACCAGAGAAATATCATGGATGTGATTGAGAATTTGGAGAAAGTTAACTCAGTGAGAGACTCCAAATAATTGAGGATTTTCAAGCACATGCTGATGGAAAAGCAGTTTGAATGCTACACAGAAGCATTGGGCTGTTGAGCTTTACTGTACAAGCAACAAGACCAGGTATTGCTGTCAGTGTAATGGGCAGACTGTTAGACCAACAGGACATGCTTGGAGAGCTCTGAAAAGGAGTTGAGTGTTATCTGGAGGGAACATCACACTTCAGACTAAGATTTACAAGTCAGAGCACAGGTGGCTTACAGATTCACAGAAAATGCCAGTTGTGGTTGTGATAGTAAGAACAACAAGAACACACCTGAAGTTTGTTATTTTTATAATCATACTTCGTTTGATTGATTTTGTAGAAACAATCATTTAAAAGTTAGAGTTCAACTGAAGCTGAACTGAATACATTGTATTATGTATTGTGCTATTATGCTATTGTAAAGCTTGAATAGTTATTGCATGTGTTTAAATAGTTTAAATTGTTAAAAATGTTTAAATGATGCTGAGATTGATGTGAAAAACCTATTACAGTTTTTTCAGGAAACCAAGGCAGGATTGCTATGCTGCAGGCAGATAGCGATACACAACGTTTTGGGTTTGCAAATAAAACTGTGTCATAAGGAGGGAAACATCAGAAGTGATTTGATAGTGGTTCAAATTTCTGGCAGGTAAAGTCATTCCTGCAAAAGTTTTTTTTATCAAAGTCCATAGATGAAGGAACAGCATCAGATGTCTACAAAGCTGTTCCTGTTGTATGAGGTAAATAACCACGTTCTGCGCAAATGCAAAAGCAGGGGGATGTTGGGTTTTGCATAGGGAGAACGAGATTACCACCTGACATCAGGATTATCACCTGACCTGGTGGGTGTTACTTGAGTTCAAGTACAGAAGGTCTTTGGTCACGAGACATAGGCTCGAGGTGACCTGACTCAGCAGCCTTGAACAGGTTTGAAGCAGTAAACAAGTTGATGAATAGGTTATACAACTGGGGTGAGTAATATCCTATTTATAGATGCAGGGTCTGGGGTATAAAGCTAGCACACTTGCTGATAGCTTTCACTTGCTTGCTTGCCCTCTCTTCCTCTTCACACTCTCGTCTCGACATGTCTCTTGGACTTCACTTCATCTAGCCTTACCACTGGGGTATAGGATTTGAGTCTGCAATGATGTAGTGAGTAGAGATGCATTGATTGCCTTAATCCCATGTAATTGGGTCTTACAAATAAACTCTTTAATCTTTATTAACTGCTGTTATCTCCTCCTTCCGCCTGCATGACTGGGACTGAGGGTCATTGGCTAGGGGAGCTTTTGAACCCGGGTCAGTTCAGCTCTCACAGGCTCCCTCCCTCCACCCTGCACAAGGCATGCTAGACCTGAAGAAGACTTACGTTCAAGGCTTCCAGCGCTGTGGAGACTTGCAGCGCCATTTTTGTGCTTGGTAGCCATGGTTCTGGGGCCTGTGGCGAAAAGGGTCAACAGCAATTCAGTCAACAGACAGCTCTGCTTTGTTCCTCTTTCCTGCCAGGTACAGTAGCGAATTATTTCACCCCACGCTCTGTTTATTTACATCAAGGGTTGGGGTGAAACCTTTCGGCGCTGAGGGCCTCTTACATTGCCAGGTCGTGGAATGGGGGCTGCACAGGCACAAGGACATCATCCTCATCCTCATCCTCATGTATCCCGCATTTCCCCCCAACACTGGGACTCAAGGCGGCTCACAACCTTTAAAATTCATGCAATTAAATACACACACACACATTTGCACACTGGAATGGGGTCATTGCGGGAGGGGGAAGCTAAAGGCCCTCCCCCCAGCCAGAGGTGCCATGAGGGTCGCTGTTCCTCTGCCAGCGTTAGCGGTTTGGAAACCGTGATCCCAATTGCATTGAGTTCAGGGGGGGGGCTGAAGCCTCCCACCCCCAAGTATTTCCAGTTGGGATAATTGTTTCCCCACCATTATTAGCAGCCGGGAACAAGTGATCCTGATTGCATTGGGATTGACTGAGCTGGAAAGACAGCATGCGAGGGGATAATCTCTTCGTGCAGGCTGTCAGGAGCCCACTTGAGCTGAGGAAGAGCACGTGCAGAGTGCCATCCCTGCAGGCCCGTTGCCCAGCAGAATTGCAAGATGGGTGCTCCCAAAACAATCATTTCCAAGAAGGCAAATGGTGAGACTCAAAGAAAAGTTAGTTGCCTGAAAACCTAGGCACAAGGCTGAGGTTGGGTCTGAGCTCCAGCACACAAAACTGCTCTTTTGAAAGGAAGATGGCGCTGTAGGGCAGCACTTTGCCTTGCAGCATGCCAGCATCCCTGCTGCACATTGGTGCCCTCGGGCAAGAAGCTGGGAACCACAGGACCCAGTGTCCTTCTGGGCTGCATGGGGATCTCAGCCTCTGCTTGCCACTGCATCCCTTCTCACTTTTTTTCATTTCTGGCTGATAACACAGTAAAGATGCCCAGCAGTCAAATTGGACAAAAAAAATAACTTGCTAATAACCGTTAGCCAGCTTCACGCCTGTGAACTGTGTCAAAATTTCAGGCACTAGATATCCATTCTTCACCCCCTATATTGTTTTAGAGACACAGAAAAATTAACTCAAACTAGATTGTATTATCCTATTGTTGATTTATTAAATATCATTAATTTGTTTATTTTGACTGCAAGAAAGCCATCAACGTGATGTACAACAACTTAGCGCATAAAAAGAAGAACGTTAAAACCTTGCATCGACAAGAATGCGGGAAATAGTCGTGTCCTGTGTGTGGAACTGGTGTTGTCTCTCATCCGGTGTCCCTGGGGGTGATGGCGATGGAAACGGAGATGGCAGAGAAGACGATCTTACCTGTGGCAGCTGTTGCCAGCACGGTGGAGGAAATGGCATTGGCGGAGGTGGTGGAGGAGGAGAAGGTGGCGGAGGAGATGGTTCTTCTTCCTGTGATCATAGCAGCACATAAACTTAATTTTGGTATATTGTGTGATCGACAACTTCCCACTTTCTCCACTGATGCTCCACTACATTTGAGCTGATTTAGCTTGGGGGCTGCCTTAAAGGGCCAATTTTGCTAATTGGAAAAATTAGCAAATTGTGATTGGCCCATACAGTAGTCAAGCTATCTGTTAATATTCAGGGAGATGCCTCAACTTGTTTCTGAACCAATCTGAGCAGGGTGAGGCGAGGAGACACCCACCCACCCATATATCATATAGCCTCTGTTGGAAGTGCTCCATCATGTCTCCCCTTATTCGCCTTTTTTCTAGGCAAAACAATCCCAGCTGCTGTAACCTTTTTTCACAGGGGAGTTGCTCCAGCCCCCCGATCATTTCAGTTGCCCTTTTCTGCACTTTTTCAAACTCTACAATATCGTTTTTTAGGTTCAGTGAGCAGAACTGCACACAGTATTCTAAGTGTGGTAGCATCATAGATTTGCATAAGGGGAGCATGATCTTGCCAGTTTTATTTTCAATTCCTTTCCTAATGGTGCCTAACACAGGATTTGCCTTTTTCCCAGCCGCCACACACTGGCTGGGCTCTTTCATCAAACTGTCCACCACAACCTCAAGATCTCTTTCCTGGTCAGTCACCGCTGGCTCAGATCCCATCAGCTTATACTCATGTGACTGAGTTATTCGGCTATAGCACAGTGCCACCTAGAGGTTATGTAGTCAAAAAGCAGGAAAGGAAAAGTTATTTGAGTAGATTTTAGATTTCACTTCTGCAACGAAGCCCAAAGTAGATACAGCCCATTGACAGCCAAGTGTAGAAAAGCTCAATCATTCAATAATGGGAGAGTTCAAATCTGCACTTGCTCCCAATGAGTATATATGATGTACCATATATGCTGTAGCGTATGCAGCAATAAGCATTATTTTCATTCCACCTTGAGATACCTAATTGGACGTCAGGTTGATATAAGGAGGATAGTGGTCCTAATTCCTGGCCCAAAAGTTTAAACCCAGCTCACATCCTCCTCCCACAAATGCCACCCTGCAGCACAACAGACGGCACACAAGAGGCACTGACCTCGCTTTCCTCGGCTGTGGGCTGACATTGGTCCAGTGAAGCCAATCGACGCTGTGAAGCAAGCAAAAATGAAAGAGCAATCATGGGGTCTGAAGGGGAGAGAGCAGAACATACTTGAAGCAACTCCACAGTGCATTCACCTCACATTTTGCTGCGCAGTGTTGAGGAAAAGTCCCAGAGACAAATAAAGTCTCTCTTGGATGCTGTTGGCTGGCACAACAATGCCAACATTCATGGTCTTGTTGATCCTGGTTCCTTTGGTGGCTCCCTCCCTCCACCCTGCACAAGGCATGCTAGACCTGAAGAAGACTTACGTTCAAGGCTTCCAGCGCTGCGGAGACTTGCAGCGCCATTTTTGTGCTTGGTTGCCATGGTTCTGGGGCCTGTGGCGAAAAGGGTCAACAGCAATTCAGTCAACAGACAGCTCTGCTTTGTTCCTCTTTCCTGCCAGGTACAGTAGCGAATTATTTCACCCCACGCTCTGTTTATTTACATCAAGGGTTGGGGTGAAACCTTTCGGCGCTGAGGGCCTCTTACATTGCCAGGTCGTGGAATGGGGGCTGCACAGGCACAAGGACATCATCCTCATCCTCATCCTCATGTATCCCGCATTTCCCCCCAACACTGGGACTCAAGGCGGCTCACAACCTTTAAAATTCATGCAATTAAATACACACACACACATTTGCACACTGGAATGGGGTCATTGCGGGAGGGGGAAGCTAAAGGCCCTCCCCCCAGCCAGAGGTGCCATGAGGGTCGCTGTTCCTCTGCCAGCGTTAGCGGTTTGGAAACCGTGATCCCAATTGCATTGAGTTCAGGGGGGGGGGCTGAAGCCTCCCACCCCCAAGTATTTCCAGTTGGGATAATTGTTTCCCCACCATTATTAGCAGCCGGGAACAAGTGATCCTGATTGCATTGGGATTGACTGAGCTGGAAAGACAGCATGCGAGGGGATAATCTCTTCGTGCAGGCTGTCAGGAGCCCACTTGAGCTGAGGAAGAGCACGTGCAGAGTGCCATCCCTGCAGGCCCGTTGCCCAGCAGAATTGCAAGATGGGTGCTCCCAAAACAATCATTTCCAAGAAGGCAAATGGTGAGACTCAAAGAAAAGTTAGTTGCCTGAAAACCTAGGCACAAGGCTGAGGTTGGGTCTGAGCTCCAGCACACAAAACTGCTCTTTTGAAAGGAAGATGGCGCTGTAGGGCAGCACTTTGCCTTGCAGCATGCCAGCATCCCTGCTGCACATTGGTGCCCTCGGGCAAGAAGCTGGGAACCACAGGACCCAGTGTCCTTCTGGGCTGCATGGGGATCTCAGCCTCTGCTTGCCACTGCATCCCTTCTCACTTTTTTTCATTTCTGGCTGATAACACAGTAAAGATGCCCAGCAGTCAAATTGGACAAAAAAAATAACTTGCTAATAACCGTTAGCCAGCTTCACGCCTGTGAACTGTGTCAAAATTTCAGGCACTAGATATCCATTCTTCACCCCCTATATTGTTTTAGAGACACAGAAAAATTAACTCAAACTAGATTGTATTATCCTATTGTTGATTTATTAAATATCATTAATTTGTTTATTTTGACTGCAAGAAAGCCATCAACGTGATGTACAACAACTTAGCGCATAAAAAGAAGAACGTTAAAACCTTGCATCGACAAGAATGCGGGAAATAGTCGTGTCCTGTGTGTGGAACTGGTGTTGTCTCTCATCCGGTGTCCCTGGGGGTGATGGCGATGGAAACGGAGATGGCAGAGAAGACGATCTTACCTGTGGCAGCTGTTGCCAGCACGGTGGAGGAAATGGCATTGGCGGAGGTGGTGGAGGAGGAGAAGGTGGCGGAGGAGATGGTTCTTCTTCCTGTGATCATAGCAGCACATAAACTTAATTTTGGTATATTGTGTGATCGACAACTTCCCACTTTCTCCACTGATGCTCCACTACATTTGAGCTGATTTAGCTTGGGGGCTGCCTTAAAGGGCCAATTTTGCTAATTGGAAAAATTAGCAAATTGTGATTGGCCCATACAGTAGTCAAGCTATCTGTTAATATTCAGGGAGATGCCTCAACTTGTTTCTGAACCAATCTGAGCAGGGTGAGGCGAGGAGACACCCACCCACCCATATATCATATAGCCTCTGTTGGAAGTGCTCCATCATGTCTCCCCTTATTCGCCTTTTTTCTAGGCAAAACAATCCCAGCTGCTGTAACCTTTTTTCACAGGGGAGTTGCTCCAGCCCCCCGATCATTTCAGTTGCCCTTTTCTGCACTTTTTCAAACTCTACAATATCGTTTTTTAGGTTCAGTGAGCAGAACTGCACACAGTATTCTAAGTGTGGTAGCATCATAGATTTGCATAAGGGGAGCATGATCTTGCCAGTTTTATTTTCAATTCCTTTCCTAATGGTGCCTAACACAGGATTTGCCTTTTTCCCAGCCGCCACACACTGGCTGGGCTCTTTCATCAAACTGTCCACCACAACCTCAAGATCTCTTTCCTGGTCAGTCACCGCTGGCTCAGATCCCATCAGCTTATACTCATGTGACTGAGTTATTCGGCTATAGCACAGTGCCACCTAGAGGTTATGTAGTCAAAAAGCAGGAAAGGAAAAGTTATTTGAGTAGATTTTAGATTTCACTTCTGCAACGAAGCCCAAAGTAGATACAGCCCATTGACAGCCAAGTGTAGAAAAGCTCAATCATTCAATAATGGGAGAGTTCAAATCTGCACTTGCTCCCAATGAGTATATATGATGTACCATATATGCTGTAGCGTATGCAGCAATAAGCATTATTTTCATTCCACCTTGAGATACCTAATTGGACGTCAGGTTGATATAAGGAGGATAGTGGTCCTAATTCCTGGCCCAAAAGTTTAAACCCAGCTCACATCCTCCTCCCACAAATGCCACCCTGCAGCACAACAGACGGCACACAAGAGGCACTGACCTCGCTTTCCTCGGCTGTGGGCTGACATTGGTCCAGTGAAGCCAATCGACGCTGTGAAGCAAGCAAAAATGAAAGAGCAATCATGGGGTCTGAAGGGGAGAGAGCAGAACATACTTGAAGCAACTCCACAGTGCATTCACCTCACATTTTGCTGCGCAGTGTTGAGGAAAAGTCCCAGAGACAAATAAAGTCTCTCTTGGATGCTGTTGGCTGGCACAACAATGCCAACATTCATGGTCTTGTTGATCCTGGTTCCTTTGGTGGCTCCCTCCCTCCACCCTGCACAAGGCATGCTAGACCTGAAGAAGACTTACGTTCAAGGCTTCCAGCGCTGCGGAGACTTGCAGCGCCATTTTTGTGCTTGGTTGCCATGGTTCTGGGGCCTGTGGCGAAAAGGGTCAACAGCAATTCAGTCAACAGACAGCTCTGCTTTGTTCCTCTTTCCTGCCAGGTACAGTAGCGAATTATTTCACCCCACGCTCTGTTTATTTACATCAAGGGTTGGGGTGAAACCTTTCGGCGCTGAGGGCCTCTTACATTGCCAGGTCGTGGAATGGGGGCTGCACAGGCACAAGGACATCATCCTCATCCTCATCCTCATGTATCCCGCATTTCCCCCCAACACTGGGACTCAAGGCGGCTCACAACCTTTAAAATTCATGCAATTAAATACACACACACACATTTGCACACTGGAATGGGGTCATTGCGGGAGGGGGAAGCTAAAGGCCCTCCCCCCAGCCAGAGGTGCCATGAGGGTCGCTGTTCCTCTGCCAGCGTTAGCGGTTTGGAAACCGTGATCCCAATTGCATTGAGTTCAGGGGGGGGGCTGAAGCCTCCCACCCCCAAGTATTTCCAGTTGGGATAATTGTTTCCCCACCATTATTAGCAGCCGGGAACAAGTGATCCTGATTGCATTGGGATTGACTGAGCTGGAAAGACAGCATGCGAGGGGATAATCTCTTCGTGCAGGCTGTCAGGAGCCCACTTGAGCTGAGGAAGAGCACGTGCAGAGTGCCATCCCTGCAGGCCCGTTGCCCAGCAGAATTGCAAGATGGGTGCTCCCAAAACAATCATTTCCAAGAAGGCAAATGGTGAGACTCAAAGAAAAGTTAGTTGCCTGAAAACCTAGGCACAAGGCTGAGGTTGGGTCTGAGCTCCAGCACACAAAACTGCTCTTTTGAAAGGAAGATGGCGCTGTAGGGCAGCACTTTGCCTTGCAGCATGCCAGCATCCCTGCTGCACATTGGTGCCCTCGGGCAAGAAGCTGGGAACCACAGGACCCAGTGTCCTTCTGGGCTGCATGGGGATCTCAGCCTCTGCTTGCCACTGCATCCCTTCTCACTTTTTTTCATTTCTGGCTGATAACACAGTAAAGATGCCCAGCAGTCAAATTGGACAAAATATCTCTTGCTAATAACCAAGAGCCAGCCTCACACCTGTGAACCATGTCAAAGTTTCCAGCACTAAATTTCCATTCTTCACCCCCTATATTGTTTTAGAGACACAGAAAAATGAACTCAATTTAGATTGTATTATCTTATTGTTGATTTATAAAATATCATTTATTTGTTTTTTTTAACTATAAGAAAGCCAGCAATGTGGTGTACAACAATTTAGAAATGTAAAAAGAAGAACGTTAAAAACTTGCAGCGGCAAGAATGTGGGAAATAGTCGTGTCCTGTGTGCGGAACTGGTGTTGTCTCTCCTCCGGTGTCCCTGGGGGTGATGGCGATGGAAACGGAGATGGCAGAGAAGACAGTCTTACCTGTGGCAGCTGTTGCCAGCACGGTGGAGGAAATGGCATTGGCAGAGGAGGTGGTGGAGGAGGAGAAGGTGGCGGAGGAGATGGTTCTTTTTCCTGTCATCAGAGCAGCACATAAACTTAATTTTGGTATATTGTGTGATCGACAACTTCCCACTTTCTCCACTGATGCTCCACTACATTCGAGTTGATTTAGCTTGGGGGCTGCCTTAAAGGGCCACCCCTGGAAAAATTAGCTTATTGTGATTGGCCCATACAGTAGTCAAGCTATCTGTTAATATTCAGGGAGATGCCTCAACTTGTTTCTGAACCAATCTGAGCAGGGTGAGGCGAGGAGACACCCACCCACCCATATATCATATAGCCTATGTTGGAAGTACTCCATCATGTCTCCCCTTATTCGCCTTTTTTCTAGGCTAAACAATCCCAGCTGCTGTAACCTTTTTTCACAGGGGAGTTGCTCCAGCCCCCCCCCCCCCGCAATCATTTCAGTGGCCCTTTTCTGCACTTTTTCAAACTCTACAATATCGTTTTTTAGGTTCAGTGAGCAGAACTGTACACAGTATTCTAAGTGTGGTTGCACCATAGAGTTGCATGAGGGGAGTATGATCTTGGCAGTTTTATTTTCAATTCCTTTCCTAACAGTGCCTAACACAGGATTTGCCTTTTTCCCAGCCACCACACACTGGCTGGGCTCTTTCATCAAACTGTCCACCACAACCTCAAGATCTCTTTCCTGGTCAGTCTCTGCTGCCTCAGATCCCATCAGCTTATACCCATGTGACTGTGTTATTCGGTTATAGCACAGTGCCACCTAGAGGTTATGTAGTCAAAAAGCAGGAAAGGAAAAGCTCTTTCTGTAGCTTTCAGATTTCACTTCTACAACAAAACCCAAATTAGATACAGCCCATTGGCAGCCTCGTGTAGAAAAGCTCAATCATTCAATAATGGGACCGTTCACATCTGCACTTGCTCCCAATGGGTATATATGATGTACCATATTCACTGTAGCATATGCAGCAATATGCATTACTTTCATTCCACCTTGAGATACCTAATTGGACGTCAGGTAGATATAAGGAGGATAGCAGTCCTATTGCTTGATCCAAAACTATGATTAATCGTGAAAACGTGCCTCAAAAATGGAGGAAGAGCATCAGGGCTAATGCTCTGCGATTTCCCAAAGCTGTCTCTTTGCATCCGTTCTGCTCCCCGGTAAAGTTTAAACCCAGCTCACATCCCCCTCCCACAAATGCCACCCTGCAGCACAACAGACGGCACACAAGAGGCACTGACCTCGCTTTCCTCGGCTGTGGGCTGACCTTGGTCCAGTGAAGCCAATCGACGCTGTGAAGCAAAAAAGAAAGAGTAATCATGGGGTCTGAAGGGGAGAGAGCAGAACATACTTGAAGCAACTCCACAGTGCATTCACCTCACATTTTGCTGCGCAATGTTGAGGAAAAGTCCCAGAGACAAATAAAGTCTCTCTTGGATGCTGGTGGCACAACAATGCCAACATTCATGGTCTTGATCCCTCCACCCTGCACAAGGCATGTTAGACCTGAAGAAGACTTACGTCCAAGGCTTCCAGCGCTGCGGAGATTTGCAGCGACATTTTTTTGCTTGGCAGGCATGGTTCTGGGGCCTGTGGCGAAAAGGGTCAACAGCAATTCAGTCAACAGACAGCTCTGCTTTGTTCCTCTTTCCTGCCAGGAACAGTAGCGACTGACTTATTGCATCCCACCCTCTATTTTTTTATATCAAGACTTGGGGTGCAACCTTTCATTGCTGTGGGCCTCATACACTGCCAGGTCATGGAATGGGGGCTGCACACGTACAAGAACATATTTTATTTATTTATTCATTTATTTATTTCATAGATTTCATAGATCATAGATTTGGAAGGAGCCTACAAGGCTATCGAGTCCAACCAACTGCTCAATGCAGGAAACTAGAGGGGTGGTGGTGTCTCCCATCCAAGTAATAACCAGGCCTGACCTTGCTTAGCCCCAATGCTGGGACCCAAGGCGGCTCACAACCTTTAAAATTCATGCAATTAAATACACACACATATGCACAAAGGAATGGGGTCATTGTGGGAGGGGGAAGCTAAAGGCCCTCCCCCCAGCCAGAGGTGCCATGAGGGTCGCTGTTCCTCTGCCAGCGTTAGCGGTTTGGAAACCATGCTCCAATTGCATTGAGTTCAAGGGGGGGCCCTGAAGCCTCCCACCCCCAAGTATTCCCAGTTGGGATCATTGTTTTCCCACCAGTATCAGCAGCATGGAACATGTGATCCCGATTGCATTGGGATTGACTGAGCTGGAAAGACGGCATACGAGGCAATAATCTCTTCTGGCAGGCTGTCAGAAGCCCATTTGAGCTGAGGAAGAGCACGTGCAGAGTGCCTTCCCTGCAGGCCCCTTGCCCAGCAGAATTGCAAAATGGCTGCTCCCAAAACAATCATTTCCAAGAATGAGACTCAAAGAAAAGTAAGTTGCCTGAAAACCTAGGCACAAGGCTGAGGTTGGGTCTGAGCTCCAGCATACAAAACTGCTCTTTTGAAAGGAAGGGATGCTGGCAGCATGCCAGCATCCCTGTTGCACATTTGTGCCCTCGGGCACCACATTTCAGACCCTAGGACTAAGAAATTAGCCAGTGAACTTCTGGGCTCCATGGGGCTCTAAACCCCGGTCTGCCACTCCATCCATTCTCATCTGTCTTCATTTTTTGCTCTTACCACACTACTCCAACTCCATCTGATACGGCAGCTCCGCCCCTACCTTCCTAATCACCTGCTCCCATCAGTGGTTCATGCCTTGGTCTCCTCTCGCCTAGACTACTGTAATGCGCTCTACGTGGGTCCGGAAGCTTCAGCTGGTACAGAACGCGGCGGCTCGCCTGATTAAGGGCAGCCGCCGGCGTGATCACATCACGCCAGTGCTTAATGAGTTGCACTGGCTACCAGTTGCTTGCCGAGCCAAATTCAAGGTGTTGGTTTTGACCTTTAAAACCCTACACGGCTCCGGCCCAGCTTATCTCAAGGAGCGCCTCCAGCAACATCAAGTAGGCCGCTCAACAAGGTCTGCCACGGATGGCCTTCTCCTTATCCCATCAGCCAGAGCAGCCAGGCTGGTGGGGACTAGGAAGAGGGCCTTCTCTGTGGCGGCCCCCACATTATGGAACTCCCTCCCTAGTGACCTTCGCCATGCCCCCTCCGTGATGAGCTTCCGCCGTGCATTAAAAACATGGCTGTTCAGGCGGGAATATGGGGTGGGTTAGGTTTTTAATGAGAATTTTTTATATTGTTTTAATTATTATGTTTTATTGTGTTTTATTGTATTTTAATTGTACATCGCCCAGGGTGGCCGGGTGACCGGCCAGATGGGCGATTGATAAATATAAATATAATAATAATAAATAGTGATGCTCAATTTATAATTTAAACTAACTACAATTTGACGAAATATCTCTTGCAGATATCCATTAGCCAGCCTCACCTCTTCGCCATGAACCATGTCAATGGTTCAAGCACTGGGCACTCCCTTCTTTGGCCCCAATATTGTTTTGAAGACACAGTAACATTAACTCAGATTCAGTTGTATTAATCTTTTCTTTCTTTCTTTACATTCAGATACCACCATATCTGCCAAAGGAGGCTTGGAGTGGAGATACCTGGGAGATTGTGGCCCTGCAGCTGAGCTTGTGTTTGCCCCTCCCGCACCCCAGGGATTTAACTGGGAACTGCTTGCCCACAGGCACAAGCGAAAGGGCTCTCAGCCTGAGGCTCTCAGCCTGTGGATTGTTGCTGACCTCACTGATGTCTGCCAGCTCTGACTTTTTCAACCGTACCATGTGAGGAATCATAGAATCATAGAAAAGTAGAGTTGGAAGGGGCCCACAAGGCCATCGAGTCCAACCCCCTGCTCAATGCAGGAATCTAGGTCAAAGCATCTCTGACAGATGTCTGTCCAGCTGCACCTTGAATGCCTCCAGAGTGGGAGAGCCCACCACCTCCCTAGGTAGTTGATTCCATTGTCTTATTGCTCTGACAGTCAGGAAATTTTTCCTGATGTTTAGGTGGAATCTAGGTTCCTGTAACTTGAGCCCATTATTCCGTGTCCTGCAAACTGGGATGACCGAGAAGAGATCTTTGCCCTCCTCTGTGTGACATCCCTTCAAATACTGGAAGAGTGCGATCATATCTCCCCTCAGTCTCCTCTTCTGAAGGCTAAACATGCCCAGTTCTTTCAGTCTCTCCTCATAGGGCCTTGTTTCCAGTCCCTTTATCATCCTTGTTGCCCTCCTCTGAACCCTCTCCAGTTTGTCTATGTCCTTCTTAAAGTGAGGTGCCCAGAACTGGACGCAGTACTCAAGATGAGGCCTAACCAGTGCCGAGTAAAGGGGAATTATCACTTCCCGCGATTTGGAAGCTATACTTCTATTAATACAGCCCAAAATTGCATTTGCCTTCTTTGCAGCCACGTCGCATTGCTGGCTCATATTCAGTTTGTGATCTACCACAATTCCAAGATCCTTCTCACTTGTAGTATTGTTGAGCCAAGTGTCCCCCATTCTGTAACTCTGCATTTGGTTTCCTCTCCCTAGGTGCAGCACTTGGCATTTATCCCTATTAAAGGATAAGGAGAGGAACCACCTGCCTGGGATTCCTTGCTACTGCTCTTTCCTGTACCAAGCCAGTTTGGTAGGAGTGAGAAAAGACTGTGGGTGCTTCTAAAAGTCCAGTCCTCTAGCCAGCAGGACCACAGTCACTGGATAAACTGAATGCTCTCGTTTACTGCTCTACCTTCCTACCTCTTGGAAGTGAACAACGAGGCCAATTTAACACAACTGTTGCTCCTGGGATCCTTAGCTGGCCTCCACCCAGTTTCTGAGGCATTATCTAGAGATGCCATGGTTCTTATGAGACAGGGATATAGAACTCCAGGGATTACACCTATTCCTGAGAGCTTTCCTACACGAGGCTGTTAATCTGTTGTATCTACTTTTGGTTTCGTTGCAGAATTGAGATCTGAGCACTTCATGAAGAGCGTTTCCTTTCCTGCTTTTCCACTACATATCCTCTAGGTGGCACTGTGGCATAGTGGAATTGTGCACACACACAAGAGGAAATCACATTTTCTTTCGCTTTCACAGTTAAACGCCACATTTTTCCTGCTCTAAAAAAACTCACTGAAAGTGCTCCGTAGACACAGTAGCGAAACTGGAGGGTCATACTAACTTCTAAAGAACCTGTAAACGATTGAGTATGGAATGGCTAGTGCATTATGAATGCCTTGTGTAGAAAAGCCCTGAGTGTATTCTGCCTAAAGTATGGATGGGACAGATGAAAATGACTCAATATTTCATATCTAGGGATGAGAAGGAAGGGGAACTTGAAATGGAATTCCCTCCGAGTGCAGTCTTAGACTGGTCTTTAGATCTTTAAGGCAGCACTCGAGAGATGAAACACGATAAAAGTCCTATGGGCTTGGCATCAGGGTTGGCTCCAGCTGAGATCATGGCTAGTCTCAAGGGTGTGAAGTCCTCAGAAGATGACAAATTGTTAGAGAACCTGATGCAAAAATGGGTCTCTGAGTTGGCTCATATGTAGCTCACCCAATGTAAAGTTGCCTAAGGTGAGGCAAACCAAGGGGGTGATTTACCAACTGAGAGTCAGTTTATTATAATAATGAAGGACCTGGAGCATGTGAAAACCTTTCTGTCTGAATGTAAGGACGTGTTAACCTTAGTAGTAGAAAGGAGAGTGAAAATATTACAAATGTAAAGAAGGATAAAAAAATCATCACAGCATGATAAAAAAAAAATGAACTTTAAAAAACTTTTTAACCTGTGAGAGGGAAATTCCAGTTCTAGAAATCAGAAACCACTATATAGAAACTAAGTAAGAAAAGCAAGAAAACGGGAAATAACAATTCACTGCAGCCTAGAAATATGGGCAGCCTTTCTCTGCATGTGATGGATAAGAACGAGGACATGTGTGCTTATGGGGAACCACTTACGGAGTAATCAGGAAAGCTCAGCAGTAGCATATGTGTGGCGTAGTGGTGAGAGTGTTGGACTGGGACTCAGGAGATCCGGGTTCTAGTCCCCGCTCGGCCATGAAACTCACTGGGTGACTTTGGGCCACTCACTGACTCTCAGCCTAACCTACATCACAGGGTTGTTGTGAGGATAAAATGGAGAGGAGGAGGAGGAGGAGGAGGATTATGTAAACCGCCTTGGGTTCCTTGCAGGAAAAAAGGCAGGGTATAAAAAATAATAAATAAATATGTAAGATCCAGAACATGCCAGAGGGAGGTGGCAAGTGGAAACATTTGGAACTTAGTACTGGTTAGTCACAGGCTAGTTTGAACTCATTACCCTAAACCTCATGGCATAGTCACTCAGACTGAGCACAGATTGCACCTCTACGACATCCTTGGCGTGGTCTTGCCTGGGTCTTTTTCACCATAGCTGATATTCTCCCTGTGGAATACTTGTATTATAACTCCAATGGTGCTGCATGTACAGTTGTCACCTTTAGAGACTGGGGAACTGCTAGATTTGTGCATGAAAGAAGGGATGCAGTTGTTGAAAGTGATTTCCAGATTTTATGAAAATCAGACTTCCCCTCTGTTTTCAAGGGGGCATCCTCTTACATGTCCTGAAAGCAATGGACATTAGAGGCACTAAGGACCTCATCAATCTAGAGGATCTGCAAGAAAATGCACCTTCTCAGACAAACACGGACCGCTCAGGCAAACAAAGGCTGAAATTGGTAGAACAAACCTTGGCTCAAGATTCACAGCAGTCACTTAAGAAGGGGGAGTTAAGGCTTTAACCCCAAGGAGAGAGCTCTTTTAGACTCCTTTTGTGCTCTATAATTAGATGCACAGAATGAGACTGGAAAGAGACTTGGGATATGGGTTCAACCAGTGCAGCGAATGAAGGGGAAGAGGCAGAGCAGTAGGTGGGCTAGCTATCTTGGCTCAAGAAGAGTTGGGATGAGGAGGCAGCGGGGTGGGGGAGTTGGTTGAAAATGTACCCTCCCTTTCCAAGTTCTTGGCTTTAAAGTTTAACACTCCCAGTTTGGTGTTCATCATTGTGAATGTCTCTATTCCTCCAATTCCCTCTCAGTATCATCCACTGATATCTGGCAGCACCTGGAACCCTTCTTGGAGGAGTTGGGGCCAAGGTTTCCAAGTGCCTTACTTATACTTCTGTGTGACTTCAATGTCTGACTAGGTTCCCCACTTTTACAAAGAGCTGAGCAGTGTGGCATTCAGGAAGATCCCTTCCTAGGGGTAAACCGTTGGCAGTCCAGAGTTAAGAAGATAAACAATGCTGGTCTAAACTGATTTAGATTAACATGTATGTTTGGGCTGCAGATTCTGGACAGTACTGACCCTAACTGTATTTATCCTTTCACTTACGACTCAGCCCATTCAGGCAGTGTTCTCAACTATATTTGTGTATCCAGGGGAAAAGTAAACCTATTCTCAGGCACAAATGTAAATTCTAGGGAAGACAGTGATCATCAACCCCCTAACTGTAAATTTAATGCTAGGCAGGGCTCTCCAACCTTGGGTCCCCAGATGTTGCTGACCTACAGCTCCCAGCATACCCAGCCAGCATGGCTAATGGCAAGGGATTCTGGGAGCTGTAGTCCAGCAACATCTGGGGCCCCAAGGTTGGAGAGCCCTGGGTTAGAGTCTGAATTGAGGCCTGCAACATACACACCAGGGATGGGGACTCGGACTCGGGGACTCGACCCGTGAGTCCGACTGAGTCCCCCCTCTGACTCGAGTCCCACTCGAGTCCCAATAATTTATGTGGGACTCGAGACTCGACTCGGGACTTGAGCCCAAGGACTCCTCCGCCTCCGCCTCCGCCTCCGCTCTTGCCTCTGCCGCCGCCGCCACCGCCGCCCTCACCTCCTCCTCCTCCTCCTCCTCCTCCTCCTCCTCCTCCTCCGACCTCGTCGCCATCGCCGTCGCACGCCGTGTCACGCCGCCAGCGCCATTGCTCTGTTTTTGGCGGGGTTGCTGTGGTTCCTCCCGCCAAAAACAGAGCGCCGTTGCTCTGTTTTTGGCGGGGTTGCTGTGGTTCAAAAACAGAGCGCCGTCGCTAGCGGCGTGACGCGGCATGCCACGTCACGCCGCCAGCGCCGGCGCAGCGGCGCTCTGTTTTTGAACCACAGCAACCCCGCCAAAAACAGAGCAACGGCGCTGGCGGCGTGACGCTGTGTGCTGTGTGCTACGGCGATGGCGACAAGGTCAGCGGCGGCAGCGGCGGCGGAGGAGGAGGAGGAGGAGGAGGTGAGGGCGGCGGCGGCGGCAGAGGCGAGGGCGGCGGCGAGGGCGGCGGCGGCGGCGAGGTGAGGGCGGTGGAGGTGGAGGTGAGGGCGGCGGAGGTGGAGGTGAGGGCGGCGAGGGCAGCGGCGGCGGCGGTGGCGAGGTGAGGGCGGCGGCAGCGGTGAGGTGAGGGCGGTGGAGGTGAGGGCGGCAGCGGCAGCGGCCCATGGAGGGAGCAGGAGGGTCTCTACGGGAGGAAGGGCAGCTCTTCTTCCTCTCGCAGAGACCCTCCTGCTCCCTCCATGGGCCGCCGCTTTGGGAGGGACTCAGGACTCGGGACTCGACTCGAGTCACCATTTTGGACCTCGGACTCTAGACTCGACTCTAGACTCGGGTCCAAAGACTCGGGACTCGACTCGGGACTCGGGACCAAGGACTCTTCAACATCCCTGATACACACCAGTGGCTGCTACACAATCTGGAACTACAATCTGAGCAAAGGTTAATGTGGCAACAAGCAGATGCAGGTAAACTTCAAGCATTTCATGACTCTGCCACAGCTAGAAGCCTGAGTGATATTATTATCCTAACCTCTGACACTGATGTTAACGTAGTATTGCAAGAATAGCAGGATATATGTTCTAAGCTAACTGTTACAACTGGCATAAAAGTTATGTGAAGGGTTCACGCTTCTCCTGACAACAGTGCACATAGTTCCATGGTAAAACTCAAGACGAGTATACAGAAAATTAACTGCATCCATGAAAACTTGTTTTCAGGCTAAAATTTGGACTGACCTGGAACTGGCTGCAAATGGGACAAACTCCACTTATTTCTGGCATTTAGTCTCTGGTAAACTTAAGGAAGTAAAATTTCCTTTTGATATACTTAGAGCTGTCATAGCATAGGAAATTTCTTACTTAGGCCTATTTAAAGAAGAAATTGCAACAGGAAGAACAACTTGGGGAACGTTTGCATACTGGATATTAATACTCTACCCCTTGGATGGTCTCCTGTATCATCTCAACAGATATAAGTTTATCTACAGTCTTTGAAGAATACTACGGCCCCGTGTGAGGATTTTTTGCCACCTGAAGTTTTAAACAACAATATAGACTGGTGGGTCTCGCTACTGGCAGGTCTGTTTACCCATATAAATAGCACAAGCTTAACTAGAGGGTGGAAACTCAGGAAAGGCAGATCCATCACTGACAATTGTTTTACTCTACTCCATTTGATGCAGCTTTTTCCTGCATTGATTGATTTAAGTGCAGCTTTTGATTCTGTAAATAGAAGTCATCTCTGGGACAAATTATTAAAAACAAATATAGATTTGAGGAATTTATTTTTAATTGGAGTGCTTTACTCAGAAACAGGTTTGAAGGTCTACTAAATAGGTTCTAACTGTGTTCTTACATGTGAGCTTAATTCATATAAAGGTGTTTGATAATGCTGCCTTTTTGCTCCATTCCTTTTAAATTTGGACAGGTTGCTTACCTGTAACTGTAGTTCTTCGAGTGGTCATCTGTGCATTCACACACATATGGGTTCTCTGCGCCTGCGCTGAGATCGATCGGAAACTTCTTTAGCTGAGATGAGCCGGGCGGGAGCCCCTCCCCCTCACGCGTGCTCCTTAGCGCAGCTCCCACCCGTCTCCTCAGTTCCCTGAGACCGCCTATTGCGACCCTTGGAACTGAGGCTGATCCAGGAAAAAAGAGCTCTACTACACCCCCTCGAACTCGATGGTTACGAGCTCGATAGAAAATTCCGAACCCCGATGTAATCGAGATCGACTAAAAAGCACAACGAAATTGGACCATCCCATTTCCACCTGGGTATCCATCGAACTCGATGCAGACACCGAGAGGGGAAGGAGGGCGGGTTGTGTGAATGCACAGATGACCACTCGAAGAACTACAGTTACAGGTAAGCAACCTGTCCTTCTTCGTGGTCTCTGTGCTTCACACACATATGGGTAGATTAGCAAGCTGACTTACCGGAGGTGGGTCGGTGTCGGTAGTCAGATGGTGACTGATGATAGCACCGCTCTCCCGAATGCGCTCTGCGCCCTGGCTCGAACGTCGAGGCGGTAGTGCCAAATGAAAGTGGAGGGCGAAGACCAAGTCGCCGCCCTGCACAAGTCCAATAAAGAGACTCCTCTGCCGAATGTCGTCGAAGTCGACATGGCTCTAGTCTAGTAGAATGTGCTTTTACGGAGCCCGGCAAAACACGATTGGCAAGTTGATACGCTAGTTTGATAGTGTCCACTAACCAGGAGGACAGTCTTTGCTTTGACACTGGACAGCCCTTCTTTGGAGGGCCGTAGCATACAAAAAGCTGCTGAGTGTGCCTTATGGGCTCCGTACGTGCTTTGTAAAAAAAGCTAGGGCTCTACGTACATCGAGGCTGTGTAAAAGTCTCTCGACATCCAATGACGGTGATGGAAAGAAAGCTGGAAGCACAATGTCCTGGCCTAGGTGAAATTCAGAAACGACTTTTGGGAGAAAAGTTATGTCTGGATGTAAAATGACCTTGTCCTTGTGAAAGGTTGTGAATGGAGGATCAACTCTGAGAGCGGCCAACACACCGACACGTCTTGCAGATGTAATTGCTATTAAAAACAAGGTTTTAAACGAAAGAAGACGCAAGTCCGACTTCGCCATGGGCTCGAATGGCGTCGTTGTCAATGCCTTCAAAACCAGTTGAAGATCCCATCCTGGCACGATAGTCCTCATCGGAGGGCATAAGTTTCTTACACCCTTCAGAAACTGCTTTACAAGCGGGTGTATAAATAGAGACGTACCTGCCAAAGTTGTTCGATACGCCGCAATTGCCGCTAAATACACCTTGATAGATGAGAATTTAAGCCCACGGGCCATCAGCGAGTGTAGGAAGTCGAGGACAGTCGATACCGAACATGTTACAGGATCTTTATCTGAAGCTAACACAAAGTCGGAGAAAGCCTGCCATTTTCTCGAGTAGGAAAGCCTTGTTGAAGGCTTACGCGCTGCTAACAAGACCTCTTTTACTGCCGAGGAAAGGTCTGTCTGATGGCTATCTGGTCCTCCAAGCCGTGAGACTTAACGAATGCAGATCGGGATGGAGTACCCTGCCTTGTTGCTGCGTCAACAGATTGTCTTGCAAAGGTAGCTGTAGGTAATCCCCTTGACACAGCCGAAGTAGAAGGGAAAACCAAGGTTGGCGAGGCCACCACGGGGATATCAGGATGCAATTTGTTTTGTTCGATGATATCTTGGCCAGCACCCGAGTGAGAAGTGGTATTGGAGGGAACAGGTAGAAGAAATTGCCGCTCCACTCCAATAGGAATGCGTCGGTTACCGAGTTCGGGTCCGACGCCGCCCTGCTGCAAAATATAGGGCAGGCCGTGTTCTCGCTGGTTGCGAATAAGTCCACATTCGGCCGACCCCACCGATAGAATAGGGAAGTTAGTACCTGCCGGTTCATCTTCCACTCGTGTGACTGTAACGACACCCTGCTCAATGTATCCGCCAATATGTTGGTTTTCCCCGCGATATGTATCGCCACAAATGACATCCATCGGGGTAGAGCCCACTCGTATAGACATAGTGTCAGTCGTGTGAGGCGCACCGATTTTGTTCCTCCCTGTTTGTTCAAGTATGCAACCACCGTAGTATTGTCCGTCACGACTTCAATGTGATGGCCGGTCAGGTGATGCTCTAACGCTTGCAGAGCCCTCCAGACAGCCATTAGTTCCAACCAATTGATATGTCTGGTGCCTTCCGTCAGCGTCCAAGTGCCTTGCACGACGTGATCGTCGGAGTGGGCCCCCCATCCTAACAGAGACGCGTCTGTCGTCAATATTCTGCTCGGTACCGGAGGTTGAAACGGTACCCCGTCGAGTAGGTTTGACTCCAACTGCCACCACCTCAAAGACTCTCTTACGGCTCGTGGAACTAGTAGACGGAGGGAAGGTCTGTCCTTTTCTGGTTTGAAGGCTCGGACAAACCAGGCCTGAAGCGGTCGCATGCGAAGCCTCGCATAGCGTACGACTGCGATGGTCGAGGCCATGTGCCCCAAGAGTCGCTGTATCAAATGAGCTGATGACACCGATTGTTTGAATACTTTGTTTGCAAGGGAGATCAGATTGCACGCCCTGTCGTTTGGGAGATACGCCCGACCATCGAACGCGCTTAGCCTTGCTCCTATGTATTGGATCTCCCTCACTGGCTGGAGGACCGACTTCTCCGCGTTCAGGCAAAGTCCCAACTCGAGCATGAGATCGAGAGTCTCCTCGAGAGCGCTTTGAAGCTCGACCCTCGAGGATGCCACCAGTAACCAATCGTCGAGGTAGGGGAAGATGGTGATGCCTCTTGCCCTTAGACTTGCGCACACCACCACCACACACTTCGTGAATACCCTCGGCGCGGTGGAAAGTCCGAATGGAAGAACTACCACTCCGGTTCGGTTCCGCCACTCGGAACCGAAGGTATTTCCGGCTGTCCTTGTGGATGGCGATGTGGAAGTATGCATCTTTGAGGTCGATGGATGCGAACCAATCGCTCCTTCGGAGTAGCGGAATCTTCTTGGTGGGATAAAAAGATTTACAGTCTGAAGGTCCAGGATCGGTCTGAGTCCTCCTCCTTTTTTCTTCACGATGAAGTATCTGGAGTACAGCCCGTCCTCCAAGTTTTCTGTGGGAACCGGCTGTATCGCCCCTTTTTGAAGGAGGGTCGAAACTTCCTCTAGCAGCACCCGAGTTGGACGGGTGGCCTTGATCCCGAGAAACGGGGGGAGGACTCCGAACTCAATCCTGTAACCATGCTCCACGATGCCTAGCACCCATCAATCCGTCGTGATGGTCCTCCACGATTGGAGGTGGTGGTAAAGTCGAGAGCCGAAGAGAGTAGTCTGAGGTGGTGCAGAGGTGTCGTCAAGGTAAGGTGTCGGTAGTACTATGGTCGGGACGGCAAGGTAGTCAAAGACGACGCCGGCCGGAGTCGCCTCCCCTCCTGGTGCCCCTGGACCGCTGTTGAAACGGCCGCTGCGGCGCTTGAGGCTGTGGTGCTCCGGGTCTTCGGCTCCCGCCCCTGTATTGGCCCGTCGGCTGGTATTGCCTGGCTGGGAACGGGAACCAGGACCAACGCCGTGGCCTGAAGCTCTGGGATGGTTGCTGACGGATGAGCCCCATCTTCTTCGCCGTCGTCAGAGCCTTCTGGGCAAAGTCGAGGGAGTCGTCCGTAGAGGCATTGAATAGACCCTCGCCGTCGAAAGGGAGGTCCTGGATCTTCGCCCTATCGTCGGGAGTCAGGGCGGTAGAGCGAAGCCATGCGTGCCTCCTCAAAGCCACGGAACCGACCATCGACCTGGCATGACTATCGACCTGGTGCCTTGCTGTATTCATTTGCAAGGCCCCGATGCTAGTCGCCTCCTTTATAAACTGAGCCGCCAGGTCCCTCTTGTCGTCCGGCAGATAATCACAGAGGTCTCCCAGCTTCTCCGTGATGTACATTTGATATCTAGCTAACAACGCCTCGTAGTTAGATATCTTAAGTCTGAGGGAAGACGATGAATAGATCCTATGGCCGTAGGAATCTAGTGTCTTACCCTCTTTATCTGCCGGAGTGGTATGCTGTTTTCCCCCACGAGACTGTGCCGATTTGACTATGAGCGAGTTCGGGGTCAGATGAGAAAACAGAAATTTTGCTCCTTCCTCCTGGATTTTGTACATCGACTCCAGGCGTTTGGCCGTCGGTTTAGTTGAGGCCGGAGCCTTCCAGGTTTCTTGCACCGTCTCCAACAGTGTCAGCAAGAATGGAAGGAGCAACTGGTTCGACTGCGTCGTCCTAAGGACAGCATAAATGTCATCCTTGGCCTTTCCCTTCGACGACTTCGCCTCGACTCCCAAAGCAGCCGGCTGACATGCTCAGCGAAACTCCCCATGTCCTCCGATGGGGAGACCGCGCCCTTGGATTCCACCTGCACGTCCGGTGAAGTGGAGTGGGAGGAGGAAACCGCCGAGTCCGAATCCGACAGGTATGCCGATCCCGACGAGGAGTGGCCAACAACATCAGTCGCAACCGGTAGACGCACGAGAGTCTGTGGTTGAGCCGTCGATGTCGATGCAGTCGGCTCTCTCACCACTTCAGCCGGGGCACGAGACACAGCCGCATCTCGGCGAGGTGAAGGAGAATGCCTCCGACCACGGTGCCTGTCCGGAGAAACGGAACGCCGGTGATAGTAATGACGTTCCGACCTCTCGCGTCTCGGTGAGCGTCTCGACCTTGAGTAGTAGCTCCTAGAACTCGATCCCGAGTAGTAGGAGCGGGACCTCGACCTCTCATCTCGGTATCGGGAGAGACGAGATCGAGGGCTCGAAGTCGTGGAGACCGAATCACGAGCCCGATAGTGCGGGAATTGTGATCGGCGGCGGTGTTCTTGACGCTCCTCTGCGCGTCCAACCGACGGAGACAGTCGCGGTGGAGGACCCCTTGAGCCCGAACAGGGTCTGTCCAGTGTCTTCTGCTCCTCGAGCTGGACTGGCGAAGCCACTAGCTCTCCCTCCAACAGGGAGGCTGCCGCAGCCATCGGCTCTTTCCCGGTCTCTCGGCCTCGAGGAGACGTAGTCGAAGCCGGAGTAGACTGGTGGGCAATCGGTCCCGAAGCTCGATCCCGAGCACCAGTCAGAGCCTCAATCAATGCCACCGTACGCTTAGATACCACCACAGTGGACGAAGTCGACGGGCCCGCCATCTCGTCAGGCTCAACCGCCATTTTCTCCTTAAGGCGTTTCGCCTTATCCTTGCGAGCCTTCTTTGCCAGTTTTTTAGCCGTTAGCGTGTCCGTTAATGGCTTCTTGGCCGGCTGGGATCCCTGGAGTGGGGCCTTTTGCTGACAGGGATTGCTCCCACAAAAGGGCCCTCAATTTGGTTTGGCGGGCTTTTCTGGCCTGTTTAGTGATGGCCTGACAATGCTTGCAGGACTCCACAACGTGTTCCTGTCCGAGGAACAGCAGACAGAGTAAGTGATTGTCAGCGGGGGGGATTTTAGTCCCACACCGCTGACATTTTCTAAACGGTGCCTTGAGAGACATAGTTAGAAATTAGATTAGGATAGAATATAGAAAATAATATAGTAACTAGGACAAGAACGGGGGAGAGAAGGTTTTAGATAGGATTTTTTTGGAGATTTTTTTTTTTTTTGAAAAAGAAAGTATAGTTCAAAAGAGAATCAAGAAATAGAAAGTTTATGAGGAGAAAAAAGTTTTTAAGATCAATAGAAAGACGAACAAACTCAGCTTGAAAACTCGAGAGTGAAGAGAAGAAGAACCTATCGACTGGTCGCAAAGGCGGTCGAAGAGGAACTGAGGAGACGGGCGGGAGCCGCGCTAAGGAGCACGCACGAGGGGGAGGGGCTCCCGCCCGGTTCATCTCAACTAAAGAAGTTTCCGATCGATTCAGCGCAGGCGCAGAGAACCCATATGTGTGTGAAGCACAGAGACCACGAAGAAGAACTATATTAATGATATCTTTCCAGCTTTGCATACTCTAAACTTTCATATGCCTAAGACTCTAGATATGCCTGTAAACATTCTTCGCCATGCCAATGATATGTTCCTATTTTCAACATCTCAAATTGGCATGACAAGATCACCGAGACGGTTCAGTGCTTGCTGTCTAGAAAACAATTTAGTCATTAACAGCATGATCCAATGTGGCTGCCCATAACCCTCTGAACCCGGAGCATTACGGGCATCCTATCGAGCCGAGCTTCTCCCACCCTACAAAAGACTTAGAGGGCTGGTTTCAGCTGTCTAAGTCTTTTGCCCCTGTTCTTTTGGCACCTGCTTGTGAGGAAGACAGGCTCAGGCGTGGCCAGGGTACATCAAATCCTGCTGGAGGGTCACACCTCCCCTTCCTGTCCCATGGAACGCACACCCAATGCTGGCTTCATGGTCGGTCTTGTGACCTTGGAGCCACAGCCGGCATGGAAAGAGCTGCACTGGCTGCGAGGGTGGAGGGAGGGCACCCCGAGGTGGGAGTTCCAGATCTGACCTTGGAGGAGCACGTTTCCAAAGCCGGGGCTGGGACTCTGACCTCTCCTACGGCCATCCAGACGGTGTCTAGTGGCCAGAGGATTGCACCCCAATAATGCTAAATCCAAAATAGTGGATTTGATAAAGACACACACACACACACACACACACACACACCCTGCACAAATGGCACACAGATTGTAAAGAAATAGAACAGGAAAAATCATATAGCAATCTCAGAATAGTTTTTTCCCCGCTTCAGGTTATTGGGCTCTTCCACTGAAGAAAAATGAAGGGAAATCAATCACTCGTATACAGGCTTTAAACAGACTTCTGAATTTTAGATATCCAGGAACTTTATGCTCAATTTTGAATGTATTTCACTCAAAGGTGGTTCCAAAGTTAATTTTTGGTGCAGAAAAGTGGGGCTTTGCAAATATTACCACAACTGAAAGAGTTCAAAGCCATTTTCTGAATTTGATTTTAGGGTACCAAAATCTACTGCTGCTTATTTAATCAAGCTCTGGCCTAATATATGTCAGGATGACTAATTATTGGTGCACACAACTAGTGGGGGAAGATAAGGCTCCCTAAGATTTGCCTTGAGGAACAGAAGGCACTAGCCCTGGGCACTTCCCTCTTTGAAAAGTCTTCACACGACTACTGCAGTATGGATGCTCAGTGGAGCCACTGAATCCACTTGGAAATGCAGCCAGAAACAGCTTCTCACAAAGAGTTCTAGATATAGGATCTCAAATGAACATCACTGCCCTTTCCTCTTCAAGTACTACAGGCTGGTTAAGAAGTGCAGAATGTCAGCATCAACATGAAAAAGACCTGACATTTTCCATTTACCTGACTCTGTTGTGAACAGATAGAGCCAAAACCCTTGGATAGTAACTAGGATTACACGTAACACGCCTAGGACATGCATCTCTCCTCACCGTGGGACTCTCAACAGCAGTCAACTGCTCAACGGTATTTGCCTTTCATGATGTTGATGCTCCAACTATGGATCTCAAGGTATTTAAATATCACATAGCTACTGGGCCGGTTCGCACGACATGACAGCCCACCGTGGGTTATTAAGGCTGCAGCATGTGTGGGGTGCCTACAGCTGTCATTTTCCATATCCAGCCCTAGAACAGACCATGGTTTATGTGAGGGTTGATTAACACCCATAGAACCCACACTCACTAGATTTGCATGATAGAACAACCCCCGAGCAGGGGTTGGATATGCAAAGTGGTGCCCATGGGCACCACGGTCTGAAATGAGGTAAATAAACTATGACAAGCCACACTGTGTCATGTGAACCAGATCAGTGTGTAACCCATGCTATATGTGCTTGTCTCCCCAAGGGTCTTGCCCCAGAAATATAGACAGAGGTGAGACACGCAAAGCTTGTAATGTACGCCAACAATCCCAAACTTGACAAAAGAATCTATACACGGGAGAACTACTTATATTTACACTGCTTTAGGCAGAACTTGTGATTTTTCCATAGAGCACAATCCTATGCAGCTCCTCTAAACTCATTGTAATTTATTTCTGTGCAGCTTGAGAGCAATTGGTTTATGAGACATTGCTTGAATTTTAAAAGAAGAGAACTAATTTATTCATGGAAAAAATCTATTGGAGGAGGTAAATGTTGGTAAAAGTTGAAAGTAAAATTATAGTCCTCAGTTTGTGACCCCTGGCATCAGTTTGTGACCCAAGGCCTCAGGCACATACGTAGCTAAGCTAAGCAGGGTAGCCAAATATCTTGGAATGCAAGCGTGTGACGATTCTAAATCCCACAGAATTTTGCGATCACATGAAAATGGTGCTTTGGAGAAAGAGCACCAGAGTAATTGCTTTGCATCCTTACTGGTGCCCAATAAAGTCTAAACCACGGCCCATGCTGTCTTCCCAACAACACCATCCAGCAACAAGACACAAAGCATGGAGTAGCCACTAACCTTGCTCACCACTATGGTAGGTCTTTTTGCCGGGTATGGATTCTTCTGTGAAGCAAAAACAAACAAGTAATGGCAGGGTCTGATGACAAGGGAGAAGGAAACCTGGCAAGGAAATCCATGTTGAATTCACCTCGCATATTTTGCTTCAGAAATTATGAGGAAAAGCCCCTCAGGAGAAGATATCTTTCAGATGATATTTATTCATTTATATCCCACCCTTTCTTGAGGAAGCTCAATAGAGCTTACATGAGTCCGGCCATCCCCCCCCCTCCCCATTTTATCTTCAAAATGTTTGAGTAGGTTACAGCCGTGTGACGCAGGTTATGCTGAGAGAGCCTAACCACGTGAGGTAGCGTAGTCTTAGTACTGAATCTATAGCATTCGTTCCAATCAAAGCAAAACTGGAACTATACATTGATTCTAGTGTTGAGCTGAACATTTCTCCTAAACCCATAACTGCTCCAAATTCATAAATAAACTCCCATTCCAATTTGTCAAAGGCCTTTGATGTGTCTAATGAAACAACATATTTCCTGTTTTTATTTTTATTTTTTTAACAATGTGCTATTACAAGTAGCAGCCTCCTTAGGGGAATCGATATCTGTCTTACTTTTATGAAACCAAAATGATCGCTATTGATACATTGATTTAAAATGTCATTTAGTCCAGAAGCAAGGATTCTTGTAAAAATGGTGTAATCAGTGGAAGGAGACAAAATACCTCTTGGAGGGAACTTGTTTCCCCACCTCTTCGAGACAAAACGTTTTTACAATATTGACAGTTCATAGTCATATCCCCACTCCTGACTGCATATATGTTACCCTGGTATACTTGACAGTTGTGGTCCACTGCCACAGTGGATGTCCACAAATGTTCCCACTGCCTATGTTTACCAGGCACAATCCCTATTTTTTGGTTCAGGTTGTGATTCCTCACCTCAGAGCACGGTGTGTATGCATGTGTGTGCAGGTGTGCGAGCGAGTGAGAGAGAGCGTGTGTGTGTGTGTGTGTTATACTGGCCCTTGAAGGGTGGTTCCCTCCCTCACCACCACACAGAAAAAAAGAAAATAAAATCCTTTGGTCCGTTCCAGGCCAGCTGGGTCTAGCAGTTCATGGGCTGTAGCTTGCTCGCTTGGCTCCTGAGTGTAATGATATGTGGTTTCTGTTGTATGGGGGGACACATTTGGATGTAACACAATCAGTTTTTGGATGATTCACTGTACTGTACTTTGCAGGAGGCCTGTTGGTTTGCTGGTGTTGAGACTCATGCAGGAAAAAGAGCTTTTAGAATCCTGAGCCTTGGAGTGTTCTCTCACAAATTTAAAAGGACACAAACACCACACTGAGGGCATCTAAGATCCTGCTCACAAGTATCTCCTTATTCCCTGCTTCCATCCACCTCCTCTTCCTCCTGTGGCCTAATATTGCCCTGCCTTGCCCATTGCTGCTCAGCCCTGTAGCCAGGGTGGGGCAAATGGGTGCATCGATTGCCGCACCCCTGGAATTGTGCTTCACCCCCACTAGGATTTTTTAAAAAGTTATCTTTTTAATTTGTGGCATGATAGACAAGCACAGCCTCCATTTAAAGAATGACAGCTTGTTTTAAGAAGAGGAACAATGTAAGAATAGTATAGGACCCTCTTATTCAGTGAACAAGGCAGGGCAAGTGCACAACAAAAGCCTCATCTGGAAGAGCCCCCAAAAGTCTGCTCACTCAAGACTTTCCCTGACTGGGGGTGGGGGTTTTTATGATCACAGTCACCCTATAATTACTTAAGCGATCCTGAAAAAAAAACCCAGTCTGTATAGTAATGTGGCCCTGGAAGAGCTGAATATTAGAATATTTTATTATGGGCTAGAGATAGACTCCACCCTTTGGACCGGTCCTTTTCACTTTCACTTGTGTTCTCTACCCAGCCAGCAACAAAGAAACATGTTTGTTTGCCTGCAGTAAGAAGTAAGGGTTTGTTTATTCTGCAATTATCATGACAAGTAGAGCAGGATTGGGTGCTTATTGCTAAAGGGTGAAATAAAGAGATAACTTAAAGTGATCTGAAAAAATATCTAACCCTTTGCTCTTCTAACGCACTCACTATACTTACAATCACAGTGGCTATTTTTTCTCTTCTTTTTCTTGAGCACTTGATGGCAAAGGATGAAAACAGCCCAAGAGGAATAGAAACACATTGTACTCTTTCTGGCGCCAGGTGAAGACCTTTCTAATTCTCCCAGACATTTTAATCATAATTATTTTAATCTTGTAGTTGTTTTTAACTCTGTTATTGTAACTGCTGCTGCTGACTCTGCTGTTTGTTTTTAATCTGTGGTTTTAAATTTTATATTTATTATATTGTATTTTATGGTTTTAGCTGTTGTAAACTGCCCAGAGAGCTTCGGCTGTTGGGCGGTATAAAAATGTATTAAATAAATAAATAAATAATAATAATGAACACTGCTGTGCACACTACAGATGGCTGGCTGGCTGGCCACCTAGGCTGTAACTTGGGACTAATTTCTGATATATTTTTTCCCCAATATGTGCAGCTCAGCAAGAGACCTTTCCCAGGTTTCTGGGCAGAAAAATCAACCCAGCAACCAGTAAAAAAACACATTCTAATTGCTTTCCACAATTACTTTCGAATCACTTAGCCCTTTATATAGCAACCAGTTAAAAAGTTTTCCCTTGATTGTCCAACAGGAAAGAAATCTAAAGGTCAGGAATAAAACAGGATGGAGGGACCCTCAAGGATGAGTTAACAAACACACCCTAAAGCATTTATCTTCTCTCTGCCCTTCCCCTAAACTTGTAGTATTGACAAGCTGGTTTTTTGGGTGGAATCTAAAACTGAGATACTTAAACCAGCATCAAAGCCAAGCTCAGCAGCTCACTGTCACTCCAAAGCAGTTCATGAAGAATCAGAACACGGGGGCAGGCCACAGATGAAAAAATGACCATCACTATAGGCAAAGTCGAGCTTTTGAGTCTGGTATTCCTGGGCATCTCTCAAAAAGGGGGAGTGAGACCATTCAACAGATTAAACTTCATTCTTACCCAAAGAGCAGTCTCCGCCAGTGAATGGGGTGGTGGTGGAGAGATTGGCTAGCGCCTTCCCCCCACCCCCAAATGCCCCACCTAGAAAAGTGGCTGCCCCACCTAACAAGGAAGGCTGGCTACGCGGCGGCGGCTGCACTGCCTACATCCATCCACTGACCCAACTCCCCAGACCCATCTCTAGAACACCAGCCGCACACCCTATTTCTTCCCCTTAAAAAATAATTCTGAATTCGTAGCTTGGATCGTTATTTTTCAGTTTTGTGGCTGCCAACCGCTTCTTCATTTTGAACATGTGCTCACTACGTGTTTAATGTAGTGTATGGTCATCCTCGTGGGTGCTATTAGAAATCAGCCTCAGGCTTCTTAGATTTGGTACTTGCTACCTCTGTTTCTCTCCTCCCACCTCCACAGGGAATATAAGACCTTTGGGAGACTTACAGGTAAGCATTGTTCCAGTGAAGCAGGACATTCCACCAGCAGTCGCCTCGCCGCCTTGCTTGTGAGACCCACTCCCTGCAATAGAAAGGTTCAACACCAGGTCAACAACTTCGAGAATCAAATCTGGGATCACCCAGAATGTGTCAACTTTTTAGCCAAGATCAAGTGTGGGCACAAGGTAGACCACTGCTGGAGTACTGGCCAATTTCTGTTGAGCCACCTAGTGCCACCAAGGTAGAGTGATGGGTAACACTCCGGTATCTTTTCCATTCTAATTTCCACGGCAAAATATATAGGATGTTCACCATAGAGATGCCAAGGATCAGAACAATGCCTCTGTGCATCCACAGAGAAGTGTGGCCAATAGGGGATTTCATTTTAACACTATAAGTGTTAAAATTCACTGTGTGTGACTTTAGAACTGTTTTTCGAGTATCTCCGCAGTGCCTGCTGATACCACAAGTGCAAAGAATCCAAAGGGCATCTTCTTGCAAAGAATGCTGGACCAGGTGTATGTTGGTGTACGAGAATAAAACAAATGCTAGACTTCTTCAAACCTTCTTAACTGAGACAACATACTCAGGCTCGCCTAACAGATCAGGTTAACAATTAAGCAATCTGATTAATGCATACAGCTTCATCAATGTAAGACACGTACTAGTAAAACTGGAATCCCATTTTAAAAAAAAGAGTACGGTAGCTTGTGCAAGACAGCCCTCTCGTGGCAGTGAGAAGAGGTGGAAAGGAAGGTCGTGGTCTCCCTGTGGGAGACTGTGGCCAGTTTCCAGTGGGCCACACAGGGCTTGGCTGTGCTTGGGTGGCCGGGTGACCGGCCAGATGGGGGATTAATAAATATAAGAAATAAATAAATAAATTCCTGCCATTCATGCTGGACTAGCTGGGCCATGCGATGTGCAGATTTTGGTAAATCCGTTCCGACTGTGTTTCACCCATTCCGTCATCCACTTGTTGACAGAATCTGATTTATTTTTATTTATTTTATTTATTTATTTATTTATTTATCAATCGCCCATCTGGCCGGCCACCCGGCCACCCTGGGCGATGTACAATTAAAATACAGCAAAACAACACAATAAAATATAATAATTAAAACAATATAAAAAATCCTCATTAAAAACCTAACCCACCCCATATTCCCGCCTGAACAGCCATGTTTTTAATGCACAGCGTACGCTCATCACGGAGGGGGCATGGCGAAGGTCACTAGGGAGGGAGTTCCATAATGTGGGGGCCGCCACAGAGAAGGCCCTCTTCCTAGTCCCCACCAGCCTGGCTGCTCTGGCTGATGGGAGAAGGCCGTCCGTGGCAGACCTTGTTGAGCGGCCTACTTGATGTTGCTGGAGGCGCTCCTTGAGATAAGCTGGGCCGGAGCCGTGTAGGGTTTTAAAGGTCAAAACCAACACCTTGAATTCGGCTCGGCAAGCAACTGGTAGCCAGTGCAACTCATTAAGCACTGGCGTGATGTGATCACGCCGGCGGCTGCCCTTAATCAGGCGAGCCGCCGCGTTCTGTACCAGCTGAAGCTTCCGGACCGTCTTCAAGGGTAACCCCACGTAGAGCGCATTACAGTAGTCTAGGCAAGAGGAGACCAAGGCATGAACCACTGATGGGAGCAGGTGATTAGGAAGGTAGGGGCGCAGCTGCCGTATCAGATGGAGTTGATACAGCGCCGCCCGGCTCACAGCTGCCACCTGAGCCTCCATGGACAGCTGGGAGTCTAGAATGACCCCCAAGCTGCGGACCTGGTCCTTCAGGGTAGATGTACCCCATTCAGCACCAGGTCAACATCCCCTAACCTTCCCTTGTCCCCACCAGAAGTACCTCGGTCTTGTCGGGGTTCAGTTTCAGCATTTATACCCCGCCTTGCTTCCTGCAAGGAACCCAAGGCGGCTTACACAATCCTCCTCCTCCTCTCCATTTTATCCTCACAACAACCCTGTGAGGTAGGTTAGGCTGAGAGTCAGTGACTGGCCCAAAGTCACCCAGTGAGTTTCATGGCCGAGCAGGGGACTAGAACCTGGGTCTCCTGAGTCACAGTCCAATGTACGAGAATTTCGTTCCATCTGTGCTAATATGCACATTAGCACAAGTGCAAATCTACAGAAATCCCCCACCACCGCTGCCAAAGTTTAAAACCAGTCCATGGAATCCAAGCGACTCGGTAAAAGGCGGTCTGCTGCGTCGGATTCATAGAAAAGTGAACTCATTTTAATCCATTGTGGATTTCTCTGACAACCCTATCTGGGCCTTCATCTGGTCCAGGAAGACAGTTTTGATGTTCTTAAGCTAGAGGATTGCTTCACATCAGCAAGTTTCACCTCAGCTTTCAAAAGTTGCTGAATATGCACCCTTGATTTCTAAATTTACAAGACTTCAGTCAACCACGGGCGTTCTAGAGAAATAGAAGAAGCAGCCCACACAGTAATGAATTGAACCCATGCCTGTTTGAGACTTCTCCATCCTGCAGGTACCAGATATACCAGGACAGGACACAGGTGCTACCGGGAGGGAGGGAGGGAAGACAGAGAGAGATTTGAACTCTACTGTCTATCCATTTTTCTGCGTCTGGCCACAACTGGTCATTTCTCCAAGTTTAGACTGTACCTGTTTAATTCTGGATGTGGTTTGGGCTCTTGTGCCCAGGGCCGGTGCTACCATTAGGCCAACTAGGCAGCTGCCGAGGGCACCGGGCTAAAGGGGGCGCCAGAAACGCCTTGGGGAAAAAATACAGCGCTCTCAAGTGGGAAGGGGGGGCGCTAAATATCTGATCTTGCCGAGGGCACCAAACTGCCTTGCACCAGTCCTGTCTAGGGTGCTACTGCTATGGTTGAGCAAACAAGGAAATCTGAAAACGCCCCTTTGTTCAAACTTTTGAGTATTCCGTTTTATGTTTAAATAAGCAGGTGGGGAGACGGGCCCCAGCAGTGGATGGCTGTCTTGAACAGCAAGTATGATAAAATTAAACAGACAAATAACACAAGGTTCTCAACTCCTATCTGCCTCTCTCCTCTGCAGTCAGTCTCTCTCTGGCTCTAGCTGACCACACCCCACACAAATAAAGCCCTCCCAAGATTGGAAGGTTATAACCATGTGACCTTGAACAGGAGAAATAATACTTAACTTCTATTGGGTGAACTGAAACTCACAAACGCCCCCTCCCATCCTGAAATGTTTGGGCCTTCAGGCTTCAACTAATTTAGGGAAGTGTTTGGGCCTACAGGCTTCAACTAACCTAAGCCTATGTAGGCCTCAATCCTTCACATCTTCTCTTCAAGTGGAACAATTTCCCTTTTACAGAAGAGAATTGTGAAACGTTAACCTACACAAAAAGGCAACTGTTTTTTGTTTTTTTTTAATCTCTTAGACAAAGCATCGGCTATCACATTCGCCTTCTTAGGCACATGTTCAATGTTCATTTGAAATTCTTGCAATTTCTAAGACCATCTCTGAAGCTTGGAATTGATATTTTGCATTGTTTGTATTCATTGTAAGGCATGATGATCAGTCCATAAAGTAAATTCTTGCTTAAAAACATAAGGCTTGAGCTTGTCCAGAGCTCACACTACTGCCAGACATTCTTTTTGGATGGTAGACAGGTTTCTCTCCCTGGGTAAGAGCTTCTTACTCAGGTAGGCTACCGGATGTTTAACAGAGTCATAGTCTTGTAACAATACTGCACCTATGCCAGTCTCAGAGGCATCTGTAGCCACAATAAAGGTTTTTTCAAAGTCAGGTGCTCTTAACACGGGCTTTGAGCTTAAAATGTCTTTTAGTCTATCAAAAGCTCTTTGACATTCATCAGTCCACACAATTTTGTCAGGTTTACATTTCTTGGTTAAATCAGTCAAAGGTCTAGCAATTTCACTAAAATGAAATTTATTTCATTTATTTATTACAGGAGATTTATTTCAAATCTCCTGTAATACCCAGCAAATCCCAAGAATGACCTGACTTGTTTCTTGGTTGTAGGTATGTCCCAGGCTCTGATAGCTTTAACTTTGTCCCATAATGGTGTGATATGACCATTTCTAACCCTGTGCCCTAAGTATACTACCTCTGGCATTCCAAACTGACATTTGCTTAGTTTTACTGTTAGACCCGCCTCACGTATAGCTTGCAATACTGTTCTTAGGTGTACCAAGTGATCTTCCACATTTTCACTAAATATGGCTATATCGTCGATAAAGGCCACTGCAAATGCACTCAATCCATTTAGCAATCGATTGATTAGCCTTTGGAAGGAGGCAGGACTGTTCCTTAATCTAAAAGGCAACACGTTAAATTCGAATAACCCATCAGGTGTGACAAACGCTGTTTTGGGTTTGGCAGCTTCATCTAGGCTCATCTGCCAAGACCCCTTGCACAAATCAAGAGTGGAAATTATTTTAGCAGCTCTTCCTGGGCCTTAAGTTGCTCCTGTTCCAGTCGGAGCTGTTCCCACTCTAACCTGGTCTCTTCTTCTTTCTGCTTTGTCACTAGCCGCAGTTCCTGTTCACGGAGCTCCCATTCTTTTGTTTGAGGTCCTGCTACACTAGGGCTAGAGGGTGCAGCTCCTTCTATTGCCGCCTGGGAGATCAGCATAACTTTCAGTTCTTCTGCTGTTTTCTCCTCCCATGGCAAATTGTCCTTTTTTTTACACTGCTCAATCAGGGCAGTTTTGTTCATGGAGAGATGTTGGCTCATTTTAATAGCCTCACTGGGTCCCTATTCCGCAGGCCCGAAGTTAAAACATACACTGCTTTTGCCAGCTCTATTAGTAAAAAACCCAATTACTGTTTGGAGTGCTTAATCTCACTGTTCAAGATCCCACAGCTGCCACCATCTGTCAAGGTTCCGCTACTGCAGGGACCTGCCTTTGGAAGATCTCTGCCTCTTCTCAAAGCTTCTCCCGTTCCAGGAGATCAAATCCTTTGCCTGTTTCCAGTAGCATGGGAATAGGCTTCAGGCGTGGTGAATAAGTCACTCCAACAACTCAGGGTAAACAACAACACTTTACTTATTACATTAGGGTATTTACACAATAGAGCAGTTATAATTCAAAAGCAAGTATGATAAAATTAAACAGACAAATAACACAAGGTTCTCAAACTTAACTCCTATCTGCCTCTCTCCTCTGCAGTCAGTCTCTCTCTGGCTCTAGCTGACCACATCCCACACAAATAAAGCCCTCCCAAGATTGGAAGGTTATAACCATGTGACCTTGAACAGGAGAAATAATACTTAACTTCTATTGGGTGAACTGAAACTCACAAACGCCCCCTCCCATCCTGAAATGTTTGGGCCTTCAGGCTTCAACTAATTTAGGGAAGTGTTTGGGCCTACAGGCTTCAACTAACCTAAGCCTGTGTAGGCCTCAATCCTTCACAACAATACATACATCCTTTCTTCCCCTGCCATAGTCCTGATGAGAATCGCACAGCCCTCCTGCACCTGCTACTAATCCTCTGTTGGTGTTCTTTGGGAAAACACAGGCATGGATTCTAATGACACATTTGATGTCATTTGGCTAGGACTCTCAAGCGCAGTGAACTGGTCAAAGGTGTTTGCCTTTAATGGGGACTGGATGATGTTGTTGACGCTCCAACTACTGACCTCAAGGACTTTGAATATCACACAGCTTCTGTGTAATACTTGTCACGTGTGCTTGTCTCCTGAAGGGAAAAGGTCATGCCCGAAAAATATCAACAGAGGTGAGACACGACACCCAAAGCTGTATGCCAACAGTCCCAAACATTCAGGGTAAATAACAACACTGCACTGTTTGTGATGGAATAAGGCCTATTTAAATCCATCCATCTTTCCGCAAAGCAGGAACCCCTGGAGATGTCTAAAATATGCTAAACAATTTTGTCTGGGAAGTGGGATCTAATGAAAGCAAATTCCTCTTTAGTGAGACATCTTGTAATGTAAGGAGCACAGTGGTGCCCCTTGAAGTTAAGGCAAGTCACACAAAAAGGGTTTCACTTTTATAAGCTTCCGGATTCTAGTGTTTGTAACAATGGCATGTGTTGAACTAATAACTTGAAACAAGGCAACCATGACCTACTTCATAAGGTCTACAATCGTGCCAAAGTTCAATCTGATCTGATAAAAATGACACACTTACTCTTTTTACTCCAATGTGCAGTATGGCATATCATATATTTCTTTCACATTTGGGTGAAAACTGCTGTACTCATTCAGGCTTCTTGAGGAAGGCAATCCTACATTCATTGAGTGAAGTTCTGAGCAGCAGCAATTCAAAGGTTATTAAGGCTTTCCTGCCCCATCAAAGTCTATGGCAGCAACTGCTGGCAGGATTCTGTTGTGAACGCTCAGTTTCATTTTGAAGCTAGAACGTTGCCAGTGTTTTCAGAGGGATTCTGTGTTGCAGAGGGAATCTAGTGGATTCTATGTACAGCGGCTAGGCTATTTCTTTCGTTATACTGAAATGTGACCTTACAAGGTCCGACTACATGTTAATACACGAACTGGAATTCTAGCATTGGGGGGAGGTAGGTGGGTGTGAACCCTTTCCACCTCTCCATGATGTCTGGAGCACAATTCTTTTTGGCCCCGAGGAGTTAGTTACCGGAGGAGATGCTGAGGAGGAGCGGAGGGTTTGAGAGAGGGAAGCGATTGCAGAGACTACAGGGACAGGGAGCACATTAAAAGCGGCCGCTAGAGAAGTCTGTGGGGGGATCTGATTGACAGCCAGATCTGTTGGATGCAGCATTCATCCAACAGCAGCGTGAGGCCAGAGAATGACAGGCGGAGGCCTACAGACAGATGCATTCCAGCCCAGGGATGTGTAGCAGCAGGTCCCTCTATTTTATAGAGATGCACCTCACATTATATAGTTGTTTGAATTATGCAGTTGACTCTATTGCTTCCTTTCCTCTTTCCCCTTCATTAAATAAATTATTCTTACCAAGTACTTTTGACCTTCATTAACATTTTGATTCAGTTTTCATTTTTGGTGTGTAGATACATTTGGAAAAGGAAACTATACACACACAAGAACTACTTATATTTAGAGTGGCAGAAGTAGTAACTTTTCAGAAGAGTACAATTCTATGCGAGCCCCACTAAACGCACTACAATTTATTTCTGTGTAGATTAAGAGCAGTAGGTTCATGAAAAATTGCATTGATATTTTTTTTTTAAAAAAACTGTAACCCATTTACTTATCTCCCCCACAAAAAAAAGTATTGTGGGAAGTAAATGTAGGTAAAACTTGAAAGTAAAATAAATACTCCTCACTGTGTGACCCATGGCGTCTTACAAAAGGCACATATGTAGCACATGTGTAGCTCATCTAAGCAGGGTAGCCTTAAATCTCGGAATGCAAACGTGTGACGATACTGAATCCCACAGAATTTTGCGATCATGCAAAAAGGCTTTGTTAGAAAAGCACCAGAGTTGCATCTCTTTGCATCCTGGGCCCCAATAAAGTCTAAACCACAACCCATACTGTCTTCCCATCAAGAAGAAGCAGCAAGACACAGAGCACGGAGTAGCCACTAACCTTGCCTGCCACAGTGGTTGGTCGGCTTTTTGTGATGCATGGATTCTGTGAAGCAAAAACAAACAACAATGATGACAAGGGGAAAGGAAACCTGGCAAGGAAATCCACAATGAATGAGTTCACCTCACATATTCCTTCAGGAAATGATGTGGAAAAGACCCTCAGGGAAAAATGACCCTTCAATAATTTATTGTTTTTAAAACAATTTGTTCTTAGAAAGCCGTCACAACACGATTTTCTGTTTTTCTGAAATCCCAGCTCCCCCGGGTCTACAGAATGAAATCTCTGCTCCCCCTCCCCGGGACTACACAATGAAATCCCAGCTCCCCCAGGACTGCACAATGAAATCCCAGCTCCCCCGGGACTGCACAATGAAATCCCAGCTCCCCTGTGTAGGTGTAGGCTCCTGCAGCAATTCATATGAAGATTCTAAATGAGGTAGGAGTGATTTGCATAACCGCTCCTAGGTCATTTTGCCCATTAGCTATCTGAGAGCGAGCCATACAGGCTGATTGTTTTTCGGAGATTTAACCCCACCAGTATTTGCCCTTGGATGATGAAGAGTATGTGTGCCAAGTTTGGGGCAGATCCGTCCAACCGTGTAGGAGCCTATGTGACGCACACAAATGCATAAACAAACATGCAAACTTTCACATTTATATAGTAGACTAGCTTTTGCCCGTGGCTTCGCTCGCATGATGAAGAGTGACCGTGCCAAGTTTGCATGGGTCGTCATTTTCCTATAGGCACTATTTGTTCAAAATTCCTTAAGGTCGCTGACCGTTGTTTTGAATTGCTCCATAGGAAAGGTCCCCCGGGACTACATAATGAAATCCTAGCTCCCCCAGGACTACCAGCTCCCCCGGGGCTTCCAGCTCCCCTGGGACTGCACAATGAAATCCCTGCTCCCCCCCCCCCAGGACTACGCAATGAAATCCCAGCTCCTCCCCCAGGATGACAACAACTACTACTACTACTACTATTATTATTATTAATAATAATAATAATAATAATAATAACAACAACAATAACAATAATAATAATTTTATTTATATACCGCCCAACAGCTGAAGCTCCCTGCGTGGTTTACAACAATCCATAAAAACATACAATAGAATATACAATAAAACCATTATACAAAATTTAAAAACCCAATTTTAAAAACAAACATATAAATAAACAGATAGTGCAGCGAGACCAATTTAAAAAAAGCAACAACCCCACCATACACTATGTAGGGTTAAAGGCCTCAATATAGAGGGCAGTCTTAACCTGGCGCCGAAAAGATTGTAAAGTTGGCACCAGGCGGGCCTCAGGAGGGAGCTTGTTCCAGAGTTCGGGGGCTACCACAGAGAAGGCCCTCCTCCTTGTCGCCGCCTGACGAGCCTCCCGTGGAGGCGGCAACCGGAGGAAGGCCCCAGATGTTGAGCGTAGTGACTGGGTAGATTGTGGTTGGGAGAGGCGTTCTGTCAGGTATTGTGGTCCCAAGCCGTGTAGGGCTTTAAAGGTTAAAACCAGCACCTTGAATTGGGCTCGGAAGCATACAGGCAGCCAGTGCAAGTGGGCCAAGACTGGTGTTATGTGTTCTGACCTTCTGGTCCCACTAATAAGTCTGGCTGCAGCATTCTGCACCAGCTGCAGCTTCCGAACAGTCTTCAAAGGCAGCCCCACGTAAAGTGCATTGCAGTAGTCCAGCTTTGAGATTACCAGAGCGTAGATTACTGAAATCAGGCTATCCCTGTCCAAATAGGGGTGTAGCTGGGCCACCAGCTGAAGCTGGTAGAAGGCACTCCGAGCCACTGAGCCTCAAGTGACAAAGATGGCTCCAGGAGCACCCCCAAGCTAAGAACCTTCTCCTTCAACGGGAGTGCAACCCCATCCAGAACAGGTTGAACACCCTCCATCCGGTCAAAGGAACCACCCACTAACAGCATCTCAGTCTTGACTGGATTGAGCCTCAGTTTGTTAGTCCTCATCCAGTCCATTGTCGCAGCCAGGCACTGGTTCAACACATCCACAGCCTCACCTGCTGAAGATGAAAAGGAGAAATAGAGCTGCCAGCTGCGTGTCATCAGCGTACTGATGGCAACGCACTCCAAAACTCCGGATGACCCCGCTCAGCGGTTTCATGTAGATATTAAATAGCATGGGGGATAAGACCGACCCCTGAGGAACCCCATACTGGAGAGTCCACGGGGCCGAGCAATATTCCCCAAGCACCAGGAGCTTGCCATCCAAGTAGGAGCGGAACCACTGCAATGCAGTGCCCCCCACCCCAACTCAGACAGCCTCCCCAGAAGGATACCATGGTCGATGGTATCAAAAGCCGCCGAGAGATCCAGGAGTATCAACACTCCCCCTGTCTCTTTCCCGACATAGGTCATCATACAGGGCGACCAAAGCTGTTTCCGTGCCAAAACCAGGCCTGAACCCCGACTGAAATGGATCCAGATAATCAGTCTCATCCAAGAGTGCCTGGAGATGGTTAGCCACTACCCGCTCTAGGACCTTGCCCAGGAAAGGAACATTCGCTTCCGGCCTAAAGTTATTAAGATCTTCCGGGTCCAGAGAGGGTTTCTTTAGGAGTGGCCTCACCACCGCTTCCTTCAAGCGGCATGGGGCCACTCCCTCTTGCAAGGAGGCATTGATCACCTCCCTGGCCCAGCCGGCTGTTCCCTCCCTGCTAGTTTTTATAAGCCAAGAGGGGCAAGAATTCAGTGCGGAAGTAGTTGCACGAACCTGTCCAAGCACCTTGTCAACATCCTTGAGCTGTACCAACTGAAACACATCCAAGAAAAACTGGCCAGACTGTGCTCTAGGAACCTCACCTGATTCAACTGCCATAATATTGGAGTCTAAGTCCCGGCGGATGCAAGAGATTTTTTCCTGAAAGTGCCTAGCAAACATTTCACAGCGGGCCTCAGAGGGGTCCAGAATGTCCTTGGGGCCAGCATGTAATAGGCCCCGGACAACCCTAAAAAGCTCCACTGGGCGGCAAATAGAAGATTGGATAGAGGCAGTGAGGTGTTGTTTCTTTGCCGCTCTCACTGCCCCAAAATATATCTGATTGTAGGCACAAACCAGGGCTCGATTGCATCCACTAGGAGTTTTCCTCCATCTGTACTCCCTGCCGTCACCTGCTTTGTTTCATCGCTCTCAGCTCCGGGGTATACCACGGAGCCGTACGAACTCTACTACAGAGAGGGCGCTCAGGAGCAATCGTGTCAACCGCCTGGGTCATCTCCCTATTCCAGAGATCGACCAGGGATTCATAGAATCATAGAAAAGTAGAGTTGGAAGGGGCCTACAAGGCCATCGAGTCCAACCCCCTGCTCAATGCAGGAATCCAGGTCAAAGCATCTCTGACAGATGTCTGTCCAGCTGCACCTTGAATGCCTCCAGACTGGGAGAGCCCACCACCTCCCTAGGTAGTTGATTCCATTGTCTTATTGCTCTGACAGTCAGGAAATTTTTCCTGATGTTTAGGTGGAATCTAGGTTCCTGTAACTTGAGCCCATTATTCCGTGTCCTGCAAACTGGGATGACCGAGAAGAGATCTTTGCCCTCCTCTGTGTGACATCCCTTCAAATACTGGAAGAGTGCGATCATATCTCCCCTCAGTCTCCTCTTCTGAAGGCTAAACATGCCCAGTTCTTTCAGTCTCTCCTCATAGGGCCTTGTTTCCAGTCCCTTTATCATCCTTGTTGCCCTCCTCTGAACCCTCTCCAGTTTGTCTATGTCCTTGTTAAAGCGAGGTGCCCAGAACTGGACACAGTACTCAAGATGAGGCCTAACCAGTGCCGAGTAAAGGGGAATTATCACTTCCCGCGATTTGGAAGCTATACTTCTATTAATACAGCCCAAAATTGCATTTGCCTTCTTTGCAGCCACGTCGCATTGCTGGCTCATATTCAGTTTGTGATCTACCACAATTCCAAGATCCTTCTCACTTGTAGTATTGTTGAGCCAAGTGTCCCCCATTCTGTAACTCTGCATTTGGTTTCCTCTCCCTAGGTGCAGCACTTGGCATTTATCCCTGTTAAATTTCATTCTGTTGTTTTCGGCCCAGCGCTCCAGCCTATCGAGGTCACTTTGAATTTTGTTTCTGTCTTCCAGAGTATTAGCTGTTCCACCCAACTTTGTGTCATCTGCAAATTTGATAAGCATTCCCTGTACCTCCTGATCCAAGTCATTAATAAAAATGTTGAAGAGCACCGGGCCCAGGACCGAGCCCTGTGGTACCCCGCTCGTTACCTCTCCCCAGTTTGAGAAGGAACCATTGATAAGCACTCTTTGAGTCCGATTCTTTAGCCAATTGTGGATCCACCTGATAGTTGTTCCATCTAGCCCACTCTTAGCTAGCTTACTAATCAGGATATCATGAGGCACTTTGTCGAAAGCTTTGCTGAAGTCCAGGTATATAATGTCCACAGCATTCCCACAGTCCACAAGGGAGGTTACCCGATCAAAAAATGAGATCAGATTAGTCTGACAGGATTTGTTCTTGACAAATCCATGCTGGCTTCTAGTAATCACTGCATTGTTTTCAAGGTGCTTGCAGACTGACTTCTTTATAATCTGCTCCAAAATCTTCCCAGGGATTGATGTCAGACTGACTGGCCTATAGTTCCCAGGTTCCTCCTTCTTGCCCTTTTTGAAGATGGGAACAACATTTGCCCTCCTCCAGTCGTCTGGCACTTCACCTGTCCTCCATGATTTCTCAGAGATAATAGACAGTGGTTCTGAGAGTTCTTCTGCCAGTTCCTTTATTACTCTAGGATGCAGCTCATCAGGCCCTGGAGATTTAAACTCGTTCAGAGTAATCAGGTGCTCCTTAACCATTTGCCTATCAATCTCAAGCTGCAATTCTGCCCCTTCAGTCTGCACTTCAGGTTTGCCAGGGGGGTCATAGACCCTCTTTTGGGAGAAGACCGAGCCGAAGTAGGAATTGAACACTTCTGCCTTTTCTTTGTCTTCTGTTATCAATTTGCCATCCTCATTGCGTAGTTGAACCACCAGTTCTTTCTTCTGTCTTTTACTGTGCATGTATCTGAAGAAAGCTTTTTTGTTGCTTTTAGCATTCCTCGCTAACCTTAGCTCATTCTCAGCTTCGACAGGACCACCAGCCATATCAGCCGGAAACCCCCCAAGGGCCCTCTGGAATCCATCCGGATCCATCAGCCTTCGGGGGCGGACCATCTTAATAGGTCCCCCACCCTTGCAGAGGGGGAAGTTGCCGTCAGTCTAAATCTCAACAGGTAGTGATCTGACCATGACAAGGGGACCGATTCAAAGTCCCCCACCTTCAGATCACCATCTCCATGCCCGGCTGAAAAAACCAGATCCAGAGTGCACCCTGCTGCATGTGTTGGGCCGAAGACATGTTGGGACAGTCCCATGGTTGTCATGGGGGCCATGAAATCCTGAGCCGCCCCAGATAGTGTGCCCCCGGCATGAACGTTAACATCCCCCAGGACCAGCAGCCTGGGGGACCTCAACATCGCCACCGAGACCCCCTCTGTCAGCTCAGCTAGGGAGTCTGTTAGGCAGCGGGGTGGGCGATACACCAACAGAATCCCCAATCTGTCCCGCTGGCCCAACACAAGGTGCAAACACTCCAGACCAGTAGTCAGACGGACGGGGAGCCTGGAGAGAGAGAGAGAATTCCTATAGACCACGGCAACCCCCCCTCCCCAGCCCTCAGGTCTACCCTGATGCTGCACCAAGTACCCCAGTGGGCAGAGCTGGGAGAGGCTAACTCCTCCCTGTTCTCCCACCCAGGTCTCGGTTATGCGTGCCAGATCGGCCGCCCCATCCACTATTAGGTCATGGATGAGGCAGGTCTTATTTTGGACCGATCTGGCATTCAAAAGCAGCATCCGGAGACCCGAGGGCAGGCTGATAGGCCAACCACCAAACCTGCGGGTGCGAGGAGGGGCGGAAGAAGGCACAGCCATTAACTGTCTGGGCCGTGTTCCCCTTACCTGGCTAGCCCTCCTCCCAACGCCATATCTCCCCCTACCCGTCACTACACCAATTGGAGCCCCCATACACACATCCCCAGACCACATAACTGCCCTCCAGGGCACATCCTCAGGGGAAGGGGGAAAAAACAATCCTCCCCAAGTAGTGGCAAATGTTAGGGGGGTGGCCCTTGCCCTTGTAGCTCTCCCCGAGGTGGCTCTCCCCAAAGGTGTCATCCCCTGCCGGGGCATCGCCGCCCCGCTCCTCGGGCCGCAGATGTAGTCTCTTGCCCTGGCGAGAGCAGCTGGCACAGGTCCACCAATCAGTCCGAGGAGAGGCAACCCCCCCTGGGTGCTGCAGACTTCAATGGGAAGCAGGGCCCCAGTCCAGCAAGGCGTAACCAGGGAGGGGGAAAAAGCTGGCTGGAGTTGGTAGGTTACCAGCTTACCTCCCTCCCTGGAGTGTGCCCCAAATGCTGGCTGGGCTTGCAGGTCTCTATTGCAGGACTACACAATGAAATCCCTGCTCCCCCCCTCCAGGACTGCACAATGAAATCCTTGCCCCCCCCCCGGGACTACACAATGAAATCCCTGCTCCCCCCCGGGACTACACAATGAAATCCCTGCTCCCCACCCGGGACTACACAATGAAATCCCTGCTCCCCCCCTCCAGGACTGCACAATGAAATCCTTGCCCCCCCCCCGGGACTACACAATGAAATCCCTGCTCCCCTCCGGGACTACACAATGAAATCCCTGCTCCCCCCCTCCAGGACTGCACAATGAAATCCTTGCCCCCCCCCCCGGGACTACACAATGAAATCCCTGCTCCCCCCCTCCAGGACTGCACAATGAAATTCCTGCTCCCCCCCCCCCCCCGGGACTACACAATGAAATCCCTGCTCTGCCTTGGCTTTGGTTCATATGAACATTCTGTTTTGACACAGGAGAGATTTGCATATCCGCTTCTGATTGGCCCCTGTGGTAGTTCATACGAACATTTTATATGCCGTTGGAGCGATGTGTATAACCGCTCCTGAATGGCCCCTGCGAACATTCCAAGTGACACCATTGGCTCTCATCTATTTTGGGCCATACAGGCACAGCGAGGGTTTTTCGGAGATTTGAACCCACCAGTCTTTGTCCTTGGCTGATGGAGAGTATGCATGCCAAGTTTGGGGCAGATCCGTCAACCCCACACACAGCAGTCATTCAGTCAGGCAGTTATTTTAAAAGTTTCCCTCCCTTTTCACCCCCTCAGAGAACATTCTAAATGGCCTAGGGGAGATTTGCATACCCAGCCCTATTGGCCCCTGCAGGAATTCATACAAACATTCTAAGTGTCGTATGGGCTATTTGCATAACTGCTCCTATTGGCTCCTGCAGCAATTCTGAGGTGAGGCCGATTTGTATAACTGCTGCCCTGTTGTTTTGCCCATAGGAGATATGATTGGGGGGGGCGATTCTGCCCCCTTTTTTCACCCCCTTAGGGACGGAATTTCCAAAAATCCTTCCTTAGTGGGGCTCTACGTCATAAAAGCAATGTTCCTTCAAAACTTCACGTTCCTAGATTAAACGGTTTGAGCTGGGCGTTTATGAGTCAGTCAGTCAGTCAGTCAGGACACTTTCTTTTATATATATAGATTTGTACTGTGAAGTCTCTTTTTGTTCTGTTTATATTGTATCTGTACTGTGAAGTCTCCTTGTGTTCATATTATATTGATATTGTGAATTTCCCATTGATAACTGCTGGTCAAGTATTTGGTTTATATGAATATTACCAAGAAACTTCATTATATATCCAGTGCATTGTGATTGGTTCTTTCCACTTATAGTGGTTTGTTTGAATTCTATATGGTGGAGTGACTGGCACGGGCTCAGTGCCCCCGCCATGATCATGATGAGCTCATTTGTACTTGCTGTGGCTCCCCCCTTTCCCTGTTTTTTTTTGGAGATTGTGTTTCATGATCTCTGATTAGACATCTAGTGACAGCCCCTTCAAAGTGCTCAGGCAGCACATTGGAGGGCCTATTACTGGTTCATCAACACTTTTTATTTCTTTATTTAAGGTTTGCACCCCAAATGTGCTCAGATTTTGTTGGGGTTTTTTCTTCTTCTAATCAAGCATGTGCACTTGTGCCCGTCCGCAGATCCACAATGGCTTGCCTTGCCTCCCCTGGGCAATGTCCCGGGGGGGGCGGGTCCGCTGTCTAAGTACAGTAGGCACCCCTCATGGGAATTGACCCAGAGAGGGTGCCAACAAGAGCTTTATGGTTGCCTTTGGTTTCTCTTGACACCTGTCAAGAGAAATAAACCATCCATGATCTTTGCTCGCAAAAAGGCGGTGACCTGTAGATCACCCCCTTGATCCTCAGGGTTTTCCCACCCTTTCCTGAGACTTTAGGTGCAAGACAATGTTATAAAAAGTATTTTCAAAAGCCATTTCCATACAAACGTATAGACAGACAGCACACACATGCACACACACAATGTTAAGCCATCAACAATAAGAGAATCCAGGACCTAATTAAACCTGATCATATCCTGCCAAATGCCTGAGAATTTTCAGGAGGGAGGTCCACTCCAGAATACATCTTCCCCTCATATCCCGCCCACGTTTTCCCACTGCTTCTTCTGTCTTTTTCTCCACCACAGGAAATCCATTCTCCAAGAAAATACAAAATAGTGGCACTATGCCTTCTGATAGTTAGCGCTAGGACTGCTCTGTCAGGAAATACTCTCCATATTTTCCTCACTAATAGAATTTTTGCTCTGCTAAGAAAAATGATGGAAGAAGTGGTGGGAACCCCAGGAGGGCTACAAACGGAAGATCACATCCTCCGGAGCGCCTGTCAAGTTCTGTGACTGAGGCCGTGCAATCGCATGATAAAAGCCTCGACTAGACGCACCCCGTGTCTCCTGAGTGGGTTCACCTTGCAAAGGATGTATCTTGTCTCAAAAGTGCACATGCATCAGAGTCTGTCGCTGCTGAGGATTATTTTGAACATGTGCCCATTAACTTTTTCTGTGACGTGTTTAATGTAATGTATGGTCATCCTCTTGGATTCTATTAAAACTTGGCTTCAGGCTTCTTGGATTTGGCACTTGCTACCCCTGTTTTTTCTCCCTACCTCTCTCCCCATTAGACCTTTGGGAGACTTACAAGCAAACGATGTTCTTGTGATGCTTTAAACTCCAAGAGCAGACGCCTGGCTGCATTGCTGGTGACACCCAGTGCCTGCAATAGAAAGGTTCAACACCAGGTCAACAACTCAAGAATCAAATCTGGGATCACCCAGAATGTGTCAACTTTTTAGGCAAGATCAAGTGTGGGCACAAGGTAGGCCACTGCTGGAGTACTGGCCAATTTCTGTTGAGCTACCAAGTGCTGCCAAGGTAGAGTGATGGGCAGCACTCCAGGATGTTTTCCACTCTAATCTCCATGGCAAAATTCCAGTTTAAAAAAGAGAGTAGATTTCACATAACAAACCACTCCTGGCATTGAGAAGGGGGGAGAAGTAGACTGTGATCTACCTGTGGGACACTGGCCAGTTACCAGTGGATTACATAAGGCTTAGGGGTGCTTGGGATTCTTGCAATTCATGCTAGACTAGCTGAGTCAGATAGGGCTGTACAGATTTTGTTCAATGCATGTCATCTGTGTTTTTCAGATTAACAAGACTTTTTCGTTCCATTGTTCGCTCATTGACAGAATCTGGGTTGTTTTAGGGATGTGTGTGTGTGTGTGAGAGAATTTTGTTCCACTGGCGCAAATGCGTTTTTGCCCTGATGCACACTTTCAGTAATGACATTTTAGCCCAACTGCACATTTGTGGAATTCCCCTCAAAAAGTAAAAATCAGTCTGCAGAATCTGCGCAACTCGGAAAAAGCCGGTCCGCTGTGGAATCGTATTCATAAAAAGGTCATATTCATAAAAATCCAAAGACATTTGAATTTGTTGTGGATTTCTCCAACATCCCTATGACTGGGCCTTCATCTAGCCAGGAGGACAATTCTGATGTTCCTAAGGAAGAGAATGATTGCACATCGATGAATTTCACCTTAACTTTCCAAAGATCCTCAATATGTACTCTTGATTTCAAATTTTACAAGACATTGGTCCACTATGGGGGTTCTAGTAAAACAGAAAAAGCAGCCCAGCCCCACACAGTAATAAATTGAACCCACGGACTTCTCTATCCTGCAGGTATCAGATATACGAGGGCATGACACAGGTCCTGCTCTATTTTTTTTTAAATGAACAATTGTCAGTTATAACCTACCTACAAGTGTGGAGCTTTTTTCTATTTATTTATTCTTCTACTTATTATGTATTCAGTACTAATTTAATTAGTGGGCATCCTATAACCTCCTGTCTTTGTGAAACAAAGGCGGCTGAGTCCCTAGTACAGTGGTGGGGAAGGGGAAATAGCGAGACAATCACAGCTCTCAACTACAGCATCTTTAATAAGTTGACAGCCCACCATTCAATACATATCTTTATTCCTTCCTGGAAGTTTGGTTATGAAAGAGCCCAGACTGCCCTCTTCCATCATGCCCCAGGACGCATCCTGCCATTCCCCGCACAAACCCCTGATTTCCCACTGGCCACCTCCCTCCACAGCCACCACTGTACAATTCCCCAAAGGTGACCCTTCTTACCTGCCGGCGGAGTGGGTGGGCAGCCCGAGGGTCCCCTTTGTAGTCCATGTTGGGTGGGCTGAAGGTGTGGTGATCAAACAGGATAGCAAGGGTGGGAGGGGGAGAGAAGGGGGCAAGGCTCTTGGGGATGGGGGGAGGGAATAGGGGGGTTAACCTATCTAAAACTATTGAAACTGAATAAACTATAAAACTATTGAACTACTAAACTATAAATAAGTATTACTAAGAACAAATAGATAACAACTAGCACTCAATATCTCTACAGACGACCAACGTGAAAGCACAGCACTCCACACCACACCACACCGCACCGCACCGCACTAAACACACTGGCTTCCGAGTCCAACGGTCTCTCCTGCAGCTTCATTTGGAATTCTCCATCGCCATGGAGGCTAGAACCCCAGCATTGTGGAGCATCCTCTGACATTCCGGCTCTGGGCTTGATCTGGTGTTTCCTATGGAGAAAGCCCACCAGGGGCACCCACAGGGGGATGAAGTGGACACCTCCCCGAGTCTTGAGATTTGCAATATACAGGAAGGTTTTAAACCACTTGCCCTTAGATACCAATGGGTTTTCTACCCAAACGTATTGTTTTGATTATTCTTTCTCTTTATAATAAGGTATATCTGGCATTCTTAATTTGAACTTATGGCCTAATGACACAGGGCGTAATCCAATGGGAATGCCCATAACCCTCCAAACCCGGAGGATTACCGGCATCCTTTGCAGAGCGGGAGGAGTGCAGAGGGCCTGCAAACCACTTAGACGGCCAATTTTGGAGAGGGAGGGAAGGAGGCGAAGGCGCTGCCAGGATACGTGGTAACTTGGCAGAGCTGGTCTGCTTCACTCCCCGCCCCCTTCTCTGAGGTCTTTCTTGCAACCTTGGCGAAGCAACCTGCATGGTTCTTTCTGCGCCGGCTGTGAGGGGGGTCCAAGCACAGATCCCTACCTCTGAGGTTCGAGTGATTTTCTGACCTCAGAGCTGGGAATTTGAAAAATCCTATGAGGCTGTCTAACAACCATAGGATTGCTCTGTTACTAATGCATTTTACATGCCTCTATAAGTATTCCATTGAACTATACATTGAAGGAAATGTAACAAAAAGAGTTGATCTTGGTATGATAGATTATGAATGAATACAAGGGAGAGAGTGAAAAAATGTATCTGGCCAAGAAGGAAACTAGGAGTATAAAGTGGAGCAATACCAGAGACCAAGGTGACCTCAGAAGAATTTAGGTCAAATTTGAAGGCAGAGATCAGTGCATTTAAGAATACAATTCCATTATCAGAAGCATACCAATTTCAGACCAGAGTTAAGGCTATCTCACCTTGACCCAAGCTCTACAAAGCCAGGATACTAGAAGCTAAGGCTGATAGATGACGTGCCCTGTGATCAGTAATCATGTTGTGCAAAGTCACAAGTTGTCAACTTGCAGGAGGATTCCTCTAGCAATACAGATGCTTCATAAGACAATACTGGACCAGTGGGTCATCTTATTTATTTATTTATTTATTATGCCACCCAATAGCCGAAGCTCTCTGGGCGGTTTACAGCAACTAACAAGACAGTCCCTGCCCGCAGGCTTACAATCTAAAAAGACACGACACACAAGGAAAAAGAATGGGGAGGGAAGAAGGGGAAATATTAATACTCCTGGCAAGGCTGGTGGAATGGCCCTGCACTCCCTCTCATCTCCATCCTCTCAGCCTGCTGGAATGGTCTTAACTGGTCCCCAGCACTCCATCCTCCCCATCTGGATTTGGGCCTAAAAATCAAGGGAAAGTGTGGGTGCTGAACGAGCAAGTGCATAGTCTGGGGGTGCTCACTGATCCAGCATGGTCACCGGAGGCACAGGGGGCTTCAGTGGCTAGGAGTGCCTTTTACCAGCCCCAGCGGGTTACACAGTGCTGGCTATTCTTGGACAGGGATAGCTTGACCACTGTGGTCCATGCATTAGGAACCTCAGCATTGGATTACTGCAATGCGCTTCATGTGGAGCTGCCGTTAAGGTTGATGAGGTTGGTGCAGAACGCCGCAGCCTGGTTGGCCACAGGAGCAGCTTATAACCGGCATCTTACACCTATGCTGAAGGAACTGCACTGGCTGCCTATATGCTGACGGAGCAGGTTTATGGTTTTGGTACTTGTTGAGAAAGCCCTAAGTAACTCAGCATCAGGATACTTAAGAGACCATCTGATCCCCTCCTGACTGGCTCTGGTGCTGCACTCATAAGCAGCACCCAGTCCTGGTGCTACCCAAGATTCTGCAGGTTCCGTTCATCATGGCTCAGAACAGGGCCTTTAGTGTCACCAGGCTCACCCTCAGGAAGTCCCTCCCACTACAAATTGGGCAGGCACCAACCCGTTCTTGGCTTTTGGCACCTACTAAAAACAGACAGTTTCCAACAGGCATTCCCAGGAAAGTAATCTCTGTACATCGCTTAGAAATTTATTTAATAGAAGCTATTCATAAATGTTGTTAAATAACTAAGAACTCAATGAAGAGAAAGCAGAAGAGAGCCAGTGTGGCGTAGTGGTGAGAGTGTTGGACTGGGACTCAGGAAATCTGGGTTCTAGTCCCCGCTCGGCCATGAAACTCACTGGGTGACTTTGGGCCAGTCACTGACTCTCAGCCTAACCTACCTCACAGGGTTGTTGTCATAGAATCATAGAATCATAGAAAAGTAGAGTTGGAAGGGGCCTACAAGGCCATCGAGTCCAACCCCCTGCTCAATGCAGGAATCCAGGTCAAAGCATCTCTGACAGATGTCTGTCCAGCCGCACCTTGAATGCCTCCAGACTGGGAGAGCCCACCACCTCCCTAGGTAGTTGATTCCATTGTCTTATTGCTCTGACAGTCAGGAAATTTTTCCTGATGTTTAGGTGGAATCTAGGTTCCTGTAACTTGAGCCCATTATTCCGTGTCCTGCAAACTGGGATGAACGAGAAGAGATCTTTGCCCTCCTCTGTGTGACATCCCTTCAAATACTGGAAGAGTGCGATCATATCTCCCCTCAGTCTCCTCTTCTGAAGGCTAAACATGCCCAGTTCTTTCAGTCTCTCCTCATAGGGCCTTGTTTCCAGTCCCTTTATCATCCTTGTTGCCCTCCTCTGAACCCTCTCCAGTTTGTCTATGTCCTTGTTAAAATGAGGTGCCCAGAACTGGACACAGTACTCAAGATGAGGCCTAACCAGTGCCGAGTAAAGGGGAATTATCACTTCCCGCGATTTGGAAGCTATACTTCTATTAATACAGCCCAAAATTGCATTTGCCTTCTTTGCAGCCACGTCGCATTGCTGGCTCATATTCAGTTTGTGATCTACCACAATTCCAAGATCCTTCTCACTTGTAGTATTGTTGAGCCAAGTGTCCCCCATTCTGTAACTCTGCATTTGGTTTCCTCTCCCTAGGTGCAGCACTTGGCATTTATCCCTGTTAAATTTCATTCTGTTGTTTTCGGCCCAGCGCTCCAGCCTATCGAGGTCACTTTGAATTTTGTTTCTGTCTTCCAGAGTATTAGCTGTTCCACCCAACTTTGTGTCATCTGCAAATTTGATAAGCATTCCCTGTACCTCCTCATCCAAGTCATTAATAAAAATGTTGAAGAGCATCGGGCCCAGGACCGAGCCCTGTGGTACCCCGCTCGTTACCTCTCCCCAGTTTGAGAAGGAACCATTGATAAGCACTCTTTGAGTCCGATTCTGTAGCCAATTGTGGATCCACCTGATAGTTGTTCCATCTAGCCCACTCTTAGCTAGCTTACTAATCAGGATATCATGAGGCACTTTGTCGAAAGCTTTGCTGAAGTCCAGGTATATAATGTCCACAGCATTCCCACAGTCCACAAGGGAGGTTACCCGATCAAAAAATGAGATCAGATTAGTCTGACAGGATTTGTTCTTGACAAATCCATGCTGGCTTCTAGTAATCACTGCATTGTTTTCAAGGTGCTTGCAGACTGACTTCTTTATAATCTGCTCAAAAATCTTCCCGGGGATTGATGTCAGACTGACTGATGTCAGACTGAGGGTAAAATGGAGAGGAGGAGGAGGAGGATTATGTAAACCGCCTTGGGTTCCTTGCAGGAAGAAAGGCGGGGTATAAATATAATAAATAAATGGCAATGGTTTCTTTGTTGCATTTATAGATCTCAAATACGCTTTTGATACAATAGCAAGAGAAAGACTATGGGCCAAGTTACAACATACTACTATAGATAAAAGATTGCTACATCTTATTAAATGTTTATATCAATGCACTACGATCCGAATAAGATGTGGCTTGGAGGGCAATCTGACAAAACCTATTTTAGCCAATAAGGGGGTTCGCCAGGGCTGCATTTTAGCCCCTACATTGTTCAATCTTTATTTAAATGATTTGTTAGGAAAATGTTTAGCATCAGACTTTCATATACCAAAACTGGCCGGGACTAAAGTCCCGTTACTATTGTACACTGATGCTGATGACGCTGTTCTAATGTCACTGTCCAAAATTGGCTTTAAACAATTACTTCAAGTTTTCATGTCTTATTGTAAGGACAATTTGCTGACAGTTAACTTTAGCCTGGTGCCTTGCCTTTCGTTATTGGCTTAAGGTTGTATATGCTGATCCACCTCAAGGCTGCCTCTATTTGATGAAAAGGGATGGCTTTAAAAGTTCATGGTTCAAAGGATTTATGATCAAACTGTGCCTATTGGGTTTATCCATGGATTTTCTTTATACACAAGATTTTCTTGTGGCAAAATCTATTATAGAACAACGGATTAAAGACATTGACCTTCAATATTCTAGGTCAAAAGCAAATAGCTCCTGCTCTCCATTACACCTTGGTCTAAGTTTTGAACTTCCTGGATATGCCATGTATTTGGACTTTTTGACCATCCCCAAGTACCACTATATTTTCTCAAGGGCTAGATTTAACTGCCTCCCTTCTGCAATGTTAGCTGGGCACTTTCAGGGCATACCATATGAAGATCAATTGTGTGGTTGTGGAGATGAAGTGGTCGAATTTATAGGGCATACTTTTTTTGATTGCAGTCTCCACAGGGAGGCACGAAATAGGCTTCTTGGTCCTATCATGAGGAGATGCCCCGGAAGGTAATCTGACTGGTACTTGAAACACTTCCTGGCAGGGACGTGAAAATCAGCAACCGAGGCAGTGGCTCAGTTCCTTTTTTCTGTACAAAGGACCCGTAAGGCAGCCCTTCCACTATAAATCTAACTTTTATGTTAGGTTGCTGTTTTTGGTGCTTCCCCCTCTTTTTCTTCTGTATTGGGTGGTTTAACTATCCTGGGTTATTTAAAATGGGTGTATGTTTCCATAATGTTTGCTTTTTGTATAATGATTGAATGATTGTGTTTTATCCTTTTAATGATGTATCTTATTGTTTTTCTTTATGGGTCTGTGACCATATAAGAAAGGAATTGAAAAGTAATAGATAAAATAAATAAATAAATATAAATAAATAAAGAAAGAAAGAAAGAAAGAAGCAGGTTAATTTAAAAAAAACAAACCCCACCAACAACCTCCAGCTGCACATGAAACACTAATTAAGACAAGGTATTGAGGGCACAATCCTATTGCTTGTGCCTTCGGTGATCAGAAGCCCCTGAACTCGTAGCCGCCTGATTGATTATCCAATGCAGGGGCAGGAGGAGTGGCAGAGGCGACCTCCTCCTCCCTGTCCTCCTGCCCTGCAGATCTCGCTGGATGTGCTTTGTTTTTAGCCCATCTAGCGAGGGCACTTTGGGGGGGGGGGGGGAAGGAGGCTGGAGGAGCAGCATCCGGGATAACGCACATCCTGCCCCTGGCTAGTCTGCTCCCCGCCCCGCCCCGCCCCGCCCACTGGACAGCCCCCTTTCCTCCTGCGAGGGGCCCGCATTTCCTGCTGCCTTGGAGGGCAGCCAGCCAGCACAATTCTATCCATTCCGCCTGCAAGGGGGCCGGGGGCAGATCTCCAGCCAGCTTCCCCTTCTGAGGTCGGACGGAGAGCGATCTCTGACCTCAGAAGGGGGGATGCAAACAATCCCATGGCCCCCAGGACTCTCGCCCCAGGACCATAGGAATGCTTTCAGTTCGAGATGTACCTGAGCTTGTGTTAGATCAAAATGAGAGCCTCTAAAATGCATCCAGATGTACTAACTTCAGAGTGATCCTTAAGAATTTAGAGAAAGGGGATTTCATGGTCTCTATGGAAGAACAAGTTGCACAGATTTTGGAAACAAGATAGCGAAGGAATGCTTCATCTTTAATCAACTCTCACCGAAGGGTTACAAGAAGCATCGGAAACTCAGGGCTTTTTTTCTGGTGGAACTCACCGGAACTGAGTTCCAGCACCTTTTCTTCTATTAATTGCATTACAATTTAATCGCCATCTACTCCCGAGGAAATGTAATCCAAGAGTTCCGGTACCTTTTTCTCCAGAAAAAAAGCACTGCGGAAACTGAAGCTAAAGCATCACTAAGGAGACCGGCGTGCTTCAGAGTTAGAGTTTTAATGGTTCGTGCTGGCACAATTCTGTGTAACAACCTTTGCCCAAAGTGTAAGGGCATTAGTACTACAGGGACAAATCCTCCAATCCTCACTGAGGCTGTATTTGTGATTAACCTTCTTTCACACAGTGATTACTTATTTTTTTATTCATAAGATTTGTATTCTGCCCTTCAACAAGCTCAGAATATGCTTTAGCCATACAACAACCCTGTGGTGTAGGCTAGGCTAAGCGATTTTGGCTGGAGTGGAGACAGACAAGAAGTTTTAAGAGAGTTGAAAGTGGTACAAAAGGCACTATTGCCCCAACTGGACAAACCTTTTTATCAGAAATAGCAGTGAAATCTGTCAGAGTGTATATTAACACCACAGACAATGATGCTTCTCTCATACCAAGAAATATTTGCTGGGAGTGGGATAAGGTTCTAGTGCTTAAGATCTCTTCCTGGCCCTGTGGCTAAAAGATTTGACAACAATTCATGAAATGGAAAGCTCTGCTCTGTTTATTATCAGGTATGGTAGTAAATGTTTCTTCCTGCCACCTTTATTTATATCCTGCCATTTCCCAAAGAGTTTGTGTGAAGGATCACCAACAGGATCCTATGCGTGAGTTCGGCGCTTAACGGGTTAACCGGTATTGAATTACAGCCCGTACGAGCACTGGCAATCACCTACGAGGCTTTCGTGCACAAGAGGAAACCGCAGTCCTTTAAATGACCAAATAAGGCTTTTATTTGTTTACACAAAACACAGAGCGGAACTAACAGCTTTCCAGGAATACTACAGCAGCAACACAACCTTAGTTGACCCCTGGGTTTCTCAATGAACAGGCTTAGGCTAGCTGAGTGAATCTAGTCAATTACCTCAGACCAAAGACTCTGTGTCTAGTCAGTTTCAGCCTGGCTCCGGGTCGGCCGATTCGTGGATGAGAAAGGCGTACTCGGCTGCTGCTTGGAAGGTGGATCTGGCCCCGAAGTACCCGCGGTTCCCAACAACCCTAACCCGGAAGGGAGAGGGGTTTTCTACCCCTGAGTTCCCGCTCTCCCCGCCCTCTAGGTCAGGTGGGGCTTATGCCTGCCCCTTCGTTTCAGGTGGGCTTATTCCTGCCCGGGAAGAAGGTGACGTACTAGTACTCTGCAGCTCTTTGAGACTGCCCTGATGTTTGATGATCCTTGATGGCCCTTCCTTGGTTTTGTGGATCTCCACCGAGACTCTCCTTTGTTGTGGATGATGGTCCGTCTGCTACTTCTCCGATTACTTCATCCCCCCTTCCTTGTCCCCTCCCTTGGGCGAAAACCGTGTGTGTGTGTGTGTGTGTGTGTGTGTGTGGACCTGTGTTGGGCTTTCTCCACAGTTTGAAACATCATGTACGATGCTTTACCCTATTTTATCCTTACAACAACCTTGAGAGGCAGGTTAGCTAAGAGGTTACCAAATGAGCTTCTTGGCTGTATGGGGATCTGAATCTTGGTTTGAGCTCATTGGGACTTACTTCTGAATACACGTGTATAGGATTATGCTGTTAAACAATTGTGGGGCCTCTGGGCAGGGTCATCTGCTTAATATCTAGCTATTTTTCGGAATTTAATAAGGTGATCCAATAGAAGGAAACCACCCAGAACAAATACATTAAAATGTATTGACTTTGTGACTAGGTTCGCACAGCAAAACGGCCCACCATAGGCAGCCAGCTGTGCTCCTTCACAACTGTGTGCAAATTAGCCTGCAACGTTGTCTTGTCAGTCTCCTTGCATACCTATTCCACCGCTAATCCCTTTGACAGCTGAAACATACAAGGAAATTGATCAGGCAAAGCTACACATATTGGACAGTTGTGAGTGTGCACTTGCGAATAAAATTGTAAAAATTGCAACCCCAACTGAGCATTTTTGAGACACCAAAAAAATAATAATTTTAAAAAGCCAAGGAATGAAAAGGGGTAGCGATCGGAGCAGGGAGGGCGAGACAAGATGGTTTTTGCTGCAAAGTATCCTGGGATATTTGGCAGAACCGGCTGGAGAAGTGAGGTGGAAGCAGGGTTAGAACAAGCCACAGCAAGCCCAAACGTCCGTCAGACACACCGTGGGTTGTTTCACAAACAAACAACCCAGCCCTTTGGGGCCAACCCTCCCCCTGGGTGAACCTCCCCCTGGATGAACACCACCACCACCAAGTGAAGAGGACAATATGACTTTCTCCACACTCCGTTCCATGTAGAACACGTGGAGGACCCTCTGCATGGCTATCATCATATTTCATTTCTTACATTTCTATACCGCCCAATAGCCAAAGCTCTCTGGGCGGTTATCAGCGGTAACCCACATGTCCTGTGGCATGTGATGGCAATGGCAGGATGGCCTGCAGTGTTTCTCTCAGATATTGCCTCCAGCATCAGAAGCCTCAATACCAGTCGCTGGGGAACAAGAGTGGAGGGTGCTGTTGCGTTCTTGTCCTGCTTGAGGGCTTCCCAAAGATTTCTGGTTGAGCAATGAGAGAAACAGGATGCTGGAGTCTGGAAAGGCCTTTGCTCTGATCCATCAGGGCTCTTTTGTCCTTACAAATATGGCTTGAACATAGAAGGCAAAAGGCTTGGAGTGAACCTGGCAGAATACTAGCGAAGAACATGTTTACTCTGTGGCGGTGATGGCAAAAAGGAAGCAATACTCCTCCACTACTGCTCTCACGCCCATGAAGTTTTGCAAGTGGTTGGGGACCTTCTCCAACTTGGCCCACAAACAGGAGCATTGCCAGGAGTCAGGGGTCCTGGGCTGCCACCACCCAGCTTTCTCCCCCGCCCCCACCAGTCACCTTGTCTGGGCAGTGTAAGTGCTAATCGGCACTGCCATGTCTTGGGACATGCTTGGCCTGCGTCCCTCTGTCGCCGGCATGGCTGCTCTTGGGTCTAGAGCCAGGGGAAGGCTCCTCAGTTTGGCCAGAGCAATGGCTGTTGGATTGGCCCTGCCGCCATGTGGCCAGCAACGCCCACTTAGACAACGGGCCAGCTGGCGACCATCTTGAAAATGGAGCTGAGAGGAAGTTGAAAAGGAACAAGGCTACATAATGATGCAGCACAGGAAGGAGCACTTCCTCTCAGCTCTTTTTTTAACAACAGCCACCGGTTGGCCGGTCTGCTGCTGCTTGATCTCTCAGCAAAATCATTGCTTGGAGCTGGGCAGCTGAATTGAAAGGTGCATTCCCCAAACAAGCGTTTTTGCTGAAAGGTGGCCACCCTAAACTTAAACCAAGATCAGGTGAGGGCAGCAGTGCCAGGGTATTTTGTGGGCATGCCATGGCTGCCAACAAAGTAATGAAAAGAAGCCCTAAGTCGCTTGTGAGTTGTGACCTATTTGCTAAGTACTTCAAGGAAATAGCACCATATTGCTTTTAATAATGAGGACGGGAAAATAAGAGGAAATCAGTAATGAAGCATCCCCCATGCAAACAGTAAGTGGAGCAATTAAGAGAGGCCATTCAAGGAGCAATTAATAGGCTATTGATCCTTATCCCCCCACTTGCACTCATCAGGAAGCAATGAAATGGATTGAACCTACAGGAAGGAAACTTTTAATTAACATTGTGGGAAACTTTCTCTGAATAGGACTTATCTGTGGGCAAACAGTATCTGAAGACTCTTAGCCACGGAAAGAGCATTGTTGGATAGCATACAGCTATATTAAGTACTTGTTAGGAGACTCCATTTTAATTCCATTTCCAGCTAATTGTGGAAAAGGAATGCCTCAACACTGCCAAACGAGACTCTAGCATAGAAGCAACTCTTCTGCAAAGCAGAACCACGCACAATTTCAAAAGATCTCAAATATTGTAAATATATAACCTTCTCTTCACAGTTTGTTTTATACAGCTGTAATATTCACCGGATGTGATCAGGATCCAACACAGGAACCCCTTCCATATCCTACAATAATACATTGCCTATGCTTTTGCTGCCACCTTATGGAATCATGCAGCTCTTACTAACTTTGAGAAATGGAAGCTGCTGTCATTTCCAAAAGATAACAGGGGTGTTGAAACAAGTACCCCTCCCGTGTCAGGCGCAGCACCCACACTCTCCCACTTCCAGGTGGCTACACATCCTACCAGACATCAGACAGGGCCTTATGCCAGTATATCGGTGTATGTGTAGAGCTCCGTGAGGGGGTTTCCTGGGCCAAGGGAGAAAAAAAACCCTTGTATGAAGAAACTCTCCATGCGTTCCTGAGGCACACGGGCTCTTTCTTACACACTCTGGGCGGCCAGCATTTCGGGCATTCACATATGCAGTAGGGGGCATGGCCAACAAGAGTCTATGGCCAACAGATTCTATGATTCTATGATCAGCCAAGGGAGCTAGCAGCTAGATGGGAGCCAGCTGTGGAGCTGAGGTATGTAAATACTGAGAGAGAGAGAGGGAGAGGGAGAGGGAGAGGGAGAGAGAGAATAAATAAGAACTGGCTGGCCTGAGGCCCCTGCATCAGCCTCCTGCTGGAAAGCCTTCAGGAAGCCATGTGGGGGTAAGCGCCTGGCCAGTCTCTGAGCTCACAAAACCACACTTTCTTTAACTACATAAATAAGTCTACCCACTTGATGATCAAAGGCCCCCGCTCTCCATTCAGACCCCAAAACAAACTTTTGATGAGCCATATTACAAGGTAGTGGTGGTGGTGGAAATGGAACCAACATCTTACCAACACAGCATGTGCCATCCTTCAAAACTTTTCTGTGATTCTATGAGTCATGGGTGTGGGGATGACCTGCATGGCCCCACACCCCTCCCTGTGTTCTTTTAAAGTGTGAAGGGGTCAGGGGTGTTGAAGAGTCCTTGGTCTCGAGTCACGAGTCGAGTCACGAGTCTTTGGACCCGAGTCTCGAGTCCGAGTCCGAGTCCTTGGTCCAAAATGGTGACTCACGAGTCCTGAGTCACTCCCAAAACTGACTCCACGAGTCCCTATTAAAATCAATGGGGTTTCCCCCCAACAAAATAAGGCTACTTCAGATGTGTGGCTTAAATAAATTCTAGGCACAAGTGTGCCTTTTTATTTCAAAACTCTGCAACTGATTTTGGCAAGAACAGACCAGGCAGACAAACCCAAAATAACCAGGCAGGCAGAGGAGGCAGGGAACCCCAAAGCAGGCAGGCAGAGGCCTTTGTCTTGGACAATTCAACTGTTGAACAGGTCAAGAAGAGACCAGGCAGGCAGAGGAGGCTGGGAACCCCAAACAGGCAGGCAGAGGCAGCCAAACCCAAAATGTCTGACCCTAACCCAAACCCCCCACAACAACACATCAATCAAAATAAATCTCAACACATCGTTGGGGCTGCGCTCCTGGTAGCTGCCCATAGTGGCTGAGCAGCAGCGCGCCTCGCTTCCATGCGCTCTTCACCGGTGATCGCACTCCTTCTGGCACAGCCAGAAGACTCGTCAACAGCCCAGGGATGTTGACGAGTCCTTGGTCTCGAGTCCCGAGTCGAGTCTCGAGTCCCATTAAAAATATTGGGACTTGAGTCCGAGTCGAGTCAGAGGGGGGACTCAGTCCAACTAACGAGTCGAGTCCTCAAGTCCGAGTCCCCATCCCTGGAAGGGGTTCATCTGAATCCCCTAATGTCTTGCTTGATTATCCTGAAGCTAAATTATAAAGCCATGCATAATCTTATTGAGAAGAACATGTATATATTGTTGCACCATCAGGGGCTGCATACCGTATTTAGAATTTTAGCTGAAAACAGGGTTGTTATTTTTGCAAACAGAACAGGTCTTGCTATTTATTGTAACTGTTTTGTGTTTTTTTGCTATTTAAAATCGCTTTTAAATTTTCTATGTTAAAAGATTTTATATTATGTTGTATTTCTTGGTTGTAATTTTTGCAAACCGCCCAGAGAGCTTTGGCTACTGGGTGGTATAGAACTGAAATAAATACATAAATGAATGAAACATAAAATGAGATAGGTAATTATGCTTACCGGCCGTAGAAATATTTACATGTGTGCATATGAATGTGTTTGTGTGTGTGATGTGTGAGAACCTGACCGTGTGTGTGATGTGTGGGTGTGTGTGAGTGGGCGTGGGGTCTGTATGAGAGCATGTGGCACGGCCCCATCCACTTTGGCCTTGACCCTGCCCACTGCTGGCATGCGGTCCCTGGAGGGTTAGCGTTGCAGACTGGTGGCCCTCAGGTTGAGAAGGGGCCCCCACCCCGCTCGTGCGCCATCTAGTCCGACCCCCGCTCAGGGCAGGGAATTCAGAGCTAGAGCGCCCTCAGCAGACTCCTCCTTGAAGAGCTCTAGTGAGAGACTTCCCACCAGCCCTCTAGACAACTGGTTCCATTGTCCAAGTGCTCCTTCCTCTCAAGAGGAAGGAGACGTTTCTCCTAATGTGCAAACAAAATCTGTCCTCCTATAAGTCACATGCCTTCAATCTAGTCCTGCCCTCTGGGGAAGCAGAGAGCACCTCTTTGTGCTCCAGTATTTGAAGAGGGCCATTGTGCCCCCACCCTGGTCTTCTCTTCTCCAGGCCCCTTGTCTTCAACCTGCTTCCCTCAGAGGACTTGTTTTCCATGCTGCTGACCACCTCCATTGCCCTCCTGTGGACATTCGCTCAGTGAATGCAGGTTCCTCTGTCCTTTATTTGCTGCGGTCCTGTGCATGTGGGGGCAACGGGGACATTTGTAGGGGAACCTCTGTGGGCAGGAGAGAAGACTGCTTAACCCCACCCTGCAGAACCCCTGTAAAATTCTCCCCTCCATGTGCCCCTCCATCAGCACTTGAATTACAGAGAGGCTGGAAGTTCCCTTTCTTCGGCGTGGCTCACACAGCGCTCTAGACTACGTCAGGAGCAGCATTCTGCTCCTTCTGAATTCTAGTTTAGTTAGGAGAATTGTTAACATTACTTTTGGGTCTGGAGTAGGCTCAGTTTGCGGCAGTTTTCAGTTCAGTTCGTTGGAATCTCCTCTTCCCTGCACCCGCCCCCCCCATCCTCAGGCAGCTTCGGGGAGGGCCCACCAATGCTGATATCTGCCTTCACCACTTGGACCTTTCATCCACCTGTTCTCCCAGCTTCTGGCTTACCTGGCCACAGCAGCCGGGGCTGGGAAGGCATTTGCCATCTTAAAATGACTGCAGTGCCCTGAGTGACGCTTTGTCAGGGTTTTATGGGGAATTTAAAACGGTGACTGGCATGCAGTTACTTACAGCGGATTGCGGCACTGCTCAGCAACACTGCTAAGCATCCTGCTAGTAAAATTGGGGAAGACACACTGATTTGGGGGGCGGGGCAGGCGGCACCGGGCAGCACTTTGCCCGAGTCCCACTCAGATCTGAAGGCGCCCCTGTTCCCAAGCATCTGCAGCAGCAGAGGGACATCACCAGTTTGTTGCAATCAGGGATCCATGCCTGAGGATCTGCCACCCACGTGGGACACCATGTGCTGAAAGGGCACTGTGAACGGGTCCTCAGATGTGAAGGCAATAGAGTGCCTCTGAGCATATGCTGAGTATTTTCTGTCACCACTGAGGAACCACAGCTAACACCTGTGACTCACGCTGGCTCAGCTTGTCTGAGCGTGGAAAGCTAAGCAGGGTCTGGCCTGGTTATTACTTGGATGGGAGACCCCTCCTCTAGTTTCCTGCACTGAGCAGGGGGTTGGACTCGATGGCCTTGCAGGCTCCTTCCAACTCTATCTATGAATCTATGAATCAGTAGTCACCCTGTCTAAGGGCTAAGGAGAGCGCGGGAGCAGCTCCACATGGGGCTTGGCTCACCCCCCCACCCCCCAAGGTTTCTTAACGCGGAGAGTCTTATGAGAAATAAACAAGCCGCATTCAGTTTTTTACAAAAAATTAACAACTATATATAGTTTACTAAAAATGGGACAAAATTGACATTTATATTAAAAAGAAGAGACAGTCAGGAAATATGAAAAAAACGGGACTGTCCCTTTTAAAACGGTACGTATGGTCAGCCTAGTCCTGGCGAAGCAACGAGGTGCGCCGTGAAAACAGCGGAACAAAAAGCTCGAGTAACCGAGAGAGCGTGGAGCTCTGAGGGCCAGTGTCACGGTCCGAAGATGCCAGATCACTGGTGCCTGTCTTGTGCTGTGGAGGGCCTTTTATAGTCCGAAGCTAACACTGAATTGGTCGATTTTGGCGGGCTCTGTGTGATGACGTCATCATCGAGTTCCCACGGTCGGGCTGTATGTACTGCGCGGGAGTATTATCAAAGAGTCGCCGCGGCCACAATATAGTGGGAGTGCGTGTGCTGAATGCCGAGTATTGCCGAGATCCAGCGACGAGAACCGTCGTGTAAAATAAAACTAAAACTAGTATAAATTAATAAAATTGATTTAGGCTGGTTTATCAAGGATTGATTTGATGTACTCAATCTTTTGATAAATTAATAATTTATGATTTTGTAGTCCTAAACTGTACTGGTTACATCTCACGACTAACCAGGACAATGCCCCAAAACCCAGTACTGTACTGGTAAAACCAGTACGTATGGTCACCTTACCCTTGCCTAAGTAGCCATGTGCCTCACCTCACTTGGGGCACCTGGAGGAGGGCCTTTCGGAATGATCCTAGGGTTTCAGCAGGGATATAGGGGAGAAGACAATCATTCAAGCAGCCTGGCCCCAAGCGATTTAGGGCTTTGAAAGTTAATACCAGCACTTTGAATTGGGCCCAGAAAAGAACTGGAAGCCAGTGCAGATCACAATCTCTGTTCAGATAAGGACATCCTTGGTATATCAGCCAAAGTTGATGAATGTGCTCCATGATGCTGAGGCTACCTGTGCCTCCAAAGACAGTGCTGGGTTTAAGAGTACCCCCAAATTATGAACCTGATCCTTTAGGGCAGGGCTCTCCAACCTTGGGTCCCCAGATGTTGCTGGACTACAGCTCCAAGAATCCCTGGCCATTAACCATGCTGGCTGGGTATGCTGGGAGCTGTAGGTCAGCATAGAATCATAGAATCATAGAAAAGTAGAGTTGGAAGGGACTTACAAGGCCATCGAGTCCAACCCCCCGCTCAATGCAGGAATCCAGGTCAAAGTATCCCCGACAGATGGCTGTCCAGCCGCACCTTGAATGCCTCCAGAGTGGGAGAGCCCACCATCTCCTCAGGTAGTTGGTTCCATTGTCTTATTGCTCTGACAGTCAGGCAATTTTTCCTGATGTTTAGGTGGAATCTGGGTTCCCGTAACTTGAGCCCATTATTCTGTGTCCTGCAAGCAACATCTGGGGACCCAAGGTTGGAGAGCCTTGCTTTAGGGGGAGTGCAGAGGCCTCCAGAACAGGTTGAACCTCACTTAGCCTTATATCAACTTAGGCTGGTTCCAGAGGTGGTGTTAGGGAGAGACCCACTAGGGCTGGAGCCTCAAATCTGTCATTTGGAGCCCTGATTCTCTGGGAGGCAATCTGCCCCACCACCCTGCTGTCCATGGGCACTTGCTGAAAGAAAGGGACAGGGGTCCTGAGGATCTCTAGATCACCTGGCTGTTTGCCCACGTGTGCATCACCTCCTGCTGCCCCCGCCCCTTGAATCTTTCTTCCTGAGGTTTTTTCTGAAATCCAGGGCTCTCCTCTCCCCTGTCCATACATTCCCCCCTTTTTATTTTACAAATAGGGGTGTCATTAGGAGACAGGGCCTTTTGAAGACATGCTTACAGAGAGACTTTAAAGCATATGTAAATTAGCATATGCAAATTTGTGCAATTTTTTGTCCTGTGGGCCTGAGCCCCGGATCTTTTCGGTACCTAGCACCACCCCTGGCTGGTCCACTGGATCTTGCCTCATTTGTTCACACCCTGGTGACATCCAGACTTGACTATTGCAGTGCACTTTATGCGGGGCTGCCTTTGAAGACAATTTGGATGCTTCAGCCAGGGCAAGATGCAGTGGCCTGGATGCTGAGGGGGGCTGAGCATTTGGACGGTCAGAAACCAAAGCTGCGTATCCACTGCCAAGGCCAATTTATGCTGGTGCTGGCCTCTTAAGCCCCCAGGGCTGGAACCAACTCCCGGAAGAGCCGCCCGGACCCTCCTGTGCTCCATGGGCCCAGCCAGAGGAGGAGTGGGGCTGGTGGGCACAGCAGCAGCAAGTAGGGGGACTCTGCCCCCTGGGAGAGATGAGGCTCCCCCCAAGGGCTCTTTAAAATGTCCGTCTGTTTCTAGTTAAGAGGTTTCTGTTGCGGCATGTTGTTTTTAATGGCTGTACCGGCATACAGGTTTTAGAACTTATTATGGGATGGTTGGCCTGAAATGGTTCATATTGCTCCTTGTATTAGTTTAAATCTTAATTTTGATGTTTGTTATAAAATTATTTTACAGTATTTGTACGGCACCCTGGAATGGTTTTTTAAAAAATATTTCCAGGCAGCATAGCAATCTTGTAAATAAAATAAATGTAATAACAATGTGTTTGGCTGGAAAATGGTCTCTCAGCTCTCGGCCTGCTGGTAGACCTCACCTCCCCATCCCGCCAATCCTGCTGCCTGTCCGTGGTTATCCCAACAAACAGTTTTGCTCTTTACTTTCCCTTTTCTACGGAAGAGAGGAGAAGTTCCAGCTTGCTGGAGTCCCTGCCCAGCCCTTTGGGGGTGGGGCATCTGGCAGGCACTGGCCGGGCTGGCTCCCATTCTGCTACTGTCTGTGCTGCCGCCACCGCTTCTGCCTGTCCTGGGAGTGCCTCCATCCGTGCCCATGCTGAGAGCCGGCTCCGCTTCCTCCACACTCCCCGTGGGGCTGGAGCTCTACCTGGATCTCCTCTCCCAGCCCTGCAGGGCTGTCTATATCTTTGCCAAGAAGAACAACATCCCTTTTGCATTAAAAGATGTGGAGCTGTTCAAAGGTGAGGGGAAGCAAACTCTTTTTCCGTGTGTCTCCCGGTTGGCGATGCGGGCTGGCTGTGTGCACCGAACTCACATCGCTCCTGTTTCTCTCCTGGAGGAGACACAGAGACCAGTAACACCACCACAGAGACCGTAATGCCATGACTTGTCTCATTACACCTTTTAGAACCGCAATCAGGGTGGTCAAAGGGCTGGTCTTTCCCCTCACTTCTTTGCATGCTTTGCAGACAGAACGGGCAAGTGAATTTATCTAGTAGTCCAGAAGGCAAGGCCTGATTCTGCATTCCATTCGCCTCCCCAGCTGGAAGGATCCTTTAACACACTTTGCTGCATATCATAAATTGTCTTAAGAGTGCTAAACACCCCCACCCCACCCCATGATTAGCCTGGCATGTGGTACTGGAATAGCCCTGCTTCTGTTTAGGATAAAGTCACAGAGGGCTTAACACCAAAGTCAGCCGTAACCCCCTCCCCCGTGGCCTGGGCAAGGGCTCCTCAGGGGCCTGTGGGGTGCTGCTCCGGCCACGACATGCGGCTGGCGTGCCACTTCCTTCATTCTTCGGCTTCTCTACTCTTGTGGGCTCGTTGGGCGCAGCCCAGGCAATCCCTGGGATCTGTGCCAAGCAGCTGCTGCTGCGGTCCGTGGCACCCGGCCCCGCCATCCATTGCAGGCTCACTGAGCAAAGACTGTGACAGAAAAGCAGCCCACCGTGGGGGGCTCCGGCTGGGCCAGTGGTGGGATGTTCTCTCTTCAGAGGATCCTACACCGGAAGCCTTCGTTTATGCCGTTGCCTCTCTGTTGCCAGATTCCATCCTGGGGACGAAAGTGCCAGCTGCAAATAACCCAGGGGGATCAACACCGCCAGGTAAGAGCCTCTGCCCTGGGTGATGCATTTACAGGATTCAGAAGAATCAGAGTGGTCCACAGGGCTGGAGCAGCAATCACACAGGCTGCAGGCGGGGCAGCTGCCTCGGGGCGGTAGGATTCTGAAGGTTGGAAGCAGCAGCAGCAGCAGCAGCAGCAGGAGCAGCGCATGTCCATGCTTCCCTGCTGCTTCCACCCCTGCTCTGACCGTGGGAGGGGTGCCCCAGCCAGCATCATCTGTGCTACAACAGTGCTACAAGTGAAGCCCACTCCCTGTCTGCTTGGAGATGCTCTCCTTGGCCTGGGCCCCCATGGGTGGCAAAAACGATGAGCCATTTCTGGTGGTCCAATGGGTGGTGGTGGTGGTGGTGGGGGCTAGACTTGGATCTGGTTCAATGCCCCATTCGTCTTTGGCTCCCGTGTGGCTTTGGGTAAGTTGTACGGTGGCCTACTTCACAAGGTGGTTGTGAGACTGCAGGAGGTGAGCAATGTGGTCCTTCCCCTTGGCTGACGGAGCAGGTGGCTATGAGAACGGGCATCTCCCCCATCATTTTTTTTCACTTCCAGAATGTAAAGCAGATTTGCTCTTGCTGCGTTTGCCTGCGTGGTTCTTGTGCAGGCTGTGAATTGTCTTACGAGCTCCTGGCCAATTTATCTAGCTGTCTGTGATTGCCAAAATAGTTCAGATAGCCATAAGAATGGGATAACCATGTCACTTCCTTTGAGAACAGAATAAAAAAGGCAGTGGTGGGCCAAATTTCAGAGTACTGTGGAGACAAAGCAGCTCCACAAAATGGGTCATCTGCTGCTAAAATCAGAAAACGGCGTTTGCTCCAGAGAATCCAGAAGTCCAGCAAGTGGAGGGCCTTCGACGTGCCCTCCTCCCGTGTCACCCTGGCCCCACTAGGTCCCTGCCCTTCCAGGGCTGGCTTTCCGTCTCCCGTGTTTCTTTCAGCCACTGCTCTGGTGCCCCCATGCAAAGTCCCCCAGGCCTCCCTCGTGTGACTGTCCTTGTGCAGCAGCAGCAACACACACGGTCAGTCGTGTGGCAGTTCAAGGCCACCAGAAAATGGGCCAGCACCAAAGTATGTGCAACACGTCTGCTGAAAGCTGGGCTAAAGTATTGTAATCAATGGGGATCCCTTTCCCATGGAGACAAGTTAAAAGGAAGTGGAATGTTGAATTCATTTCAAAAGGCAGTGACAGAAGAAATAATAAAATGCATGCTCTGTCACGACAATGGCAGTCACTTATTTATTTAAAATTGTTTTTAGGCCCCTTTTAAGGGTTCAACCATCGCAAGGTGGCATACAGGACCAAGCAGAAAATACAAAACAATAAAGTTCCATAAAAACAGCAATTACAAATAAAACCAGGAGCACAAAAACACCATTATGAGAACAGTTTGCAAACCAGCTGCACATTCCATTGATTCTTATATTTAGAATCTCTGGATTATTTTTTCAGTCACCAGAGAAGCCGTGCTGGGATCTAAAGAACACTGGGTGGCAATAAGCAAAGGGTTTGGGGAGGGGCTGGGCTGGGCAGAAGGCCCTCCCCCATTACAACAAGAAATAGACATCTTGACACCCCTGCTAAGCTCATTCCCAGCCTGTTTTAAGAGAAACCAGATGGTTACTGTTTTATAATGGCAGTTGAGCTGTGAAGCATCCTTTTGGCAGCCAACTCAAGGGGTGTATGCCAGTCTCTGGTTGCCTTCACATGCCTCGGTGGATGCCTGGAGCAGCAAGGAAACACACCTTCCCCAGAGACAGCAGCTACTGGGATTAACCTGGAACCACCCCGCTCCCGCAAAAGTGCCCCCTCCGGGCTCCAGGGGCCCGCTCCTCTCCCCGAGGGACAGGCACGCCAGCAGCTCTGCTCAGCGGGTCATGCCTCAGGGGCCGGGCTGCTGAGGGCGCTTCTGGAGAATGGGCGGTGGGTCGCTGCCGCCCATTCACGGGGTTTTTCAGGGGGGAGCGGGGAGATGACATCATCTTCCCCATGTGGCCCTCCCATGTTTTCCCACCACTTCTTCCATATTTTTTCTTACTGTGGATAAGAAAGAAAAGACTATTAAGAAAGAAAAGACGGAAGAGCTGCATGAGGCCTTCTGAGAGGGAGTGCTGTTTGGAAGGAGCCTGAAAGACAGGGTAGACCTTTCTCAAAAAATAAATACATAAAATAAAAATAACCCCTTTGGTTTTAGTAGAATTTACTGTGGCACGGTGTGCTTAATTTCCCAAGTGCAGCGTAAACATAGCCTGAAAAAGTCCAAAGGGCAACACAGATGCTGTGGGGAATCTTTGCTGTCACCAGGCCTATGCATGAACAGGGTGGGCCTTTCCAGAGAAACTCTTGGAGCCAAGCATTCATTCCCTTGGAGAGAGAGAGCTCTTTGCGCCAGGGTTGGAGCGAGTGGCTCATTGCTTCATGTATGCCATGAGATAAGATAACACATCTTGGCCTTGTACTTTGCCGTTGGGGCCATTCCCCTTCCAGGACTCCCCTTCGTAAAGCTGGCTCGAGCTTCACGTTTAGCACAATGCAATTTAGCAGGTTTGGGCCTGCTCCTTTTGGGTAGGGCTAGCCTGGCAAGTGGAGCAGCCCAGGCTGTTTTTGTGGCTACGAACCACAACAGCCACGGGACATATCAGTGTTTTTCCCCTCTGAACTCCTGACGTTGGGGGTTCATAGCTCACTCAGGACACTTTGTCTTTCCAGTTGCCCACCACGGTGGGTAGGAAAAAAAGTTGCACTCATGACTAGATCCACATCTGACCTGGCATAGCAATTCTTATTTCTTCTGCTATCCTGCAGTTATGAAAATGTAATTTGTCTAGCTGATTTCAGTGGCAGAATCCAGTTTTCTTGTTTGTATCACTGTCACCAGATGTTTCCAACTGGGTCTGACACATGGACAGCACTTGCAAACCATTTCTCCAGGTGTCATTCTGAGAAGAATGTTCCAGGAGGAGGAATGGGCAAGCTCCAGCACTCCTCGGGCTCTGAGAGAAAGAGCAGCAGGAAAGGGAGTGCCTCCACTTTCCACCCTTCTGCCAGGTCTCACTGTGGACTGAACTGCTTCTCTCCCTATCCCGGCTTGGTTTTAGGGCCACAGCCCAAGGTGAACATGGTGAAGAAAGTTCCAATCTTGAGGGATGAGACCTTCATTTTGGCAGAAGGGTAAGGAGAGGCTGCCAGACATGGTTTCTTTTCCCCAATTTCTATCTCATGTGTACATCATGAGGGCATCAGATGGTCAGATGCTGCTGAGCAGAGGTCACAGTCCCAAGGATCCACGAGCATCCTGAGATTTGGGACCGGGGGACTTATTTATTATTTATTTATTTATTATATTTATACCCCACCTTTTTTCCTGCAAGGAACCCAAGGCAGCTTACATAATCCTCCTCCTCCTCTCCATTTTATCTTCACAACAACCCTGTGAGGTAGGTTAGGCTGGGAGTCAGTGACTGGCCCAAAGTCACCCAGTGAGTTTCATGGCCGAGCGGGGACTAGAACCTGGATCTCCCGAGTCCCAGTCCAACACTCTCATCCACTACACCACACTGGCTCTCATTTAACACAGCTACAACCAGAAAGCAGCTCTACAACCCTCCCTTCCCAGCCACCACCCAATGGAAAGCTATTCTGCCTTGGGTTTGGCAAGGACACCAGGGTGGGGATGTCGCACTGTGATGGAGCAGCTGCCAGGAAGACTTCCCTGTGCTTTCAGAGTATATGCATCACCCAGAGGGGGGATCAAGGTGATCTGTGACTGCAGTAGGGCAGAGGGAAAGAGGCAGTCGGGCTCTCGGGCATCTGGTACTCCAGAGTAGCTTTGGTCAAGCCAACAAGGGGCCATTTGGCTGAGCCAGCTGCCCTGTTTTGCTTGACAACTGCGTTGGTGCAGAAACTAAGGTCTGCCTGTCCTCTTCTGTCTTCCTTGGCCCTTTGGCTCTCCATGATGTCTGGGCAGCATTGCAATCCTTCTGTATCTGAGCCGCAAGTACAACACCCCAGACCACTGGTACCCATCTGACATACAGAAACGAGCAAAGGTGGATGAATATCTCTCATGGCACCAGAGCAACATCCGGGCCAATGCTCCCAAGACCATGTGGATCAAGGTGAGGGATTTGAGAGGGGTTCAGCTTGTGTTGGTCTGCAAAGGGTGTTTGTTTGTTTTTTGTGGTGGGGGGCAGCCTGATGTTTCTGGAAGAGCTGAGGTCCACCCCATGCTGCTTCCGTGTCCTCCTGGCTCAAGCCCCTCAGCAATATCAGCTTGGCCCTCTTCGGGTTGCCAGCAGTGGAAGCTGCCCACTCACACCCCACCTTCCCAGTTCACTTCTGCCTCCTCCCTCCTCCCAATACTACAATACATGGCTGCTGTTGCCCCCGTATTACCAGCCTGCCCTGTCTGGGACCCTTGCCTGGCCTCCAAAGAGCTTCTGCCAAAGGATCTTTGGTGACCACCACAGAGGAGCCTGCCATTATAATCAGCTCCATGACGATCTCCCAGGAAGGCAGATCCAAACAACCCACTAGCCCTTCCCCCTTCGCTGAGAGCTTGGGCAGTCCATGATCCATCCCTCACACTCCTTAGCAGCATGAGACCCCAAAGTGGCACCACCTCCGAGCCCAAGTTCCCACAGCATTGCACGCGGGTAAGAGGCTCCATGCCTCAAAACTGTCCTTCTCACACAGGTGCTCATCCCTCTCTTCACGGGCCAACCACTTCCCCCGGAGAAACTGCAGGAGGTGATGGAGGGGCTGGCCACTTCTTTGAAGCAGCTTGAGGAGTCGTTCCTTCAGGACAAACCCTTCCTCGTGGGCAACGAGGTCTCACTCGCAGACCTGGTGGCCATTGTGGAGCTCATGCAGGTGAGGCCCGAGGCTGGGCAGCTCTTGGGGAAGGGCCAGTCCATCTTCCTAGGCTATCTGCTAGTCAGTCCATGAGTTGGCCTTTCTTGCCTCAAACTCCAACTGGTGGCAAGTGGTGGGCTGAACCCTGGTGCTGGTTGCTGCTCTGGCTATACTCGAGAGGATCAAGAAGATCAAATGATCAGATCAGGCCAGAAGGCGCCATGAGCAGAGACCAGCTGAGGGCTCCTGAGGACTCAAGTGGGTGAGCCAAGCCAGAGGTCACCGAGGAGGGCCAGCTGCATCCAAAGCCTCGTTCTGATCACATGCTTTTTTGGTGAGGTCTCTGGTCCTAATCCAGGTAGGACATAATTTGGCATTCTTTTAATACAATTTTTAATAAAGTTGTATTTTCCAGATTAGCTTCTGGGAAATTGCGCCCTTCGTAAGCTTTGCTTTCCCACGCCCAAACCTAGCACTCTGCCACCATGCCAGAAGGCAGCAAGAGTGTTGCCGTGATACGTGCGGCTGACATTAACACATCTGGGCAGCTGTGGGCCCCAGAACAAGCTCTGATGGGATCAGTGTGGGTCTGGCAGCAAGTCATACCACCAGGCCCCCTTTGGGGGAGCTGAGAAGAGGAACATGGCTGCTGCAGAGACACAGAGCATGGCGGATGCTGTGACAGTGGCGCGGGGTGGGTAGCAAAGGGACATTGCTCTGAGAGCTTTCAGAACCTTCCTTGCCGTGGATTTCAGTGTTGCTGTTGCTGTCTCACCCTTTTCTGCAGCCAGTTGGTGTTGGATGTGACATCTTTAAGGACAGACCCAAACTAGCGGAGTGGTACAGCAGAGTGGAGGAAGCTATTGGGAAGGACCTCTTCCTGCAAGCCCATGAGCTGATACTGAATATCAGACAGCTGAGCACTATCCAGATTGATCCACAGCTGAAAGAGCAGCTGGGCCCGGTACTGTTGAAGATGCTGAAATGAATGAATAAAACTGCTTCCGAAGGAAGAGACCCCGCTGCGTTGCGCTGTTTCCTTGTCCCCTCCGAGATCAGGGAGGCTCACGGTACCCACAGGCAGCCGCCCACCACCGCAGGCAGGCAGGCCTTTGTCCACGCGACCCAAAGAGCTCGATGGCACTTGCCCCAGAGGGGCGTCACACTTGATGGCAGGAGGCCCACCTGGGCCCACCCGCACGACCAAGAGAGCCCTGGAGGACCTCAAGGAAAGGGGGACCGGCGCCGCTTTGCCAGGGGTGCTTTCTGCACGTCTAGCTCAGCTCCAGAGCACCAAAAGCGGCGTTGCAGGTGGGCAGGCCTGCTACAGAGACCTCTTGGCGGTCTTTTAGCATTGCTCGGGGCAATGCAGCCAGCGCTGACCGAGCACGTAAACCCAGGGCAGGAGAGATCAACGGAGGAGCCCCTCAGCCAGCGGGTGCAATTGCAAAGATGCACGCCGCCACCGGTGGTCCTTCCTCCCAGAGTAGGCCTTGCACGGCTCCTCGGTGCAGCGCAGTGCCATGGAAGCAGCCTACAAAGCTGCCCTCTGACGGCATCACCCGGCCATTGCTCCAACTAGCCCAGGGGAGTTGAAGCTGAGGGCCAAATCCCATTTCAGAGAGGGGGGGGGCTGAAGGCACTAGCGGGTAGCAGCAAAATACCAAAGATAGCAGCATAGTGTAGCTTAGAGCTCTTCCTGCCAGGAACGAAGCCTCAGAGAGGCATTTCGATGTTTTATAAAGGGAGGAAAGCTGCACAAAAGTCGGGAAACCACCAAACCACCGGGAAGAGGGGTAGGGCTGGGGAAGAGGGCGTGGCCTCCTGGGGAACCAGGAGGCTTGACTGGGACCCCAGGTGGGCTGCATTTGCCCCCCCCCCCCCCGCTTGAGGTTTGGCACCCCGCGGTGGTCTAGCCAGTGACGGTCTTGCCCGACTGCCGGGCTCTGCAGTCCTCAGCAGCAGAAGCGGGGCTTTCCCAGCCCCCCGGGGGGGGCCCTTTACCCAGACTGAGCCAGCCCCCCCCCCCCCGCAAGCAGCAGCACCACAAGGGGAAAGCCTCGGCGGGGAAGAAGAAATGCGGGTCGCTTTTCCTCGCCAAGAAGCCAAGCGGGCGGCAAGGAGGTTGCAGGAGCTGCGGAACCTCAGAGAGCCCCCCCCGCCCCCCGTTGCTCCTCTAGGTCGGGGGCTGAACCGAGGCCCGGCCACCCCAGCGCCCCTGAGGAAGGGCGGGTCAGCCCTCCGGCCTGGAGCCCTGCGCCCCTCCTCCTCCAGGCCCGCTGCCTGTGCTGATGGGCTGGCACGGGGGCGTATCACACACCAAGTCGTGCGAGGAACATGATTTTTCTGCCAGCCAGCCAGCCAGCCAGCCCTCCACTCCACTCCACTCGCTCTTTTCCGTGCGGCACGAAGGGCCAGATCGGAGCCCTGGCGCCTGCCAAGCCGAGCCCACCCCGCCTACACACTTTGCTGCCTATTGCCCGGCCCTGGGCAGAAAGGGGGCCCCTCCATGCCCGCTGGGACCCCTGGGGTGATCGTGCCCAGGCCAAAGGGCCGCCTGTCCGGAACGGGCTACTGGCCTGCCAAGGGAGCGGAACACCGGGCCTCGCCCGATTGGCCCGCCAGACTCCCGCTAGCGCAGGCTGTTGACTCGGTAGGCCAATGAGGAGCTCGGGAAGAGGCTTCTGTTGGCCCCGCTTTGGCGGGGGTGGGGGGAAGGGTCCCCTTCACTGCAGCTGCGGTGCAGCCCGCCTCAACATGGTGCTGGAGCTCTACCTGGATCTGCTCTCCGAGCCCTGCAGGGCGGTCTACATCTTCTCCAAGAAGAACAACATCCCCTTCATGATGAAGAACATTGAGATGCTTAAGGGTAATTATGGGGGTGGGATTCCAGCTGCAGCTCCCACCCCATCCTGAGATACAGGCCTTTGCCAAAAGTCATCTGGGAGCTTCACAACTCCCCACACCAGAAAAAACCCTCTATCTCTGGCTGGGTCTGCAACAGGAGGGCATGCAGAATATCACACACCAAGGCACACGAGGAACATGATTTGCAAATCCGATGTGCTCTTCCACGAGAGCCAAACACAACCTCCACTTCTAAGGCAGTCTACCTTTTTGCGATCAGAGGCTGAGAAAAAGCAACAGGGCCCAGCTCCAGTCTGCATGCCCCCGTTTGCAGCCTTCCCAGACGCATATGGCTGGCCAGTTTCAAACAGGATGGTTGGCCTCTTGAGCCACGAGAGCTCTTCTTATATTGTTATGTGCCCCATTAAAGCCTCTCGAGCACAAGCAGGGTCAGTTTAACAATTTGCCCACTTCTGAAGCTGTGGTCTCACACATTCAGCGCACTGCCCCCTGGACCAGCAGGTGCTAGTTTCGGATACCAGTGCCATAAAGTGCCCCTCTCTCCCACAGCCACCAAAGCAGGCAACAGAGACGATCCGTTATGGCAGCCCAAAAGACTTCAGTGAGGAAATAAAAGGCGGATCAGCTGAAGGGCTGGTCCCCAGAGCTGGCATCTTTACCAACAGCCTTCTGGAGGGTTTGGAACCTGGCGCTGTGTCACCAACTGCCAGGTTCCATGTATCCTGAATGACACTCGACCTCTGTGTGGTTTTTAGTTGCAAGCTGCTTTGGGATCCAGTCTTGGCTAAAAAATGAATGATACATATACATATGAATGAGGTGTGAATATTTCCACATCTAATAACATTTGCATTGCCTTTTACTGATCTGTTTTATCAACTTTAGGACAACAGTTCAGTGAGGAATTTAACAAGGTGAACATCCTGAGAAAAGTGCCAGTTCTGAAAGATGGGGACTACACCTTAGAAGAGTGGTAAGAACTCCTCAAAGGTGAAGATGGGCAGGCGGGGGCAGAATGGGCAGGCCCACCTCCCTCCAGTTCCATCCTTATTGCTTGTTCATTTTGGTTTCATGCACGAAGTCCTAACACCTGTAAATTTGCCCCAGCACAGCTGCCTCTCTTTTTACAAACTGGGACCGACTGTGCTTTGGGTGTTTTATTCAAATTAAAACTGTGAGGCTCTTGCTGATCTTGCAAATGTCCAGAGTGTCCAGAGAAAAAACAAACTTAATTGTCTGAGGGGAAAGTGGCTGGATACGTGCAAGTTGGCCATGGAAGACCCCAGCTCCAATTTGAGCAGAAGCATGTTTAGGACGGTAATCCAGGGCAGTCAACTTTTCAACTATCCACTGTAAGTGTGCCTTTAACACCTGCTCGATGGCAGGTATTGCAACTCCATGCCTTGAAAAGCTTAGCTGCCGATTCCTGCAGATCAAGCCACTGCCAGGGGCCTGAAAAGTCGGCAGTCCCCGTGTAATCTGCCTCCTATTCGCTGACCCCAGATCCTTGTAGCACAGTTCACACCTGCTTGGCTCTTGTAATGAAAGAGCATTAAGGAAGGCCCCAAAGACGGCAGGGTTGTCTTCTCGACCAGAGCATCTTCCCTTTCGCCCCAACAGCACAGCCATTCTTCTCTATCTGACCAGGAAGTACAACACGCCCAGTCACTGGTACCCACCCGATATGAAGAAGCGAGGCCGCGTTGATGAGTACCTGGCCTGGCAACACACCACCATCCGGGCCAGCGCTTCTAAAATCTTATGGCTCAAGGTAAGGTCAGGGCTAGCCCTCAAACCCCACAGGACTGCTCCTGCCCCCTATGGGCATAGCAAGGAGTGGGAGAGCTGCCACTTCCCAGGCCGTGAAAGAGGCCCCACCCTTGGTGCATCCATGTGCATCCTAGAGTAATAAAGGAACTGGCAGAAGAACTCTCAGAACCACTGTCTATTATCTTTGAGAAATCATGGAGGACAGGTGAAGTGCCAGATGACTGGAGGAGGGCAAATGTTGTTCCTATCTTCAAAAACGGCAAGAAGGAGGAACCTGGGAACTATAGGCCAGTCAGTCTGACATCAATCCCTGGGAAAATTTTGGAGCAGATTATAAAGACGTCAGTCTGCAAGCACCTTGAAAACAATGCACTGATTACTAGAAGCCAGCATGGATTTGTCAAGAACAAATCCTGCCAGACTAATCTGATCTCATTTTTTGATCGGGTAACCTCCCTTGTGGACTGTGGGAATGCTGTGGACATCATATATCTGGACTTCAGCAAAGCTTTCGACAAAGTGCCTCATGATATCCTGATTAGCAAGCTAGCTAAAAGTGGGCTAGATGGAACAACTATCAGGTGGATCCACAGTTGGCTACAGAATCGGACTCAAAGAGTGCTCATCAATGGTTCCTTCTCAAACTGGGGAGAGGTAACGAGCGGGGTACCATAGGGCTTGGTCCTGGGCCCAGTGCTCTTCAACATTTTTATTAATGACTTGGATGAGGAGGTGAAGGGAATGCTTATCAAATTTGCAGATGACACAAAGTTGGGTAGAAGTTCTGGAAGACAGAAACAAAATTCAAAGTGACCTCAATAGGCTGGAGCGCTGGGCTGAAAACAACAGAATGAAATTTAATAGGGATAAATGCTAAGTGCTGCACCTAGGGAAAGGAAACCAAATGCAGAGTTACAGAATGGGGGACATTTGGCTCAACAATACTACAAGTGAGAAGGATCTTGGAATTGTGGTAGATCACAAACTGAATATGAGTCAGCAATGCGGAAGGCAAATGCTATTTTGGGCTGCATTAATAGAAGTATAGCTTCCAAATCGCGGGAAGTGATCATTCCCATAACTCAGCACTGGTTAGGCCTCATCTTGAGTACTATGTCCAGTTCTGGGCACCACACTTTAAGAAGGATGTAGACAAACTGGAGAGGGTTCAGAGGAGGGCAACAAAGATAATAGAAAACGTAGAGTTGGCAGGGGCCTACCAGGCCATCAAATCCAACCCCCCCCCCCCCGGTCAATGCAGGAATCCAGGTCAAAGCATCCCCGACACAGATGGCTGTCCAGCTGCATCCTGAATGCCTCCAGAGTGGGAGAGCCCACCTCCCTAGGTAGTTGGTTCCATTGTGTTATTGCTCTGGGATGATAAAGGGACTGGAAACAAGGCCCTATGAGAACAGACTGAAAGAACTGGGCATGTTTAGCCTTCAGAAGAGGAGACTGAGGGGAGATATGATAGCACTCTTCCAGTACTTAAAGGGTTGTCACACAGAGGAGGGCCAGGATCTCTTCTCAATCATCCCAGTTTGCAGGACACGGAATAATGGGCTCAAGTTACAGGAACCCAGATTCCACCTAAACATCAGGAAAAAATTCCTGACTGTCAGAGCAATAAGACAATGGAACCAACTACCTAGGGAGGTGGTGGGCTCTCCCACTCTGGAGGCATTCAAGGTGTGGCTGGACAGCCATCTGTCGGGGATGCTTTGACCTGGATTCCTGCATTGAGCAGGGGGTTGGACTCGATGGCCTTGTGGTCCCCTTCCAACTCTACTTTTCTATGATTCTATGTCCAGAGACTGCCAAGGAGGAGGGGTTGGACCAGAGCTGAGGCACGTTCCTTTGCCAGGAAAAGGGGCAGGAGCATGAAACGGCGTATCAGCAGCACTGAGACGGCCCCATTTCCTGGATGGAGCCTGTGTGCCTTTAACAGCTGGAATGACAAATTCCGTGCCCTTGTTCCATCTTTGCACTTATTTTTTTAATATGAAATACTAACTACGTTATACTTGACCTTCTTTCTTATATTTATATACTACATATGGGCAAAACAATCCTATACTCCCTGTGCTGAGGGGCAGCTGAGTGGAGGCAAACTGCCGCCTCTTAGACCTTAGGGACGCTGAACTGCTCCCAGTCTGAGGCCAAAAGGCCATTTTGGAGGAGTTCTGGGGAGCCGCATTTTGGTGGTGGGCGGGGCCAGTGGCAAAGGGGGGGGGATGCCAGTGTATCTGTCTAAAACGAGTTCTAGGTCGCCGTTTAGGTTGGGACCCGGTCGAAAATATTGTAGCCAGGGAAAGGGGGCTTGCCCATCCCCGGAAGCCAAGAGGGCTGGATTTAGCCCCCGGACCGGAGGTTCTGCACCGCTGCCTGCCACTACACATCGTCAGCCTGGGAGAGGAAGGTAAAACACGACACCTAGGAAACGCCCAACTGGTGCCAGAGTGGCAGGCACGCCCCCGCACCCGTGGAAACGCCGCTGGCTCCCTGCCAGAGGTGGGAGCGAGCGCCCTGGCTTCCCTTCTCCCTCTCTAATGTAGCCTGCATGCCTGTATCTCGGGATGTCAGTAACATCGGCACCTTTTTTATGGGGCAGGTGGTGATCCCCCTCTTCCTCGGTCAGCAAGTACCCCCAGAGAAGCTACATGACGCAATGGAGGATCTGAACCTTGCCTTGCAGAAGCTGGAGGACAAGTTCCTGCAGGACAAGCCCTTCCTCACTGGCACGGAGATCTCCCTGGCTGACCTGGTGGCCATTGTGGAGCTCATGCAGGTGAGGCCGGGAAAGCCCGTCTCCCCCTCCCACGCCCGGAAGGGGGAGGATCTCGGTTGTTTTCCAGGGGAGGCAGCCCTGGCAGCTACATCTTCCTCTCTCTCCCTGTAGCCCATGGGAGCCGGCTGGGATGTCTTCGAGGGCCGGCCTAAACTCCAGGAGTGGCGCAAACGGGTTGAGCTAAACCTGGGGAAGGAGCTCTTCACGGAGGCGCATTCACGAATCCTGAATACCCAAGAGCTGAGCAACATCAGCATTGACCCACCGCTGAAGGCGCAAATGAAGCCCATGCTCTTGAAGATGCTGAAATAAACGGGCCTCTGAGCCCATCCCTGCATTCTTCTGGTCTCTGTCCACCACCATTGCATTTTGCTCTCTTGGGAGCTGTAACTGTTCTATGACCAGTTCTATGAGTCAGTCAGGCGATCACTCGTGACCGAGTAAGATTGTCTTCCAGGATTAAAAAAAATTTTTTTTTTTTATAAAAAGGAGATTTTAAAAGGAGGAAAATTCTAAAGAAAATTGTGTAGACTCTAGCAATGGGTCCGTAAGTGACTGTAGAGGCCAATTCTAGATCAGGAGCAACAGGATAAGATGCTTTTCACACAAGATGAGCCTGTATGAAATCTCTGAACCACCTTTAGCAGAGGTGGAATACCCCGTGCAAATTAAATGCGCAAATAATCGAGACGTTGCCCCAAACCCTAAATTCAGAATAAATCAGGCAACCTTGCAAACATGGAGCTGAGTAATGGTTGCAATTTGCGGGACTCTACGGCCAAGGCCCGGGCTGGGCAAGGAAGGAGGCTGGCCAGGGTGCTGCGAGGGAGGGAGGCTGCAGCGCGCGGCGCCAGTCGGGCACTACCGCCGGCCGCGGAGCGAGGCAGAGGGGGCTCGCGTGCCCGCCGGGCCACGGGGGCGGCGGCGGCGCGCCCCTCTCATTTCTCGCAGCGGGCGCTCCCGGCGTGGCGCCCGCGTCGCGGCAGCACCAGAGCCCAGCCAGTCCCGGGAAGGGGGCGGCAGCGCTGGGCCCGCGGAGGAAGAGAGGCGGGGGCGAGCGCCTCCCCGTGGCGCGGTCGGGACTCGAGGCCGCCCCGCCCGCGGCCAGGGCAGGGGGCGGCGGCGGCGCGCGACTCCCGGCGCAGCCAATGCTGTGGCCGGCCCGAGGAAGGCGGCAGAGGCGGCGGGTGGCAGAGGCGGCCGAGAAAGATGCCTTTCGTGGAGCTGGAGACGAGCCTGCCGGCGGCGCGCCTGCCCCGCGACCTGCCGGCCAAGCTGTGCTCTGAGGTGGCGGCCGCCCTGGGCAAGCCCGAGGAGGTGAGCCCGAGCCCCTGCGGCGCCCCCCCCGCCCCGGCTCCCGTGGGCCGCCCCTCGCGCCGCGCGGGGCCGTGCCGGGCGCGGCGGAGCTGACCGGGCCGCCGTCTCTTGCAGAGGGTGAGCGTGACGGTGAAGAGCGACCTGCGCATGGTGCTGGGCGGCTCCGGCGCGCCCTGCGCCCAGCTGGCCGTCTCGTCCGTCGGCGTGGTGGGCTCGGCGGAGCAGAACCAGGCGCACAGCGCCCGCCTCTTCGACTTCCTCGCCCGCGAGCTGGCGCTCGGCGCCGACAGGCGAGTGGGGCGGCCGGGGCGGGGGGCCGTGCGCGGCGCAGTCCCGGGGCAGCGGCGCGTGACGGTCGTCGCTGCTCGCTCTGGGCAGGGAATGGCGGGCGGCGGGAAGCGGCGGGGGCCGGGCCGGGGAAAGGGGGGGCTCCTCCTCCCTTGCCTTCCCGGATCCCTGGCAGGCAAACGGACGGCGCGGCTCCGGAACCGCAGCCGAGGAGGAGCCCAAAGAGGCGGCAGGGGGGCGGGGGCCGGCCGGGTCAGACGCCTCTGCCGCGGCCATCTGGAAAAAGTCTCCCTTCCCCTTCCCCCCCGGAAGGATCCTCATCCGGTTTTACCCGCTGGAGCCGTGGCAGATCGGCAAGAATGGGACCGTCATGACTTTCCTGTGAGGCGTCCAGTGGCCGCCCGCCGAGCAAACTCCCCCGGAGGACCGGCCACGGCACCCGCGCCGACGTCGGGTGCTCTGCCGGGCTCTCGGCGCCGCTCCTTTTCTCCTCCAGCCCAGGCCTCGGGAGGAGCCGCTCCGCTTCCCAGCCACCCAAGCCGTGATGCAGGGCGAAGGGCGCCTGTGCGGTGGATGGCCCGAGGCCTGCACCTGCCTTGTACACCTGAGAACCAATAAAGTCACATTCTGTTAACCATTCGCTTGAAAACACCCGTCATCCGTTTTCATTGTTTCTTGGAGGCTGGTGGGGCCGCAAGACTTGGGCAGGGTGGCACTGGTGTGTGTGTGTGGGGGGGGGGGAGGCCTGGTTTTCCACTTAGCAGGGCCAGCGTGGCACAGTGACCACGTTCGCACAATCCGGGAGGGGAAAGAAGCCACGTGGCTTCTTGCGAGCCACCTAATTAGCATAATTACAGCGAGGGTGGGTGGCTGGAGTGGTTGACAAGCCACCCAGAGCCCATGGCTTGTTCTAGGGCGGCTTGCGACCAGCATGCACCGGGAGGGGAAATGAGCCACTGTGGTCCGTGCAAACACACCCATGCTGGGCAGATGTGGTAACAATGCTTTCAGCTTCTCAGAAATATGTGAGGGTCAGAGGAGGTAAGAGTTGTGAAACACTAAAATGGCAGCTGCTATAGAAATGAATAATCCAGTTTTGCTTCTGTTTCAGTTTTCCTAAAGGGGCAATGAAACCCTGACTTTGTTTATGATCACCCTTTTGAAAAATACGTGAAACATGTTTTCTATCAGTTTTTCAGTATAATGAACATGGGCTAAACAGCCTGAACAAGTTTGTATTGGTCTCTGTTCTCTCTCCTTTTGTATTGGTCTCTGTTTGTCTCTCCATCTCTTCCCTCCTCTCCTATCTCCTTTCCCCTTTTTTTATCTAGTGCCTACCTGCTTTTCCTCCTATCCTCTGCCTCACCTCCTCCCTCTACCAGGTGAGCCCAATTACAGCCATCAAGCTGAACTCTGAGCATGTGCTGGCCAGTGCTGTTAATTCCCTCGCACCCCTGCCTCTCGCAGTTGCTCCGGCATAGCCAGTCTCAATGATCCCAGCGGCTGGGAGGGTGCAGGGCGCCCTGGCAACACAGCATGGGGTCTGACAGGAGCTGGATAAGAGATTGTGAGCCCTGCCGATCCCTCAGATACCCAGAATTTGCAAGTACTGGAGTCTTGGTGATGTTTTGTTTGGGCATATTTTTAATTTCTTTGAAGACTTGGTTCCAAAATGCCTCTACCAGAGGACGTGACCACCACATGTGGATAAGTGTACCAGTCCCGTGCACCCCCACCCATAATTTGAAGCTGCTTTGAAGACCTTTCGTGCCTTGAAAAGGGTTTAGTGCCATGGAGAAAGTACTTTGAAAGTCATGTCCCTTGGCCTTATTGCCTTTGTTGAGCCAGAAACAAAACATTTGTTCCAAAGGCCATCCCAAAATCTACTTCCCAACATGTTTTCAACAGTTGAGATGACCCACAAAATAATTCAGTTTGTACAGCTTTAATTCTAGAGATTCAGAACTTAAAAAGACATTCAAAATCAGTCAGTGGGCAAGTTGCCTCTGTCAAATATGAGAACTATATACCTGATGGCGCATTCACATATAACGGAACCAATGTGTCTTCCAATTGCTCCTTCATATCAGCCACAGATACACACTTTATTGTGACTAATGTTCCAAAAACAACTCAGTCCCTTTTCCTTCCAAGCTTTATAAGCTATATTAATGCGATTGTCTTTAAAAGCTGGATGAAACGGCAATAAAAGGGGATGCTACAGGCGGTAATATCTTGGTCCATTTTTTCTATACTGCAAAAGTTTCACGGGTGAAAGGATTTCTGATCTCATGTAGAAGTTTTAATGCAGACAGAATTACCATGATCTCAGTAGGAAAACTGCACCTCTGTATATTCCATCCCTATCCAATGAAAAGCTCCCTGACAATATAAATGTATTAATTGGTGTAACTGAAATACTTCATAATAGAAATTTAAATTTGGAACCCTTAGTCCCCCGTTTATTTCTATAAATCATTTTATTACATCTGGGTTTTTGGTTTTTACATACAAAACTATTACCTTTTGCCATTTTAAAAAGATGTCTGGGACGATAAAATGGAAGCAGAGTTTTGGGAGGAATGTCATTTTGGCAGCAACAATCTTCCCAAACCAGGAAAGGTAGAAAGATTCCCATGAATGTATTTAACGTTCAATTTGCTTCATAACAGAGAAATTGTTACTTTTAACCAGAGCTGCATAGTTTTCTGCCTAAATTCTTCCATTCCCTAGTAACCTATGCAAATTGAGATATCTTGCTAAGGGCGCAATCCAGTAAGGCTGCCCACATTCTCTGAACTTGGAGGATTATGGGTATGCTATGCAGGGTGGGAGGAGCGCAGAGGCAAAGGTCATGCGCCTCTCGATCTGCAGAGCAGCCAGACGGCTGATTTTGGCTGTTTTCCAACCTCAGAGCTGGGAATCCGAATGATCCTGTGGCCCTCCAGATGCTGTCTAGGGGCCATAGGATCGCTCAGTAAGATGCTTTTGTATTTGGCCATCCATATTATACACACACGATTTCTGATTTTTCATAGTTAACTTTAAAGCTTGAAACTTGCCCATAGCCCTTGAATTTCTTGAGATGGCGTTTCAGGAATACCAATTGACAATTGCCACATCGTCTGCAGACAGATGTATTTTATGTTCTTCATTACTGATAGTGATGCCAGAAATTTTGCTATTACACATTACTGAAATTGCAGGGCTCTCCAACCTTGGGTCCCCAGATGTTGCTGGACTACAGCTCCCAGAATCCCTTGCCATTAGCCATGCTGGCTGGGTATGCTGGGAGCTGTAGGCCAGCAACATCTGGGGACCCAAGGTTGAAGAGCCCTGTGCTAGAGGCTCAATAGACAGGACAGGAAGCAGGGGCGATAGAGGACACCGTTGCCTTATTCCTCTCTGCAAAGTAATGGGGGATGAATCCAATCCATTTGTTCTGATCGTAGCCCTTGACTGTTTGTAAAGTTGTAGGCAGAAAACTGTCCCATGCCCATTCTAGATGGCACCGATTTCATAAAGGACCACCCCAACTGGCCAAAGGCTTTTGAGCATCTAAAGAAACATAGAATACGTAGAGTTGGAAGGGGCCTATAAGGCCATCGAGTCCAACCCCCTGCTCAGTGCAGGAATCCAAGTTAAAGCATCCCTGACAGATGGCTGTCCACCTGCATCTTCTCTTCTGAAGTCTAAACATGCCCAGTTCTTTCAGTCCCTCCTCATAGGGCTTTGTTTCTAGTCCCCTTACCTTTGTTGCCCTCTTCTGAACCCTCTCCAGTTTGTCTGCATCCTTCTTAAAGTGTGGTGCCCAGAACTGGACACAGTACTCAAGATGAGGCCTAACCAGTGCAGAGTAAAGGGGAATTATCACTTCTCGTGATTTGGAAGCTATACTTCTATTAATGCAGCCCAAAATAGCATTTGCCTTCTTTGCAGCCACATCACATTGCTGGCTCATATTGAGCTTGTGATCTACAAGAATTCCAAGATTTCATAGAGTTGGAAGGAGCCTACAAGGCTATCGAGTCCAACCCCCTGCTCAATGCAGGAAACTAGAGGAGGGGTCTCCCATCCAAGTAATAACCAGGCTTGACCCTGCTTAGCTTTCCACGCTCAGACAAGCTGAGCCAGCGTAAGCCACAGGCCTGTATATTCTTCTCATTTGATCCTTCTCATTTGTAGTATTGTTGAGCCAAGTATCCCCCATCCTGTAACTCTGCATTTGGTAACCTTTCCCTAGGTGCAGCACTTGGCATTTATCCCTATTAAATTTCATTCTGTTGTTTTCGGCCCAGCGCTCCAGCCTATCGAGATCGCTTTGAATTTTGTTTCTGTCTTCCAGAGTACGGTATTAGCTGTTCCACAGTGAAGCTGCCCGTAGTCCTAGTAGCAGGCGATCACTCATGACCGAGTAAGATTGTCTTCCAGGATAAAATTACAAAAAGAAAATTATAAAAGGAGGAAATTCTAAAAAATTGTGTAGACTCTAGCGATGGGTCCGTAAGTGACTTTGGAGGCCAGTTCTAGATCCACACAGCTTCCCACAGTGAGGACACAGATTACCAGATGGAAGATGGTCCTGTAAAGGATTCGTTTGACGTGCTTTTCGCTTAGCACGTTTCTCCCTTTCACCTTGCACTCAGGCTTCTTCAAAGTCCATAGAACCTTTGTGAAAGGCCAACCTCCAGTTAGATCGTTCATGGGCCAGAGCTTCCCAGTTCTCAATGTTTATATTGCATTTTTTTAGATTAGCCTTATGAACATCTTTAAATCTCTTGTACTGACCACCGATATTCCATTTTCCATCCTTGAGTTGGGAATAAAGTAACTGCTTTGGGAGACAGTCAGACATTCGAACAATGTGACCGGTCCATTGAAGTTGGCGTTGAAGGACCATTTTTTCAACGCTAGTAGTCTTTGCTTCTTCCAGTACACTGACATTTGTTCGCCTATCTTCCCAGGTAATTAGCAGGATTATCTGGAGGCAACATTCTGTGTGGTGTAGTGGTGAGCCAGTGTAGAGCCAGTGTGGTGTAGTGGTGAGAGTGTTGGACTGGGACTCTGGAGATCCGGGTTCTAGTCCCCACTCGGCCATGAAACTCACTGGGTGACTTTGGGCCAGTCACTGACTCAGCCTCTCCTACCTCACAGGGTTGTTGTGAGGATAACATGGAGAGGAGGAGGAGGAGGATTATGTAAACCGCCTTGGGTTCCTTGCAGGAAAAAAGGTGGGGTATAAATATAATAAATAAATAAATAAACGTTGATAAAATCTTTCAAGGAGGTGGAAATGACGTCCATGTTTCGCAGGCATACAATAAAGTTGGTAATACAATGGCTTCATAAACCAGCTTTTGGTCTTCTTACAGATATCCCGATCCTCGAACACTCTATGTTTCATTCGAGAAAATGCGGCACTTGCGGAGCTCAAACGATGCTGGATTTCACTGTCAATGTTAGCTGTAACAGAAAGATAGCTGCCAAGATAGAGAAAATGATCGACATTTTCCAGTATTGCCCTGCCAAGCTGGATAGATGGCATCACCAAAGGGTTAACTTGCACTTGCTGATGAAGCACTTTGGTCTTTTTGATGTTAAGTGAGAGACCCAAGTTTTTCGTATGCTTCTGCAAAAGCATTTAGGATAGTTTGGAGATCATCCTCTGAATGTGCTGAGACCACATTATCATCAGCATACTGAAGTTCCACAACAGAGGTTGTAATTACCTTACTTTTTGCTTTCAGCCTACTGAGATTAAAAAGCTTTCCATCTGTTCGATATATAATTCCCACACCAGTGGGAAGTTTCTCCTCGACAAGATGTAAAATCATGGCGATGAAAATAGCAAATAATGTTGGGGCGATAACACATCCCTGTTTAACACCTGATCCCACTTTAAATGGAGCACCATGAGAGCCATTTTTGTCCAAAACCGTTGCCGTCATGTTGTCATGGTGAAGTCGCAAGAAGTCACAAATTTATTGGGGCATCCAATTTTCATAAGGATAGTCCAGAGAGCCATTCGGTCTACAGTATCAAAGGCCTTAGCCAAATCAATAAATGCCATATAAAGGGGTTGATTTTGCTCCCGGCATTTTTCTTGGAGCTGACGTGCAGTAAAAATAATGTCTACTGTCCCTCTAGAGGAGTGGAAACCATATTGAGGTTCAGGGAGGATCCCTTCTTAAATAGATAGAAGACAGTTTGCGAGAATCCTAGCAAATATTTTACCTGCGATAGCTAAGAAAAATGCCCGTTTCCACAGTCTGTTCTATCACCCTTGTTAAAGAGGGTGATAATTATGGCATCCCTGAAGTCTTCTGGGATATCCAGATTTTTTCAATGAGTTTATGAAGATGTCGTACAAGTTCTTTAAAGATTTCAGCAGGAATCCCATCTCGTCCACTAGCTTTGTTATTCTTCATTTGATTAATGGCTTTTATAACTTCATCCAAAGTGGGGAGTATTGCAAGTTCATCTCTAATTTGTTTTTGCGGGATTTGCGAAAAAATCTCATTATCCACCTTAGATTTACGATTTAAAAGATCATAATAATGCTCTTTCCAACGCAGTGCAATAGACTCTTTGTCTTTTAAGAGTTTGGTGCCATCTTTTGATTGTAAAGGGTTTGTACCATAGGTTTTTGGTCCATAAATGGCCCGTAGCCCTATACTCTATACATCATAAGTTTAATAAAGTGTCTTTAGTCTCGTTAACCACAAATCGATCCATATCACTCTGTTGTCCATTCTGTAGTCTGAAAGGACGTAGTCTATGGGCTCTTTCAATTCATGATACTTGAGGTGGAAGATCTCCCAAGTATTGTGGCTAAACATTACTGCAGAAACCCGTGTTAGATCCTTCCATGTTGTCTGTAAACCTTCAGAAACGGATGTTAGCCCTGTGGCCCTGGCTTTCCAAATCACTGATTTTGGCATGTAGTTCCTGCTCCCTCTTGACGTGTTTCTGCACACTGGTGGCTGTTTCTCGGGCTTCACCGGCAGTTTTCTCCATCCCTTCCACACATCCTGCTTTTTCTCCCCTTAGTGCCCGTAACTAGCTCAGGATTGTAAGCAGTAAGATCTGGAGACATACCTGTGGTGTAGCGGGCGAGGCAGTCTCTCCTGTCCTGGAGGCCATTTAGTATGCCGGGGGCCTAGATATTTCTATGCCCTCCGTAGGGCTCTTAAGATCATTTGAGTGTTCCAAGCCCACCTGCCTGCCCGGCACCCTGGACATACGGGCACCTGGTCTGGTCATCTGATGTGTCGGATGGCCTGATAGCTGTTAGATGCAGAAGAATTCACCAGTGGGAAATACAGAGCATACCTCCATCTTAGGGGGGAACATCACATGACACACACAATCATACTTGGCTTTTAAAAAATTAAAAGGGGCTGCCCACTTGGTAAATGTGCCAAGCCCCCGCCCTCCATTTGTGTATCATGTTTCCATGCACACAGACCTGCTGCTGCCTCACACAAAGATTTTAAAAAGTGCTGCCCACTTGAGAGGGTTTCAAATCTTGACAGGCCATTCCTGTGCTGTTTTAAAAAGGGCTCCTTTGCAGGTGGTTTGCTTGCAGTCCATCCGCTTTCTAGAAGATGGGCAAGTGTGCCTTTCTGGCCCCAAAAGCCCCTGGCTCAACACTGCAAAGAATAGGAGTTCTATAGGGCTGCTGGAGGCGTCATGCACGCCGCCCCTGAAAGGTGTTCCTGACAGCATTACATGTGCTGGTCTGATCACAGCTGGTGTGTGTGATGCTCTTCCATGCAGAATGTGCTCTTGCAATGGCCAGTCAGGGCAGCGCAGAAGCCCCTTTGCTCAAGAAGTCCACAGCGCTGCAGGGACCATCTGCCAGGGCCTTCTTTGGGCCGATCTACACAGGCTTGCTGCTCCTGTCCATTTCAATGGATCTTGTGCAGCAGAGCATCCTGACTGAGCCTGTGCCATGTTGAAGGGTCACTTGGATTTCCGTCCTCAGGGCCTAAAATGGCTGGCTCCCTCGCTGGGGCATGCCTTGCATGCACAAGATGTGCCACAGGCTTCAACACATGCCATGGAGTGCTGGAGGGGGCAGCTGGGGTATGTGGACAAGGACTACCTGCGGCATTTTTTGCAGCAGGGTGGGGGATTTTTGGCTGGAAATCTCAAGCAGTCAATACGAGAAACGAAGGGGTGTGTGCACATCTTATATGGAGCCGCCGCCGCCACCACCAAGGATCAAACCACATGGTTTCAAAGTTGTTTTTCTTAGAGGATGGGTGGCACCGGTGGTGGCATCCAGAGTATTTGGGAGCCAGGATCTAAGTGCTGTTTTCGCCACCCCTGAGCTGCTTTTCCACGGATGGATCAAAACTGAGAAACCCTCGTGGCTAGAAAAACAGGCCATTTTGGTGGCAGAGACTGCAGGGGAAAGGTGTCCACACACCCCAGCGGAATTGGTGCTATGGTCAATTTCAGTCCAGATATGTCTCTTCTAAAACCCGCTAGACAGCGGATAATTGCAGTCACGCTGCAGGGTTGTTGTTACAGTTTCCCAGCCCGCTTCTATATTGCTGCAGTATGAACAGTGGACTACATTGAAGGGCTGTTGTAAGCTGACCTGTTTCAGCCTCAGCCTCCCGTCCCCTCAATAGATTGGACTGGCATTTTTAATGGGAGGGCGAATTTTTTAACGTTAAAGGTCTGTGCAGCCCGATTAAAAAAGAGCAGGAGCTCCTGCCCTTGGGGCGAACTTTCGGCTGCCGCCCCCCCCCCCCCCGAGAGAGCGCGAGAGAGGGGGAACCGGGCCGGGGCCACCAGGAAAGGCGCAAGCAGGCTCGTGCGCAGGCGCCACTTCGGCCCCCCGTTTCTTGGGTCTCAGGCGCCAGTTTTGGCGGGAAAGGGGACCGCGCAGCCTCAGTCCAGAGCCCGCGCTCCCTTTTAGGGCCGCGCCCCCTCACAGCATCCCGTTTCCCTACTGGGCAGCCGGCGTCGGCCAATGAGAGGGCGCCTTGCTCGGCGGCGGCTTCTCCGACTCCCGGTCTTCAGCGGCCTGACAAGCGACCGGCACAGCCGCCACGCCCCGGGCCCGCCGCGTCTCGGCCTGGCCTGGTGAGCTGCTTGCAGCCGGCGGGACGGAGCGGCCCTTCGCTTCCGTCCCGCTGGCGCTGATTGGCCCAAGCCCCGCCCGGCTGTCAGGAGGCCTCGCCTCCCCCGGAAATGCCTCTGGCCAGGAGAGCCCCCGCGGGCGCGCAGGAGCCAGAGGAGGAGCCGCTCCCCAGCATTTCGTACAGGGGTGGGGGCTGTCTGGGCTGCTGCAGCGAAGCGGCGAGCCTCGCGGCCCCTTGCGCACCCTTGTTGCGGCCCTCGTCTTCGCCAGGCGCAGCTGATGGAGGACCCGCGGGCTCCCTCCAGAACCCCCGGGCGAGCCTTTAAAGTGCCTGGAAGGCTGTTCCGCGTGTAATCTCCTCGGGACAGGGGCCTGCCTCTCGGGTGGGTGGCAGAGCCCCACCTGCTTTGCATGCCGAAGGATGGTGGAATGCCTGGGCTTCAGACATCTCCCGCTGCCCCTTTTCGCTCCCTCCTTCGCTTGTTTGCGTGTCACTTTATATTGATGGTGGTATATAAAATATAACAATATTGGGCCTTTTGTTTTGTTGTCTTCAGCAGTGATATAGGATGGAATTTTTTTCACTGTTTTATTTTTAAATGGGACATTTTCCATTTCATAACTTCATGAGTAACAGTGAATGGATGCCAGTTGCCAATACAATATTAGGCAAGCTTGGCAGTTTCAAAGTTGTAATTCATGTTTTCTAGGTGGTTATCCTTAGCAAGTATGTGAGGGAATATGCCCTAGCAATACATACATGTCTTGGTGTGGAATGGACTAATAAGTCCTGACAGCGAAATCTTACAGGTTTATAGAGTTTTTACCCCAGTCAAAAAAAGCTCCCAGAGTGACTTACAAAGATTAATAAAGAGACAGTTCCTGCCCTTATGCTTACCATTGAGAAGGCAAGACACAAAAAGAAAAGGGATTGGGATGGAGACAGAAAAAAGCAAAACTCAGGCACCAGTTCTTAGTTTCAAAGTTCTTATAGGTATTCTTTTTGGCAGGGAAGGGTGAAATAAGCTCCTTGCAGCTGTTCCTTCTCTGGCCGATGTATGGGGCCAGGTTGGTCTCCCCCTTGCAATGATGTTCTTTCTGGGGAGCAGGGAGTGCAGTTGAACGCTGTTGAAATAGATGCATCATTGTCAATATATCGTCATTTATTACCGTGTCAACAGTTTTCATCTTATTTGTTTCTTTCCCCTTACATTTAAACAGTTTTTACAAGTTTTCCAGTAAATTCTGCATAATATAATATTTAAATCACATTGACTGGGTTTGGGCAACACAACAACCCACCCTGTGCTCCATTGTAGGGCATGCTATTCTAATTGATTTATAAATAATGCTATATGCATTCTGTAACTTCTCATTTTGCTCCTTAGATTCCTGCATGAACTGAGCTTTACAGAGGTGGTGAATGACAACCCTGAATCTCCCCAAGCATGGTAAAGTACCTAGCTGTTGGCTCCTTGCTTATTTAGAGAAGGCTGTTGTTGCAGATCTCTGCAGAAGCTGGCTGCTGCTTGCTGAATGTTTTTCTGGTTTGATCCTCCGTTTATGTGGGAACATGTCTTCTGTTTTCCCTTATATTAGAGCAGAGAACTATCTGTCAGATATTAGTGTATGTTGAGTATTTGTGTTTGTTTGTGTGTGTGTGTTTAATTGTCCTTCGGGTAATTAATAAATCCAGAAGTTTTAACTGTAATCCAAACAGCTTCACATCTCCTTGGCAAGATGCTAGTATCTTCCTCTGTCTTCCTTCCTTTTGCAATGCTTATTGGTGTACTTATTTTTTTCAGTGCTTTTAAATGGGTATTTTGAAGGGGGAAATGCTAATATATTTCAGGGGCTTAAAAGAGAGACCACTTTACAATAGGATTACAACTGGTTTGTCTCAGTACATGCTGAATGGGAGTTATTTTTTTGTCTCACTTCTAGATTAGGATTGCAGCATTGAATGCCAGCTCCGCTGTTGAAGATGACCATGAGGGGACCTTGAAAAGCCACAAAACTCAGACAAAGGAGGCACAAGTAAACAAATTTCCAGTTCTACTATCTCTTGTCTTTTTCTGGTAATGTAGACAGTATGGGCAAGTTTGGATGTTAACAGGAAACAAAGGTTTCTGTGCTCTTCTCCCCCCCCCCCCTTGCATGACACAAGGGGAAAATTGGGAGTTGTTGCTTCTGCTTTTGAAATAACTAGTTCCCTGTTACATTTGAACTTGAGGAATTGCAGTTTTTTTAACTTGGCTTCAGAACCACAGATTGCAATCTACGACTTGCTGACCACCACCAGATAAGCCAGCTTTCAGGGAGTGAATGAGTGGTTTATGTAGCACCATCAGTGTATGTTGTGCTTGCACTGGCCTGTAGGTGACGCTCTCATTACTTGACTACTCATGGACTGAACACATGGACTTGTTTCTGCATTTCAGTCTCTCTACCAGGATACTTGATTTGCTTATTTTTTTTAATTTTGTGTCTTAGCTTTTTGTGTGGTGCTCCGGTTGCCTTTTGGCTGGAAAGTGGCATAAAAATCAACTTTAATGTAACTTGACATAACATAAGCTTTTAACAAAAGGCCAACTAAAATGATCAAGGGGCTGGAGCAACTCCCCTATGAGGAAAGGTTATAGAAGCTGGGATTGCTAAGCTTAGAAAAAGGGCGAGTAAGGGGAGACATGACATCAATCCCTGGGAAAATTTTGGGGCAGATTATTAAAAAGTCAGTCTGCAAGCACCTTGAAAACAGTGCAGTGATTACTAGAAGCCAGCATGGATTTGTCAAGAACAAATCCTGCCAGACTAATCTGATCTCATTTTTTGATCGGGTAACCTCCCTTGTGGACTGTGGGAATGCTGTGGACATCATATATCTGGACTTCAGCAAAGCTTTCGACAAAGTGCCTCATGATATCCTGATTAGCAAACTAGCTAAAAGTGGGCTAGATGGAACAACTATCAGGTGGATCCACCATTGGCTACAGAATCGGACTCAAAGAGTGCTTATCAATGGTTCCTTCTCAAACTGGGGAGAGGTAACGAGCGGGGTGCCATAGGGCTCAGTCCTGGGCCCAGTGCTCTTCAACATTTTTATTAATGACTTGGATGAGGAGGTGCAGGGAATGCTTATCAAATTTGCAGATGACACAAAGGTGGGTGGAACAGCTAATACTCTGGAAGACAGAAACAAAATTCAAAGCGATCTCGATAGGCTGGAGCGCTGGGCCGAAAACAACAGAATGAAATTTAATAGGGATAAATGCCAAGTGCTGCACCTAGGGAAAGGAAACCAAATGCAGAGTTACAGAATGGGGGACACTTGGCTCAACAATACCACAAGTGGGAAGGATCTTGGAATTGTGGTAGATCACAAATTGAATATGAGCCAGTAATGCGATGTGGCTGCAAAGAAGGCAAATGCAATTTTGGGCTGCATTAACAGAAGTATAGCTTCCAAATCGTGTGAAGTGATAATTCAGCTCTACTCAGCACTGGTTAGGCCTCATCTTCCATTCACACAGTGGCCAACCAGCTGCCCACATGAGAAACCCATAAGCAGGACATGAGTGCAGCAGCACCCTCCCACCCATGTTCCCCAGCAACTGGAGTACACAGGCACACTGCGTCTGATACTGGAGGAAGCACATAGCCAATCAGAACTAGTAGCCACCAATGGCCTTCTCCTCCACAAATTTGTCCAATCTTGTCTGTTGACTTACTGTTTATGCTGGTCTTGGACTGTAATAAAGATTTGATTTGGGTTGTCCAATCTCCTTTTAAAGCCCTCCAAATTGGTGGCTGCGACGACACAGCCCTTACACTTTAGGACCCGCCGCATAAACCCTTCTCAGGCTAAGCACCAACACTTAAAAACCTGAGGGGAGGGTCAAATGAAACCTTTCCCCTACCAATGAGGGAAAAGATTAATACAGGCCATTAAGGATCTATTTCAAATTTATGATACTGTGGGTACAAAGGTGTGTGTGTGTAGATTTAAAATAATGCAGGTTAATAACGCCAAGCTGACATGTAGGATTTGGGTAGCAAACAAAAGAAAAATAAGCTTATTTTAATTCTCAAAATCTTAGTTCCAGAAAATAACTTTAAACCTGCCACCAAACACTTTGTAATTAACCTAAGTCCCTATAACTCTACTTTCACTCCTCAGACAAGCACTGATTTCTTTCAAAGCTCCTGACAGACAAGACATGAATAACTGTAAGAAGGAAAAGCAGGGTTGCCACTAAAATTTTATTTTTTATTTCCCTGACTTTCTCTGACCAACATTTGTCAATTTCCCTGACCGCCATGCAAATATAACCACAAGTTAAAAAATGAATAGGTCATGTTGCATTAATGCAAGGCTTAATGAAATGTTCCACTCTACAATTATTTATTTATTATACGGTATTTATACCCCGCCTTTTTTCCTGCAAGGAACCCAAGGCAGCTTACATAATGCTCCTCCTCCTCCTCCTCTCCATTTTATCCTCACAACAACCCTGTGAGGTAGGTTAGGCTGAGAGGCAGTGACTGGCCCAAAGTCACCCAGTGAGTTTCATGGCAGAGCGGGGACTAGAACCCAGATCTCCTGAGTCCCAGTCCAACACTCTCACCACTATGCCACACTGGCTCTCCATTTCAAAATTGATTGGCAGGATATTCAGGACAGACTTCTTTGCACAAAACATATGTAACGTGTGGAATTTGCCTACAGGACTAAAATAGTCTTTAAAAATGTGTCTCCCCACCCCCGCTCCCCAAACTGCTGCAAGCTCTAAACAGTGCTACGAGTCTCCTATTCCAGGCTGACTGGATCCCTGAACAGGAGCACCCCAGTAGCATTTGCCTTGTATCATTTGCTGCAGCAATTTGTTGGATGTCCCTACTTGTTCTTTTTTTCTTAAAAACTACAACTTGACTTTTGTTGTCTTCTCTCAGTTTTTCTGTGCTAATTTTATCCCCCATCAGATTCCATTGAAGGGTGAAATAATTCTGTCATTTGTGGTAAACATTGTGATGTTTTCTCCCACTTTGAGAGAATTCCAATTAATTAGAGTGCCACTCTTGATCTCTAGGAAGCAGAAGCATTTGCCTTGTATCATAAAGCGTTGGACCTTCAGAAGCATGACCAGTTTGAAGACTCTGCCAAGGCTTACCATGAACTACTTGAAACTCGCCTCCTGCGAGAGGTCAGTGAAATAGGATTCATGTCGGTAAAGCTTTCCGTCTACTAGGTTGTGGGCACCGTCTTAGTCCACTGCCTGCTACACCCTGTATTGTGCACTCGGCTTGTGGAGACCTACAGCAGTCTTCAGCTCAGTCCTCAGAATAATAATCTCATAGCTAGCCTTGATCTGAGGCTTAAGAGACTGGATGTGTTCTGCAGGGCCGCGAAGATGTTTAATGCTGCACCCAAATTGTCTTGTGAGCCACCAATAATATATGAAAGGGAGGAAGCTGCTGAGCCATGTGGAGGCCGGCTTCGGAGGATGCTTCCAGATGAGGCTTTTGTGGTGCCATCACCCCCATGCCTCATTGGTGGAATTGTGCTGGGGCGGAGTCCAGATGGCATCTTCCTCTTGTAATCCTGTGTTTTCCCACTGCCACTTCAGTCTTTTTGTTATCGCAGAAAATATGTTAAGGAGAAAAAGAAAGGATAGCTTCACCAGGCCTTTTGATTGGTAGTGCTAGGAGCCCTCTGCCTGGAAGCATGAGTCTGCTTAGCTATTTCACCATTGAAGCTGCATCTCTTTGTGAAATATACACTGGATCAGTAGCAGCATTTTAAAGTTCAATGGGGTTCAGAATTAGTCAACAGCTAGATAAGCATATAAATGCATGTATGACATTCCTGTGATATTTCACTCCTCCAAGCGTTCATTTTTGTAAGAACTGAGAGGGTAAGCTATTTGGACTGAATTGTCGTATTCATTGTAAAATTACTGTCGGGATTGTTTACATAGGAAGGAACAGAGAAATCTGCCTTGGGCCAAGGCAGACTCTTTGTTCCTGTAGCCCAGAATTGTCTTCTCTGACTGGCAGCGGTGACTTTCCAGGGTCTCAGGCAGAGAAGGGTCTTTCCCACCACCTGCTACCAGACCCTTTTAAGCTGGAGAAGCTGCTGGGGATTGAGCCTGGAGTCTTCTGCATGCAAAGCATGTGCTCCGCCATTAAGCTATGTTCCCTCCACTACATGGCGCTTGTCCCAGTATCTGAACCAGGAAGGGCTGTGGTTTGCCCTGCCAGGAGGCGTGAGTGAGTGATGTATTTTCATTTGCTGGTAGCCCCATCAAACCATCTGGGGCATCTTCAAAGGGAAAATATCTCCCTGCCCCACCCTCCTCCCAGCTTGGTTGGTACTTGTGGTAGTGCTTGTGGTTTGCAATGATGTCTGCTTTGCCTTTTGGTGGCCTTGAATGATGCATGCTATCTGGTGAGTTTTTAATTATTCTTCATTATCAAAGAAGCCTTTATCTCCACACTGTTTCTCTTCCTTACAATTTTCAGGCAGTTCCACCTGGTGATGAGAGAGAGGGATTGAAACACCCAGGCTTAATGCTGAAATATTCTACTTATAAAAACTTAGCTCAGCTGGCAGCACAGAGAGATGACTTTGAGACAGCTATGGAGTTCTACCTGGAGGTACAGTGTTCCTTCATGTTTGCTTGGGCAGGCGTCTCCCTAACCCCCCCCCCCCCCATGAAATGTGGCTGATTTCATAGCAAAGGTGTGGCTGTCTCACAGCCCTCTGCCACGGTGTCCTTCTTCATGTAGTGTTTGCTGCTGTTTTCATTCCTAGCATAAAAACTAGCCACAGCTACGTCCCACTTTCCTCATTTGCACCCACCATGTTTCTCTTTTAATACCAGTGCAACCTACAGAACAGAGCACGCAAGAGATTAGATAGCATGCAAACATTATTTAAAAAAAAACAATTCATTTATTAGAAGCCTCTTCTCTTCCTGATAAGTTATGTAATTCCAACAGAATGTGATAACTGGTTTTCAAAATGAAGTTTCTGTGCTAAACATTTAGTTACAGCTCTCATTCATAAATAAATAAATTTCTGTTGTTACAGTGAAATTTTTTGCCATGTTACTGATTAGAAATAAAGAGTGTTAGACATGCTTGGCAGACACTGGAAGTTTGTGAAACCTTACACTAGAGCAGGCGTGGACAACCTTTTTTTCTGTCAAGGGTCACGTTCCCTTAGGGGTACTCTGTTGGGGGCTGCATGCTGACAGTGGGCAGGGTCAAGGGTGGATGGGACCACCCCTTCACTCTTTCTTTTCTTGCCACCCCACCTTTCCTCCCCTCTTGAGCAGGCAACTGAGAAAGGGATAGATCCCTCTTGCCAGCGGTCTGAGCTGATTGCTTACAGAGCGCTTTGGAAATGACACAGGGGGTTGCAGGTTGCCCACCTCTGCACTAAAGCCTTGTAGTCCTAAACAGTTGTTGCAACTTCCAGGTTCAGTTGGTACAACTTAGCCTTGTGTGTGTGCATCAGGCATGTTGTGTATTGTGCTTTCCAGGCCGTAATGCTAGACTCCACTGATGTCAACCTGTGGTATAAAATTGGTCACGTGGCACTCAGACTTACGCGCCTTCCCCTCGCACGGCATGCTTTTGAAGAAGGGCTCACATGTAACCCAGATCATTGGCCTTGTTTAGATAATCTTATCACTGTCCTCTACACACTCAGCGACTATACAAGTAAGTTATATTCTTTTTCTATGATTTTCCTAAATGAACCTTATTGCATTGATAGGTACAAGCTGGAGTTGTAATTTTGTGGGTGCTTTGGACTGGAGCTCTGCTCAGTTAGGTCCGACCTAACTTGGAATCCAGATTAACCTTTTGGATGCCAGGTGAATATTCAAGAAACTAGCCTGGCACCCTGAGTTATTTTTGAGCTGCTCACAACCTTATTGACTGGGGTGATAAAGTGGTTGAGACGGCAGCTCAATGCAATGGTGGAAGACTCGAATTGATCGTGACTGAACACAAGTTGAGGCCGCCTTAGAGCCTGCTGTATGGAGGGGGTGGCAACAGGGAGAGCCTGCTTTGCCACTGTACCCACAGTGTCAGCCCTGCTGGAGTATCATAGAATCATAGAAAAGTAGAGTTGGAAGGGGCCTACCAGGCCATCGAGTCCAACCCCCTGCTCAGTGCAGGAATCCAGGTCAAAGCATCCCCGACAGATGGCTGTCCAGCTGCACCTTGAATGCCTCCAGAGTGGGAGAGCCCACCACCTCCCTAGGTAGTTGGTTCCATTGTCTTATTGCTCTGACAGTCCGGAAATTTTTCCTGATGTTCAGGTGGAATCTGGGTTCCTGTAACTTGAGCCCATTATTCCGTGTCCTGCAAACTGGGATGACTGAGAAGAGATCCTGGCCCTCCTCTGTGTGACAACCCTTTAAGTACTGGAAGAGTGCTATCATATCTCCCCTCAGTCTCCTCTTCTGAAGGCTAAACATGCCCAGTTCTTTCAGTCTCTCCTCATAGGGCCTTGTTTCCAGTCCCTTTATCATCCTTGTTGCCCTCCTCTGAACCCTCTCCAGTTTGTCTACATCCTTTTTAAAGTGTGGTGCCCAGAACTGGATGCAGTACTCAAGATGAGGCCTAACCAGTGCCGAGTAAAGGGGAATTATCACTTCCCGCGATATGGAAGCTATATTTCTATTAATGCAGCCCAAAATAGCATTTGCCTTCTTTGCAGCCACATCACATTGCTGGCTCATATTCAGTTTGTGATCTACCACAATTCCAAGATCCTTCTCACTTGTAGTATTGTTGAGCCAAGTGTCCCCCATTCTGTAACTCTGCATTTGATTTCCTTTCCCTAGGTGCAGCACTTGGCATTTATCCCTATTAAATTTCATTCTGTTGTTTTCGACCCAGCGCTCCAGCCTATCGAGATCGCTTTGAATTTTGTTTCTGTCTTCCAGAGTATTAGCTGTTCCACCCACCTTTGTGTCATCTGCAAATTTGATAAGCATTCCCTGCACCTCCTCATCCAAGTCATTAATAAAAATGTTGAAGAGCACTGGGCCCAGGACTGAGCCCTGTGGTACCCCGCTCGTTACCTCTCCCCAGTTTGAGAAGGAACCATTGATAAGCACTCTTTGAGTCCGATTCTGTAGGCAGCTGTGGATCCACCTAATAGTTGTTTCATCCAGCCCACTTTTAGCTAGCTTGCTAATCAGGATATCATGAGGCACTTTGTCGAAAGCTTTGCTGAAGTCCAGATATATTCTGTCCATAGCATTCCCACTGTCCACAGGGGAGGTTACCCGATCAAAGGAGGACTTGGTGTGTGTGTGTGTGTGTGTGTGTGTGTGTAGCTAGGGGATTCTTCAGACAGGACTCCAGGGTGATCTTTGGGAATCTTTGTAAGCTTGCTGTGATTTATTTGCAAATATTTATTCATTTATTGCATTTCTAATCTACCCAGTAACTAAGGTTCTCTGGTCAGGTACAAAGTTGCAAACTACTTTGATAATAAAATTGTTCAGATTTATTGCAACTTGGAAGCCAAAGTTGTAGAAGTTCAGGCACAGAATATGTCTAAGGAACCATCTAGTCCTTCTCATTTGGATAGGTTTCAGTTGTTGTTTGCTAAAACCTTCTCCTTCATGGTTAGTAAAATTCTGGTAGAAGTGGGATGAGAAGCTGTGGCCTTGTTAAGAGGAAGGTACACAGTCACTGTGAAGCAGATGGTGGTTTGGCCACTTCTAAAGAAGCCCACCTTGATCACAAGGACTAGTTCAACTACCACCTGGTTGCTAATATCCCTTTCCTGGGTTGTGACCGGGCATCTCCAGGATCTAGAATGATAATCAATCTTGCTTTGCACCCAGGTTTCAGCAGGCAGTGAAACTTTTTAGCTCACCCTGATGGATGACCTGAATTGGGATAAAGACAGCAGATGTTTGACCCTACTAATTCTTTGGGCTCTCTCTGAAGCCATTAACACGTTATCCTTCTGGACCAGCTGGGGACTCATTTCTGGCAGACTCGTTCCAGAAGGTGGTGCTGGGGGACTGTTGGTCTGCACTGAAGCTCTATCTTGTTCCCCATGCTTTTGTACATATGCATGAAGCCACTGAGTGTGGTCATCCAGAGGCTTTGAATATTGTGTCCATCAGTAAGCTAATGATATCCAGCTCTATTTCTCCTTTTCTTTGGAGTCGGGTGACATGAAGCTGAACTAGAGTTGGTAATGGACTGGATAAGGGGTAATAAATGGGGTAAGGGGTAATAAATCAAGACAAGATGAAAGTTCTGTTGGTAGGTGATCCATCTGCTCAAGGAGGTGGAATTCAATCTGTTCTTGATATTGGAGTACTGTTAGATCCAGATCCAGACCTTATTCTGGATTCTGAGAAATGTTTTTCACCAGCTTAGGCTGGTGCAGCAACTGTGAACCACTCCTGGACAAAACTAGCCAGGCCATAGTTAAGTTATGTACCCTCTCTGGACTTGACTATTGCAGTGTGTTGTCTGTGGTGCTGTCCATGTTGGAAACTGCAGTTGGTTCAAATACAGAAAACCTTTTAAAGAAGTAAATTATAAAGAAACCAGTTTTCAAAGCATTTCAAGGACCCTTGTAAGGTAGCGATAAGGCAAGTGCCTCTGAGTAATGCTGTGACAAGCTTATTTGTGATGGATTCTCATGTGCTTTGCAGATATTTAAAAATGTTTCATGTTTTGCTAGAGACCCCATTATCAGTCCCTTGCTAACCTTTTGTAAGTGTTTAGGAAATTTTCAAGAGCCTAATACAAGAAAACCCCTGTAATCTTAAAGTTATTCTATTTAAAATATTAAAATATAGCAGTCATTAATCATTAGTGACTGCTGTGTTTTTCCATGGAAAATGTTCAGTGTTTAGAAATGCATTGCTTCATAAAATGAATTAGTAACATGATTGGATACAAAGCAATTCAAATCTAAAATCAAAGTTGGAATTAACTTATTTTCAGGTGACTACCTCTAGGAAGCAGGTACATTTGCTCCTCAGGCATGCTAACATTAGTGTGAACAATTTTCAATGCTTTCATGTTTTTATTTAAAATCTAAACAACATAATGGCCTTGTAGGCCCCTTCCAACTCTACTTTTCTATGATTCTGTAAGGGAAATTGTGCTATTGTCCTGTCATGTTTGAGGCCGTATCAGAGGCAGTATCCAGTATCAGAGGCAGTATGCCTATGTTCACCAGTTCCTGGGGAACATGGGTGCTGTTGCACTCATGTCCTATTCGTGGGATCCCGTGGGCAGCTGGTTGGCCACTGTGTGAACAGAACGCAGGACCCTTGGTCTGATCCAGCATGGCTTTTCTTATGATCTTATGAAAATATTTACAGGTATACCAAGTAAAGCTTTGAAGTGTGCTTGAATATAACATTTTTAAACCACACTGTGTGCTTTATTGATTTTTCCCCCCTGATCGGATATTTTGGTTCAACTACTTCTAGCTATTGGAAAAACTTTTGAGGTATTTATAAAGCATTAATAGGGCATATTCCTTAGTTTTGTTTCTAAATATAAGTCAAACATGCCAAACAGAAAATCCACATCACTGTTTTAGCAGAATATTTATATTGGGTGGATTGCAATAATATGCCTGATTTTGTGCTCTAGTTTATATGAAAAACGAGTTTAGCGTGAAGTCACAGGTGGTTTCTGACTTCTGTTTCTCTTGCTACAGCATGCTTGTATTTTATCTGCAAAGCACTGGAGAGAGACTGCCAGTACAGCAAAGGACTTGTTATTAAGGAGAAGATCTTTGAGGAGCAGCCGTGCCTCAGGAAGGACTCATTAAGGATGTTCCTTAAAGGGTGAATTTCTTCTTCCATTGTTGCATTCTGAAACTCATCTAGACCTGCCTTCCCCAAACTGGTGCCCTCCAGATGCGTTGGACTGCAATTCCCATGGCCATGCTGGCTAGGAATGAAGGAAATTGCAGTACAGCACATCTGGAGGGCACCAGGTTGGGGAAGGCTGCTCTAGACCAGGGGTCCCCAACCTTTTTGGACCCATGGGCATATTTGGGGATGTGAGATACTGCTGTGGGCACCACCCTAAAATGGCTCCTATGTAGGATGTGGCTAATCACATGATGGCTGCCATAGGGGCCTGGCTAGTCAAAGGACAAGTAATTCACCCAAGAAGCTTGAGTTCAAGCAGAGGAAGGGCCTGAATGCCAAAGCTAGTCCACATTTTTGACCCCACAGAAGCGCAAGGAAATACCAATGTAAGGTTGCAATCCTATGCATGCTTACATGGAACTCAATGGGAATTACTTCTGAGTAGGCCTGCATAGAATTGCTCTGCTCATCCTGTCCACACACACCTTCCCCAAAGGAAAGGAAAATGTCCCCAGCCCAAATTGAAAGAAAGCATTTTCCCTACCTCAATCCCAGGCTCAGCCACTCCGTTTCCCTCCGTTTCCCTCCTGGCACTCCTATCTCCACCTCTGCCATCAGAGCCCCTGCCCAGAAGGGTACTCTGTGTGTGTGTGTGTGTGTGTGTGTGTGTGAGAGAGAGAGAGAGAGAGAGAGAGAGAGAGAGAAGGTGCTGGGAAGGGGGAGAAAAAGAGCAAGGCTAGGGTCTGTGAGGAGAAAAAAATGGTGAGGGGGTGAGAAAGAAAGAGTAAGGCTAGGGACTGGGAGAGAGCGGGAAGAGAGAAAGCAAGGCTAGAGGCTAGGAGGGGAGAAACAGTGAGGTCAAGGGGTGGGAGAGAAAGAGCAAGGGCAGAGGGTTGGGGGAGGGGAAATAGCAAGGCAAAGAGGTAGAAGGGACAGAAAGGGCAAAGTTAGAGGGTAGGAGTAGGGAGCAACAGTGAGGTAAAGAGGTAGTCGGGAGAGGAACGGCAAGGCTAGAGGCTGAAAGTGGAGAGAAACAGCGAGACAAAGTGGTGAGTTGGGGGGAGAGAGGAAGGCTAGGGGCTAGGAAGGGAGAGGAAGACAGCTAGGGACCCTGGAGATCATCTAGTCCAACACCATGCTCAACGCAGGCTCTGCAGTGCAGGGTGCAGCTACAGCATCCTTGACAGATGGCTATCCAGCCTCTGCTTAAATGCCTCCAGCGAAGGAGAAGCCATCAACTCCCAAGGTAAATATTTGCCAAACAGCTCTCACTGTTGGGAACTTTCTCCTAACGTTTAGCCAAAATCTGCTTCCCTGCAATTTCCACTCACTGGTTCCAGTCCTGCCCTTGGGAGCAACAGAGAATAGTTCTGCTCCATCTTCTGAGTGATGGCCTTTCAGGTATTTGAAGGCCGTGATCATGTCTACCCTTAATCTTCTTTTCTCCTGGCTAAACATGCCCAGCTCTTTCAATTGTTCCTCATAGGACTTGGTTTCTAGACCCCTCACCATCCTGGTTGTTCTTCTCTGGACGTACACCAACTTATCATTGTCCTTCTTAAAATGGGGCTTCCAGAACTGGACATCGTACTCTAGGAACAGGCACAGTTGGCACACTAGCTTCAGCTGTGTAAACTCACTCCTGGCCACCACTGAGATGTGGGGAATCCAGGTTTAGGGCAGAGTCCAGGAGTATACCCAAACAATCTTGCACTTGCTGCAGGGGTGGTTCCTCTTGTCCTCAGGCAGGGAGACAAACATGGCACATACCCTGCAGGTCACTGGAACAACTCCCTCCATTTCCATAGTGCTGGGTATGACAGATGACTCTGCCTTTTTCATGGACTTCCCTGCAACCTCTCTCACTAAACTCTCACACAAAACTGCCTGGTTTGCCCACTCCCAAGAAACAGCTTTGTTACAGAGCTGACCTGCTCTGGTTAGCCTCAGCTGTGGACTTTGGCCCTGCCCACAAGCTTGTATAGCAGCAGGCTGAGTCAGGTGACCCAGCACTCAAAGCTCCACCCTCTTGAACATTGATACTCTTGAACATTTCCTGGGTTCAATAATGGGCTGGATGAGGATGAACAAGCTGAAATTAAATCCAGACAAGATGGAGGTGCTGTTGGTCAGTAGAAAGTCTGGCTCAGGGTTTGGGATTGGAACATGTTCTGGAAGGGGTTTGCAAGGGAAATAAAACACATGTTTCCAGAGAGGATGAGTAGGAAAGAGGAGAGGAGCATGTGACGCTATGACTCCACATTAAAAGGTCCCTTAGACTCATGTATCTCTGAATGTGTTCAGAGCAGATATTTGTTCACAAAGGTGTTACTTCTTTTCCTTCCATTGGGCTTTTGCAGAGGCAGCAGTGATGCCCTGCTGCTGTTTCTGGCAAAGGCCCAACATGCAGAAGAGGAACTACATGCACACTCTATGTAGTAGAAGGACCTGGGGTAGTTTTTGTCCCGTCCCATTGGACTTTTGCTGATTGTAGCAGCAGCACGGAGCTGCTTGCACCTTCTGCAGAAGTCCAGCACAAGGGCAAGCACTGACACAAGTCATGGCTTTGGCTAGTAAATGAAAAGAAAATTTGTTGACTGCTGCTCAGTGCCAGTCCACAGATATTTGATCTGTACGTACTGTTACTTTATGCTTCTTCTGTTTGAAATGCTAATATCAGAACTAACCAGTTTTGTAGGTCAAGCCATGTTGATATGTACCTTGGCTTTCAGAATTGCTGATGTTTAGATATCAGCCTAATTAAGCCATTTTACTTTGTGCAATGTGAGTTCAATGTTGCTAGCAGTTTCTAAATAGTCTGTTTCTCTTCATTTTTCAGTGACATGTCAATCCATGATGTCAAAGTGAGTGCATCTGAAGCGAGGACAATCCTTGAAGAAGCGCTGGAACTGCGTAGAAAAAGACAAGCATTGATGGCACGGAAGAGCGAGCCAGATCTGAAGCTTGTCCAGCCAATTCCTCTTTTCACGTATGTTGTAGCGGATGGGACCCCTCCTCCAAACCTCACACCCTTAATGTGTACTTCACTCTCACCAAGTGCCCCCTTGTATTGGTCACTTCAGACTTTAAGCTGTCTTCTTAAGCTGCATTAGCCGATGATATGTCTTAGGGCTTATATGTAGCTGTTCACCCATGTTTGTTTGTCTTTATTAAGAGCAGTTTGTTTTATTTGATTACTTGAAGCAGGGTGACCCTCTCAGACTCTGGAGACTTAGAACTTTGAATAAAAAGATTGATTTATTGTTCTAACAAAGTCTCTAAACTGATATTCAACTTAGGCACAGATAACTTGGATTTTCAACAGTTACATTCAAACTTGTTCTTTGCTTAAATTCAGGTTAAAGGCAGGCAGATGTTATACAGTGCTCTTTGTATCAACTTGGCTTGGTTACTGGAAGTTACAGACAGTATCAGACCAGGGAACTTAACTGTCCCTCTCACTAGTTCAGAGCTTCACCTTCTTCCTCAGACAGAAGGTCCTTCACTCCCTAAGCGGAAACTCCTGTGAAGTGTTCTCTACTAACACCTTCATGTTTGCTTTCTCACAACTTAGTCACTAGATTTCCTGTCTGAACTCTTCTCTTCAGCACCACCTTTCCCTGCCTACTCTACTAACCTCCCACTCCCTCTCTCACTCCAACCCACTCTCTCCCCAACTGACAACCAACTCCCCTTAACTGCCAACTCCCTGCAGTTCTATACTCTCTGCTTCAACCAATCAGAGCCTCTGGAATGTTCAGGTTGGCCCTCCCCGGGCTTCTGCCTGTCACTCCGCCACATATGTCTCAACTATGTGTGAACTTGGGTACTATGATTATACTCATGTTTGCTAAAAGACCAGGATGTATGGTTGCCTTTATTTCCTCCAAAACAGAGATTTCTCAATGAACTTGGGTAGTACCAAAATGTTTACCGTCTTAATGTGTTATGGGTCAGCTTGTGTGCTTTTCCTATTCTGTGTACATGCTTTCTCACACCTGCCTGACAAACCAAGTTGTAAATAGTATCAGTTCATTCAAATGAGGAAGTGTACATGGCCTAGATAAATGCATGTTCCTGTCATGACAAAGAGGTACCATTTCTCAGTGCCCTAAATGACTGTGTCCAAGAACAGAGGGGAGATGACCCTGGTCTTAATCCTACGTGGTGCTGCCCAGCACTGGTGTGAGCCCCTGTGCAGGCAGATTGCTGAACCGGATAAGCCTTTGGTCTGACCCAGCAGGGGGGTTCTTATGTTTAAAGCAAGTCGACCAGCTGGCTGCTCTTTTGGAAAGAACATCTCAAGCCTCTTGCTGTCCATTTGCTCAGCCCAATCAAGAGACAATTTTTTCCTGTTATTTACATGCCATTTTATTTCTACTTTGCCTTTCTGCATTGTACTCAGTGGCTTAAAAGAAAACAACAATTAAGAGTGCTAGAGTTATACCAGCTGAGGAGCTATAGCAGGAGTAGATTAACCTGGTGCCCTCCAGATGTTTTGGACTACAAGTCCCATCTGCCCCACTTAGCATGGCCAATTGTCATGGATTGTGTAAGTCATAGACCAAAACATATGGAGGGCATCTGGATGCACTCCTTCCCTGAGACCTTCATTCTCCGGGGCTGCAGAGGAGCTGTCCCCCTGCATTTGGGGTGTCACTTTCCCTGAAGGTCTCTACCTGTCTGTTTCTCCAGATCAGCAGGTAGTCTTTTTTTTTAAACTTTTTTTTCCTATAAAAAATAAAAAACAAGCAACACAAAACATATAACAATGAACAAAACTAAAATGGACTTCCGAATTTTTCTACAGCAAATATAGGTAACAAATAATTTCTCCACTTGATAATAAAAAAAAAGAAAAGCTCTCTTTTTTCTAATGTCACAAATTTATCTTCTTATTTTTATTTCCATTGTCAGTTCATCCTCTTATTATTCCACAAAACCACAGATAAACAAATCATTGTTTTCTAAACCCTGCAAAAAGTCAATTAGAGGTTTCCACTCAGCAGTAAACATAGATGTTGTCTTTTCTCTAATTAATGGCGTAAGTTCGGCCATCTCTGCTCCACCATCTTGACCAACCATTCTTCCGTTGTAGGCAATGCTGGAACTTTCCATTTCTGTGCATATAATAGTCTCACTGCCATTGTCATATATAAAAATAAAGTTCCATAGCTTCTTTTCAACTGACTATCCATTATTCCCAAAAGAAGAGTCTGGTTTCAATTGAATATTAATCTTTTAAAAAAAATTGAATTAGTAAATGAATTTGTATCCAATTTTTTTTAGCTTTATTTCATGTCCACCGCATATGGTAAAAAGTTCCTTCTTGCTGTTCACATTTCCAACATACACCCGAGGTGCTTTTATACGTTTTAGCCAATTTATCCGGTGACAAATACCAACGATACATCATCTTATAAAAGTTTTCTTTAAGACTAGAATGTAATGTAAATTTCAAACCTTTTAACCGCATATTTTACCATTGTGTCAGTATATTATGTCCAACATTTTGGGCCCATTTTATCATAACATACCTTCACTTGTTCTTCAGTCTCAAATTTCAACAAGAGTTTATACATTTTTGCAATAAGATGTTCATCATTTACACATAATTCCCTTTTGAACTCTGATTTAGTTTGTTCAAAATCATACATCCTTTTGTCAACTTTAAATCTTTCTAAAATCTGTAAATATCATCATCATCATCATCAGGCGATCACTCGTGACCGAGTAAGATTGTCTTCCGGGATAAAAGGAGGAAATTCTAAAGAAGATTGTGTAGACCCTAGCGATGGGTCCGTAAGTGACTGTGGAGGCCAATTCTAGATCCACACAGCTTCCCACAGCGAGGACACAGGTTACCAGATAGAAGATGGTCCTGTAAAGGATTCATTTGACGTGCTTTTCGCTTAGCACGTTTCTCCCTTTCACCTTGCACTCGGGCTTCTTCAAAGTCCATGGAACCTTTGTGAAAGGCCAACCTCCATTTAGATCATTCATGGGCCAGAGCTTCCCAGTTTTCGATGTTTATATTGCATTTTTTTAGATTAGCCTTATGAACATCTTTAAACCTCTTATATTGACCACCGATATTCCGCTTTCCATCCTTGAGTTGGGAGTAAAGTAACTGCTTTGGGAGACGGCAGTCAGGCATTCGAACAACATGACCGGTCCACTGAAGTTGGCGTTGAACAATCATTTTTTCAATGCTAGTAGTCTTTGCTTCTTCCAGTACACTGACATTTGTTCGCCTATCTTCCCAAGTAATTTGCAGGATTTTCCGGAGGCAACGTTGATGAAATCTTTCAAGGAGGTGGAAGTGACGTTTATAGATAGTCCATGTTTCGCAGGCATACAATAAAGTTGGTAATACAATGGCTTCATAAACCAGTGTTTTGGTCTTCTTACAAATATCCCGATCCTCGAACACTCTATGTTTCATTCGAGAAAATGCGGCACTTGCGGAGCTCAGACGATGCTGGATTTCACTGTCGATGTTAGCTGTAACAGAAAGATAGCTGCCAAGATAGAGAAAATGATCAACATTTTCCAGTATTGTCCCGCCAAGCTGGATAGATGGCATCACCAAAGGATTGGCTTGCACTTGCTGATGAAGCACTTTGGTTTTTTTGATGTTAAGTGAGAGACCAAGTTTTTCGTATGCTTCTGCAAAAGCATTTAGGATAGTTTGGAGATCATCCTCTGAATGTGCGGAGACCACATTATCATCAGCATACTGAAGTTCCACAACGGAGGTTGTAATTACCTTACTTTTTGCTTTCAGCCTGCTGAGATTAAAAAGCTTTCCATCTGTTCGATATATAATTCCCACACCGGTGGGAAGTTTCCCCTTGACAAGATGTAAAACCATGGCGATGAAAATGGCAAATAATGTTGGGGCGATAACACATCCCTGTTTAACACCTGATCCCACTTTAAATGGAGCACCATGAGAGCCGTTGTTGTCCAAAACCGTTGCGGTCATGTTGTCATGGAGAAGTCGCAAGATATTCACAAATTTATTGAGGCATCCAATTTTCATAAGGATAGTCCAGAGAGCTGTACGGTCTACAGTATCAAAGGCCTTAGCCAAATCGATAAATGCCATATAAAGGGGTTGATTTTGCTCCCGGCATTTTTCTTGGAGCTGACGTGCAGTAAAAATCATGTCTACTGTCCCTCTAGAGGGGCGGAAACCATATTGAGTTTCAGGGAGGATCTCTTCCGAAATAGATAGAAGACGGTTTGCGAGAATCCTAGCAAATATTTTACCTGCGGTTGCTAAGAGAGAAATGCCCCGATAGTTTCCACAGTCTGTTCTATCACCCTTCTTAAAGAGGGTGATAATTATGGCATCCCTGAAGTCTTCTGGGATCTCTTCTCTTATCCAGATTTTTTCGATGAGTTTATGAAGATGTTGTACAAGTTCGGGGCCCCCTTCTTTAAAGATTTCAGCAGGAATCCCATCTGGTCCACTAGCTTTGTTGTTCTTCATTTGATTAATGGCTTTTTTTACTTCATCCAAAGTGGGGAGTATTGCAAGTTCCTCTTTAATTTGTTTTTGCGGGATTTGCGAGAAAATCTCATTATCCACCTTAGATTTACGATTTAAAAGGTCATAATAATGCTCTTTCCAACGCAGTGCAATAGACTCTTTGTCTTTTAAGAGTTTGGTGCCATCTTTTGATTGTAAAGGGTTTGTACCATAGGTTTTTGGTCCATAAATGGCCCTTGTGGCCTTAAAAAAGCCCCGTGCATCATGAGATTCTGCAAGTTGTTGAATTTCTTCAGCTTTCTTTTTCCACCAAGCGTTCTTAAGTTCTCTTGTTCTTCTTTGGACCTCAGCCTTTGCGCTAGCGTAGGTTTTTTTCTTGGCAGCGCAGTTAATATCATTTTGCCATATTTGGAAGGCTTTCCTTTTTTGGTCAATTATATATTTAATCTCATTGTCATTTTCATCAAACCAATCCTGATGTTTCTTAGTTTCATATCCAATAGTTTGTTCACAAGCTGCAGTAATGGAGGTTTTCAGCTTAGACCAATGGTCCTCAATGTTGTCAGGAGGTTCCGTAGGTAGATGTTCCTTAAGAAGTGATTGAAGACGAGTTTGCTTAATAGGATCTTGAAGGACTTGGATGTTCATTTTACGCCTTGGTTTCCTTCCTTGAAGCCTACGTTGGGGAGCAATGTTGATAACCATTGTGGACTGGATTAGTCGGTGGTCTGTCCAGCAGTCGTCGGCACTCACCATGGCCCTAGTAAGAAGTACATCGCGGCGATCTCTAACACGGACAATTACATAATCCAGAAGATGCCAGTGCTTTGACCGTGGGTGCTGCCATGATGTTTTAAACTTATTCTTTTGTCGAAAGAGCGTGTTTGTGATAGTGAGATTATGCTCTGCACATATAGACAAAAGTAAGAGTCCGTTCGGGTTGCTATTACCAACTCCGTCTTTTCCAATAGTTTCTGGCCATAAATCAAAGTCACGCCCGACTCTTGCGTTAAAATCGCCCAGGAGGATAATTTTATCCTCCTTAGGTATCTCTGACAGGAGAGTGTCCAACTGGCTGTAAAAACTTTCCTTGATGTCATCATCAGCATCTAATGTTGGTGCATAAGCGCTCAAAATAGTTACCTGTTGGTTATTGGCGAGCTTTAATCGAAGAGTTATCAGGCGTTCGTTAATGCCAGTAGGAACTTCTGACAAAGAGTTCACTAGTTCATTTTTGATGGCAAAGCCTACACCATGTATTCGTCGGTCCTGCTCAGGTAGTCCTTTCCAGAAGAAGGTATAACCTCCTTTTTCTTCTTTCAGCTGTCCCTCTCCTGCCCTTCGAGTTTCTTGAAGTGCTGCTATGTCAATTTTAAACCGTCTCAGCTCCCTTGCAATAATAGCAGTCCTACGCTCAGGGCGTTCACTATCTATGTTATCCAGCAATGTCCGTATATTCCATGTTCCAAAATTCAAATGTCTTTTTCGACCGCTAAAATGGTGACCCCACTGGACGCGGTAATCCAGTCAGGGGAGAAAGAGGTAGACTATGTTTAGGGCACCTTTTCTAGCCCCCTCCCCATACGGGGTGAGCAGAGTGGATCCTAAATAGGGCTGCTCAGTCATGGATACAGCTGCCGAGCTGCTCGACTACCTCGTTCCTTGAACAGGGCGACTGAGTCTGCATCCACCGCCCATGTGCAGGTCCATGACTAGGGGCTTCCAGATTCACAGTCCTGCCCCCGTTGCCATTCGCCAGTCGCCATGGGACTTTTTTTTGTTTGTTTGTTTGTTTGGGTTGGGTTGGATGGGTTGGGTTGGAAGACGCCTGTGCGTGAAACTGTTTTATGTGGGGAGATCGGTGCACAACGAATCACCACACAAACTTGACAGAGTACGGCAGAGATCCAATGGCACGGTTACCCTGACGATTGGAAAACCATTCTCTGCTGCAGCCTTCATCCGCCTTCACAGCCGTTGTAATTTAGGTTTAATTATCTTCCGCCTGTTCTGCCGTTGAGGACTTTATGTTTTGGATCGTTCTTTGTCTGGTTCCTCTCCCCGGACCTTACCGCCATGGGTGACCCTACTGGGAGTACATAGCTCCCGACGGCATTGCTCACAGGATTCATCGGAACACGCAAGCCCACTCACCACTTCAAGGTGACGATCCGGCGAGGGGTCTTTCTAAAATCTGTAAATAAGTAAACCATTGATATGTATAGCCTCCTTTTATCAGTTCTTCTCTTGATTTTATTTTACATTCACCTTGAGAATCATAGAATCATAGAATCATAGAAAAGTAGAGTTGGAAGGGGCCTACAAGGCCATCGAGTCCAACCCCCTGCTCAATGCAGGAATCTAGGTCAAAGCATCTCTGACAGATGTCTGTCCAGCTGCACCTTGAATGCCTCCAGAGTGGGAGAGCCCACGACCTCCCTAGGTAGTTGATTCCATTGTCTTATTGCTCTGACAGTCAGGAAATTTTTCCTGATGTTTAGGTGGAATCTAGGTTCCTGTAACTTGAGCCCATTATTCCGTGTCCTGCAAACTGGGATGAACGAGAAGAGATCTTTGCCCTCCTCTGTGTGACATCCCTTCAAATACTGGAAGAGTGCGATCATATCTCCCCTCAGTCTCCTCTTCTGAAGGCTAAACATGCCCAGTTCTTTCAGTCTCTCCTCATAGGGCCTTGTTTCCAGTCCCTTTATCATCCTTGTTGCCCTCCTCTGAACCCTCTCCAGTTTGTCTATGTCCTTCTTAAAGTGAGGTGCCCAGAACTGGACGCAGTAATCAAGATGAGGCCTAACCAGTGCCGAGTAAAGGGGAATTATCACTTCCCGCGATTTGGAAGCTATACTTCTATTAATACAGCCCAAAATTGCATTTGCCTTCTTTGCAGCCACATCGCATTGCTGGCTCATATTCAGTTTGTGATCTACCACAATTCCAAGATCCTTCTCACTTGTAGTATTGTTGAGCCAAGTGTCCCCCATTCTGTAACTCTGCATTTGGTTTCCTCTCCCTAGGTGCAGCACTTGGCATTTATCCCTATTAAATTTCATTCTGTTGTTTTCGGCCCAGCGCTCCAGCCTATCGAGGTCACTTTGAATTTTGTTTCTGTCTTCCAGAGTATTAGCTGTTCCACCCAACTTTGTGTCATCTGCAAATTTGATAAGCATTCCCTGTACCTCCTGATCCAAGTCATTAATAAAAATGTTGAAGAGCACCGGGCCCAGGACCGAGCCCTGTGGTACCCCGCTCGTTACCTCTCCCCAGTTTGAGAAGGAACCATTGATAAGCACTCTTTGAGTCCGATTCTTTAGCCAATTGTGGATCCACCTGATAGTTGTTCCATCTAGCCCACTCTTAGCTAGCTTACTAATCAGGATATCATGAGGCACTTTGTCGAAAGCTTTGCTGAAGTCCAGATATATAATGTCCACAGCATTCCCACAGTCCACAAGGGAGGTTACCCGATCAAAAAATGAGATCAGATTAGTCTGACAGGATTTGTTCTTGACAAATCCATGCTGGCTTGTAGTAATCACTGCATTGCTTTCAAGGTGCTTGCAGACTGACTTCTTTATAATCTGCTCAAAAATCTTCCCGGGGATTGATGTCAGACTGACTGGCCTATAGTTACCAGGTTCCTCCTTCTTGCCCTTTTTGAAGATGGGAACAACATTTGCCCTCCTCCAGTTGTCTGGCACTTCACCTGTCCTCCATGATTTCTCAAAGATGATAGACAGTGGTTCTGAGAGTTCTTCTGCCAGTTCCTTTATTACTCTAGGATGCAGCTCATCAGGCCCTGGAGATTTAAACTCGTTCAGAGTAATCAGGTGCTCCTTGACCATTTGCCTATCAATCTCAAGCTGCAATTCTGCCCCTTCAGTCTGCACTTCAGGTTTGCCAGGGGGGTCATAGACCCTCTTTTGGGAGAAGACCGAGCCGAAGTAGGAATTGAACACTTCTGCCTTTTCTTTGTCTTCTGTTATCAATTTGCCATCCTCATTGCGTAGTTGAACCACCAGTTCTTTCTTCTGTCTTTTACTGTGCATGTATCTGAAGAAAGCTTTTTTGTTGCTTTTAGCATTCCTCGCTAACCTTAGCTCATTCTCAGCTTTAGCCTTCCTGACACTATTCCTGCAGTTCTGTGCTACCTGCCTGTACTCTTCCCCTGTAGCCTGTCCTTCCTTCCACTTCCTATACGTGTCCTTTTTTGTTTTCAGGTCATCTTTGAGTTTATTGTGAAGCCACATTGGCTTCTTCTGTTGCCCTCTGCCTTTTCTCCTTGTGGGAATTGTTTGCAATTGTGCCTTTAAAATTTCCTTTTTTAAAAACTCCCACCCCTCCTGGGCTCCCTTTCTCGTGAGAGTCACTTGCCATGGGATCTTACTAATCATTGTTCTGAGTTTGTTAAAATTGGCTTTCCTAAAATCCAGGGTACGTGTTTGGCTACACTCAGCTTTTGCTTCTGTTAGAATCAAGAACTCAAGTATAACATGGTCACTTTCCCCCTGAGTTCCCGAAACTGCCACTTTATCCACTAACTCGTCTCTGTTGGTTAGAATCAGGTCAAGGATAGCCGATCCTCTAGTTCCTTCCTCCACTTTCTGTAGGAGGAAGTTATCAGCAGCACAGCTCAGGAATTTCTTGGAGGGGCCATGTTTGGCTGAATAAGTCTCCCAACAGATATCAGGGAAATTGAAGTCTCCCATTACTACCACATCGTGCCTCCTTGAAACAATGGCAATTTGCTTTTCAAAAGTTCCATCCTCGTCTTCTCCTTGATTGGGTGGTCGGTAGTAGACTCCAACCACCATGTTCGTTTTATTCTTTGCCCCCTTTATTTTAACCCAGATGCTCTCAATGGGGCTGCCAAGCTCCTCTTCCTGTATCTCTGTGCAGAGATACGTATTTTTAACATACAGTGCAACTCCACCTCCCTTTCTGTTGCTTCTGTTCCTTTTGAACAAGTTATACCCTTCAATTGCTGTATTCCAGTCATGGGAGTCATCCCACCAGGTTTCAGTTATCCCTATCAAGTCGTACTTGCCCTCATGTATCAAGAGTTCAAGTTCCAGTAAATCCCGATATGTCAACCAATTATATTTACTTGACATTTCTTTTCTGTGATGTGCTTCTTGAGCTGATAACCACAGTGATACTCTTGGACAAAGCCTAGATTTATATTTGTTCCATATTCTCAAAATGGCACCAGCAAGTAGATAATCACATATGTGGACACGGAATAATGGGCTCAAGTTACAGGAACCCAGATTCCACCTAAACATCAGAAAAAAATTCCTGACTGTTAGAGCAATAAGACAATGGAACCAACTACCTAGGGAGGTGGTGGGCTCTCCCACTCTGGAGGCATTCAAGGTGCAGCTGGACAGCCATCGGTCAGGGATGCTTTGACCTGGATTCCTGCACTGAGCAGGGGGTTGGACTCGATGGCCTTGTAGGCCCCTTGCAACTCTACTTTTCTATGATTTCTATTATTCTATGTGATGCAGTGAAATAAATTGGATAGCTCCCATGCCTGCTGGTTTTCTACCTTTATAGCTGTTTTTTAATTATTTGGTGTATTTACCTGAAACACTTAAGATATTTACTGGCAGAAGGCGGGGAAGGGTTGACCTTGCTGGCCTCCTTGCCCTGTTGCTAAACTCGCACAGGTGCTTAAGGTGTGTGTGCACTTTACTTAGTTTTTCCTTGATTCCTTTCCCCTGGGGCTGTTATGCTTCATCACTGGGGCTCATACTTGCCCTTGGTTAAGTGATACTTCCTTAATGGTTGTAGTAACCAGCCTGGTGTTGGGCCCCTGTGGAAAATGGCTGCTGCCTTGCTTTTAGCAGGCTCAAGTCATTTGGTCTGACATAAAACAGCTTGTGCCTTATTCTTGTATGTGGCAGAAGAAGGGTTTATTGATTAGGAGAGGAGTGCAGTGTGCACTGGCACATGGATAAGTGCTGAGTTTTCGTTGATTGTCATGTGATCTCATGCAGGTGGAAGTGTCTTGGAGAGAGTTTGATGGCCATGTATCAACATCTGATCACTTGTGAGCTGCCTCGGCCCAGCCTGGGCAAGAGAATTGACCTGTTGGAGTACCAAGATCTGGACCAACACTTGGATGTCCTTGCAACCTCCGCTCCTGTCAGTGTTATCCAGCCCAACCCTGTCAGCACTAATGCGCTGGTGTCTTTGGCCGAGCCGCTACTAACATATGCACCAGTGATGCCCACCTTTCCTAGTCCAAATATGCTGGAATCAGTAAATCCTACAGGTGAGGATATTTGCCATATGCATCACATTAGGGGTTCCCAACCATTTTGGGCCCATGGGCACATTTGGAATTTTGAGACAGTGTCGTGGGCATGGTCATAAAAATGACTGCCATGGTGCCCATGTGCACTCTCTTTCCCAGTACAGAGACAGAGAGGAGTGTGGGAGGGGTTGGGGCAGTAAAAAAACTAGACCCAGATAGAACGGGGGAGAGAGAAAGGAAGAGAAGAAGAACCCTCTATCTTAGCTCTGTGAACTTCCCTACCCTGAGATCACCCCCTTCCCATTTCTGAAACAGAGAAGACAGTGAGTGGGGGAAGGGGAGTGCAGAAACCCATGTGCACCATGTTGGGGACCCCCAGCACCACAATAATATATTCCTTGGGATGTTTTTCCCCCTTGGTGAGGGGTATTCTGAATCATTGTGTTCTTCACTGAATTGTTCATAAAAGAGTAGAGTTGGCCATTAGTCTGGTCCATTGCTCTCAAATATGGAGGAGTGCATCAGAATACTCGTAACAGGTTGGCTTCCACAATCTAAGGTGATAGCCAAACCCCAGCTTCCAGACTGATTAGCCCTTAAACAAGAAGAGTGCTGACTGATGCAGAAAGTTCCTCCCAGGGCGTCTGGCAAAGACATGTTCTGGGAGGGTGGGGTGGATTCCCTTGTGGGAGTGATGGCACTGTGTAGCCAAATCTCCTGGCCAGCATTGAGCGTGGCAGCAGGGGATGCCTTCTGTGCTGTACACCTGGCTCTGCTCAGGAGGTTACAGCAACCAGAGCTTTATCTTTTGTAAATAAGAATGCTGGGGAAATAATAATAAAGCAGGGCTGGGCAATCTTCTTGCCCCTGAGGGCTGCATGTGGCAGAGGGTCCAGGACTGCACCTGTGCACGGACACACACACAGGTGGACATACGTCCATGCATTGCACAGCCTTCCCCCTAACTCCCCTCTCAAGTCACATTCATGTGTACATGTGCGCTTATCTCATCACACGGGTGGGGAGGTTTAAACCTCTCTTCCATGCACACTGAAATAATTTCATGTCTCACCTTGCCAATCGGCTGTGGGGAGGATGGGGACAATTGAACTGGAAAAGACTGTGTGCAGGGTGATACTTCCATGTGCCATCTTCTCATTTAAATTGCGCTCCAGACAGCCGACCAAAAAGCTTTTTGGCCGGCTGTCAAGAGGCCGATTGTGCTGGAAAAGACTGCGTGCAAAGAGAGATCCTTGCACACCCTCTTTAGCACAAGCACAGCGGTGGCAAAATTTGGGGATAACAACAGCAGCATGAGCACCTGTGGCAGGTCACACAGGAAACCTACAAAGGTGTCCTTGTTAGACAGTTTGACTGGGAATTCTTTGCCTCTTCTTAGGTGATGCCTCTGTGGGTGACAAATCAAAGAAAGCAGTGAAGCGGAAGAGAATTGCTGAAGACAGTGGTGAGACAGCGAAGCGGCGATCAGCTCGAGTACGGAACACCAAATGCAAAAAGGAAGAGAAAGTTGATTTCCAGGAGCTGCTGGTGAAGTTCCTTCCTTCACGGTACGGCAGCCTGTTGCTGAATAATGAATGGTTGTGCTCATTTTGGAAAAGTAGCAAAGGTGTTCAAAAGCTGCTAGGCTACACCCAGGGCAGTTTTGATGCAAGTGTGCAGCACTTTGGCTATGAGCATGTGTGAGAGTTCCATATGAGCTCCTGTGACAACCGTGTACAATTGTGGATCAGGCTGCCTGGCTTCTATTTTAGGTTTGTGGGGTTTTTATCATCCTATTTTATCAACACAAATTGGCAATATTGCAGACAATTATAAGATTTTTGCATTTTACTCCACTTTGATTTGCAGGGTTGAAGTAAATCCAGTTTCTGAGAACACCATGGATGTCTGCATCATGAGGTTTTGGTAGGGGTCAGAAATGGTTATTTTCATGGATGTTGTGCTGATTTTTCTTCCAGAGAAGCAGGATGTTCATAAGTTCCTCTTGGCTAATTTGAACAACAGGGGCATCCTTGAGTTGATGATGAGGTATCTGAAAGTGATCAGGCATTAATGCTTTGTTCTTTGGTTCTGCTTTAAGCCTGAGGAAACTGGATCCAGAAGAAGAAGATGGTCCTTTCAGCAGCTATGAAGTCCAGTCTGAGGCCAAAGAAGAGAATTCCCGGCATGTTGGCTCACATAGAATGTCATTTGACTTGACTACAGGCATGGAGTCTGGTAGGAACTTTCACTGGCTTCTCTGCATGAGTGGAGTGAATCCATACAGGAATTTCAGTAGTATTTCATTAATATTAGCTTGATCAGCTCAGCTTCTGTATTAGATGCAGAAACTATCCATGCTATAATGTGGTTGTCTCATGAATCCTCTGGCAGTGATTAGGTGAGCTGCTGTGATGTCACAGAATGCTTGTTCATTGTGTGGGAGGTCAAGGGCAATGGTTACTTTCATGGATGTTGTGCTGATTTTTCTTCCAGAGAAGCAGGATGTCCATAAGTTCCTCTTGGCTAATTTGAACAACGGGGGCATCCTTGAGTTGATGATGAGGTATCTGAAAGTGATCAGCGAGAAGTTCCTAGTGAAATGGCCGCTGGGCTTGTCTGAGGTTGTCTTGAATATCTACAACAGCTGGAGGAAGCACAGCAGTAGCCTGCCCAACCCGCTGCTAAGGGACTGCCACAACCAGCATATCAGAGTAAGGAAATGCTTTAGCTTATGACCGCACTCCATTCATTTCCACTCGTGTGCTGTATCTGAAGTGTGTGACAGTTCCTACCTGCAAAGTTACACAGACCTTGAGTTTCCCTTCAAGTGTGTCAGATTGGATTGACTGTGCAATGAAACTTAGATTCTGATCCCCCAGGGCATGGCTGTGAGTGCAAACCTCCTACCATTCACAGCTTTCTTAAGTTTATGGAATCCAGCGGGTGTTTAGTGCAGGAGCTGAGGAACTGTGATTCCAATCCCAGACTCAGTTCCTCACTTCTGAAGTAGGGATTCACATTTTGTCTCTGTGTGTGCAGCTGGGAGGGTGAATGAGGTCATGGTTCTGAAGCATCTTGTGCAAAACAGCTACAGTGATGATGCCATACCTGAATGATGAGAAGTTGAACCTGGGTGTTTAGTACTTGTAATACTCCACATTTGCCACATTTTTTCACATGCGGTTTTTAAAAATGGTAACTTCCTGGAACCCAAGGGTGGGCGGGGGCAGGCCAGAAGTGGAAGAAGATCATTGTTGTGCTCCTAAAGCAGGGTGGGCAACTCTGGGAGGCCATATTCACCTGCAGATCACCCCCCCCAAAACAGCGGGGAAGCAAACAATTGTACCACAGAGCTCTACAGTGGTTAAATTTAGCTTGTTTCCAAGCTAAATTTAACCTTTTTGGCACTCAGTAGCTGCTCCGGACAACATTTTTTGAGGGTTTAAGAAAAGTATTTTTTTAAAAAATTCAGGAGCAGCGGAAGATGGCAGGGACCACACTGGGGTGGGGTGGGGTGACAAGAATTGCATGATGTTGACCACCCCTGTCCTAAAGCAGTTTGCAAGTCTATGAAACTGCCTTTGCTATTTCCTGGGCCAGATTGTTGGTCCATCTGGCCCAGTGTAGTCTACTGGCAGCAACGTCCCAAGATTCAAGAGTCTTTTCCAGCCCTGCCTGAGATCCTTTTTAACTAGAGATTCCAAGGATTGAACCTGGGACCTGCTTCCTGCAAGACGTGCTCTACCACTGATAGGGGAGTGAGAGAGAGGAGAAAGAAGGGGTAATGTTAGGCCTCCCTTTGGGCTGCTTGATGCATTATATATCATCTGTACACCTTTCTTTTGGAAAGCTGTCCTAGAACTTCCAACTGCAGGAGTGTATCTGACCACTGTGAGTGATCCTGCCATGAATGTAGCCCAGATGAACAAAGGTGCTAGCAAGCTGCTTAAGGGACACACCCTTTCCCCTTTATTTTTAGAAAAGGCTTTTGCAGTGGTCTTTTAGATGTCCTGGTATAAAAGCAATATGCCATGGTTTCATTTTAATATGATAGTGGTCACAGCGAACTCCATACTGATCAGTCTCTTCTTTTTCTTTGTGATGAAGTGTAGCAAAGAAAAAGACATTTCATCACAATCAGAAAAAGATTCTGATTCAGAAACAGACGTTCTTTTTCAGCAAATGGAAAAGAACATCTGTTTCTGATGTTTAATCAGCATTGTACAGAGCATGATTTCTTCTTGTTAGAAGGGTATTTCAACTGGAAGTACAAATCACAGAGGATAAACAGAAGAGCTACTTCATCTCCCCCCACCCTCAGCCTTTCTAACACTCCTCTCTCTGCTATCCTTTTGTCTTTGCTCTAGGATATGATGCTGATGAGTCTGTCCTGCATGGAACTACAGCTTGATCAGTGGTTGCTGACCAAAGGAAAGAGCTCAATGGGTGAGTGATGGCTGAAATTTAGCAAATGTTCCAAGGAGCTTCACCCTGCAATATCTATGCTTTCAGGAAATACCCTGCAAGTCCCCTGTGGTGAGATCTGGTTCCCCACAGGTGACGTATATCTGAGCTGGATGTTGGGGAAGAGCCATATCTTGGTAGTAGATCACATGGTTTGCATGCAGAAGTTTCCAGGTTCAGTTTCTGGCATCTTAGACAAAGGTTGGGTGAGACCTTGCCATGAGATGCTGGAGCGGTGCAGCCAGTCAGAGTAGATGGCCCTGGATCAGTATAGGGCAGCTTCATAGGTTTATGTATGCATGTTTGCTTGCTTTCAAGCACTCTGCTTGTAGGCGGGAACTGAGTTTCTTTGCATCTTGAAGTTAACTGTGCCTAATGCTAACATTTTAAATATTTATTTATTTTTTCATTTCACCCTGGGCGATGTATTTATTTATTTATTTATTTATTTTATTATATTTGTTAATAGCCCATCTGGCCGGTCACCCAGCCATCCTGGACGATGTACAATTAAAACAATGCAATAAAACATGCTAATTAAAACAGTATAAAAAATTCTTTTAAAATCCTAACCCACCTCATATTCCCGTCTGAAATACGGCGGAAGCTCAACACGGAGAGGGCATGGCGAAGGTCATTAGGGAGGGAGTTCCATAACTTGGGGGCCGCCACAGAGAAGGCCCTCTTCCTAGTCCCCACCAGCCTGGCTGCTCTGGCTGATGGGATAAGGAGAAGGCCGTCCATGGCAGATCTTGTTGAGTGGCCTGCTTGATGTTGCTGGAGGCGCTCCTTGAGATAAACTGGGCCGGAACCGTGTAGGTTTTTAAAGGTCAAAACCAACATCTTGAATTCGGCTCGGCAAACAACTGGTAGCCAGTGCAACTCCTTAAGCACTGGCGTGATGTGATCATGCCGGCGGCTGCCCTTAATCAGGCGAGCCGCTGCGTTCTGTACCAGCTGAAGCTTCCGAACCGTCTTCCAGGGTAGAGCGCATTACAGTAGTCTAGGCAAGAGGAGACCAAGGCATGAACCACTGATGGGAGCAGATGATTAGGAAGGTAGGGGCGCAGCTGCCATATCAGATGGAGTTGATACAGTGCCGTCTGGCTCACAGCTGACACCTGAGCCTCCATGGACAGCTGGGAGTCTAGAATGACCCCCAAGTTGCGGACCTGGTCCTTCAGGGGTAGATGTACCCCATTCAGCACCAGGTCAACATCCCCTAACCTCCCCTTGTCTCCCACCAGAAGTACCTCGGTCTTGTCAGGGTTCAGTTTCAACATGTTCCTTTTTTAAAAAAAAATTTTTTTTTTTAATTTTTCAAACAATATATAAAACAACTAAATAACAAACATACAACTAATATAGTGCTCCCATCACCACGGGACCGTATAATACATTCGACCTCTATAATCTATAGTTATTCATTATTCCAAAAATACAACATACCTTGACATGGCATACTCCCTTTCCCCTTATTTAACACAAAATCCAAAAATAAACCCCAAATATCCTTTAAATTGTTTTTCTAATTGTCCCCTTTTACATTTGATATTACAAGTTAACATATCATTTAAAGCCATATCCCACACTTCCTTATACCAGTCAGTGTTAGAGAAAACTAGCTGAACTTTCCATTTTCTTGCTATCATTAATCTACCCGCCGTTAACAAATTTACAATTAATTCTTTAACATTTTGAGGACCAGCCACCTTTTCAGTTATTGATAACAATGCTAATTTAGGACAAACTTCTAAATCAACACCAACAATTTCTGATATTTCTTCAAAAATCATTTTCCAAAAATCCATTACATTTTTACAACTCCACCACATATGAGCATACGTACCCAGCTCCTGACAACCTCTCCAACACATTGGAGAACATTTATTATCTATTCTGTTTATTCTCACCGGAGTCAGGTACCATCTCCAAATTAACTTATAGAAATTCTCTTTTATCCTTATTGACATATTTTTCAATATTCACCTATCCCATATCTTATTCCACTCTTCCTTTGCTATTTCCTCTTCAAACTCTATATCCCAAACTATCTTAAGATTTTCCATTTGCTCTTCTGATTTCTGAATCATTTTATATATCATCTTTGTAATACCTCTAGCTGATACATTCCCTTCTATAAGTTCTCTGGACATAACCAACTGCTCAAATGCGGTGAATTTCATGCTCCTGTCTCCTCTTCCATTTCTTTCCCCATTGAACTAATTGGAGCATTCACCCCTATCCAAGTCCCTCCTCATATCATCCACCAAGGCGACCAAGGCCGTTTCCGTCCCATGTCCAGGCCTGAAGCCCGACTGGCATGGATCTAAATAATCGGCTTCATCCAGGGGATCCAAGGAGAGCTTCTTTAAAAGTGGTCTTACTGCAGCCTCCTTAAGGGCTGATGGGATGCCTCCCTCGATGAGGGAGGCATTCACCATCGCCCTGATCCCCTCACCAAGTCTCTCCCTGCAGCTCATAATGAGCCAGGACGGGCAAGGATCAAGCAAGCTGGTGGTTGGCTTCACAGATGAAAGCACCTTGTCCACTTCATCAGAAGGAAGAGGCTGGAACCGATCCCACAAGACCGGTCTACCATTGGCCTCCTCCCGCTCACTTCCTGTATCCACGACACATGAAATCCCACTCCTAATCCGATCAATTTTATTTATTTATTTATTTTTATTATTTATCTGCGAAGTGCTTTGCTAAAGCCTCACAGGAGGCTTTGGATTGTTCCATCGGATCCGGAGCAACTGGACCGACCAGGCTCCGAACCACTTGGAACAGCCTCCTGCAGACGCGATGGAGGCAGCATAGAAATTCTTTTTTGCTGCCTTCACCGCCACCTGGTAGGCTGAAGATGCAGCTCTAACTTGTGTTCAATCGTCTTCGGAGCGGGATTTACGCCATCAGCGCTCTAGCCTTCTCACCTCCCGCTTCAGAGCTCGCAGCAATGGAGTAAACCAAGGTGCCGTGCGAGCTCTGTTCAGGTGAAGAGGGCGCTTCGGAGCAACTCGGTCTAATGCCCTGGTGATTGCAGTATTCTAGTCATCCACCAGGGTCTCGACCGACCCACCGTTTGTGTGCTCCAGTTCCATCATGGATCTGTGTTCTCTGGTATAATTTGTGAAATCTTGCACTAAAATGTAAAATAAATGTTTCAGTATCTCCCCGCAGTGGCCCTGCTGCCAGCTCTGTGAATGGCAAGTTTGGCCCCGATTTTCCAGGCACCCATTTTTTGGGGGATTTGCTGCAGCTTTCCTTTGCATCTTCCCAGCGGGACCTATTTGAGGAGAGCTGGCTGGAGTTTGTGGTTCGAGTGTACTGGCTGAAAGCTCGATTTTTGGCACTACAGGTGTGTATTCAGCAAATAGGTCTTTTCTATTAATTTTTAAATCCTTGCAAGATGGTAGTTTGGAAGGGGGAATTCCTGGTTTTTTACGTCTTTAGTTGCTTTGAATAATCAAAGGCATTTGTAGCAGAGTTCTTGCTTTGCTACTGAATCCTTGCTGTTGATATATGGTTGTGGCTGGGCATTAGGCATCCAGCTCTTTTGTAAGTACGATGGATGGAAGTCCGGTCTGGAAGATGGAGTTAAGAAATTACCCTTGAACAAAATGCAATTTAGACTGTGATGTTTATAGGAGGGGCTGGTTAAAGAAGTCACTTAAAACAGTGGTTGCCAGTGCTTGAAGACTCTGTGGTTGCTTCCCCAGGGTGACATGGAGCAGGCCTTGGAGAACTATGATGTCTGCACAGAGATGCTCCAGAGCTCTGCTGCAGTGCAAGCCAAAACTGGCAGCAAAGAGAGTGTTGTGATAAGACTGCCTAATCTCCATGTTGATTCTGTGGTTTCTTTGGACGAGGTAACAGCATCTTCTGGTAATGTTTTGGTCATTGTAAGAGCTTAGCTGCGCATGCCTCATTCATGAGGGTGAACTTACTGCAGTTCTTAATTTTTTGGAGACAGCAGACTACAAATCTGGGAGCAGCTGTAACTTCGGGATAGGTAGAGCATGAGCTTTGCCTGTGTAAGGTCCCTGATTCAAACCCCAGCGCTTCCAGTTAAAGGGGAGTGGGAGTTCTGGATACTGATCTACCTGAGATTCTGGCTAGCTGCTTTTGGTCAGAGGAGGCAGTACTAGCCTAGATGGGTCATGGGGTTAATGATAAAAGAAAGCTTTGTTATGTTTGAATCTGAAGAAATATTTGATTAAAATACTGTGATGTGTAGTTTTGGTTTTAAGAGACTGGCATTGGTTTGAAAAACAAAATGAAGCCGAGGATCTTAAGTTGGTCTCCCATCTGCTACCTTGGTGGTTTGTCATCTTTTCATCACATGGTCTTTGCAGATAGTTTTGTTGTCCATGAGAAATATCAGCGGGAATTGTCGCTTGCAATACAAAATGTGTAACTCTTGCAGATCGAAAAGAATCTCAAATCTCTGGAGAGATGCCAGTCTTTGGAGGAGATCCAGCGCTTATATGAAGCTGGGGATTATAAGGCCGTGGTGCGCCTGCTTCGCCCGACGCTGTGCTTCAGTGGATATAGCCGGACCAAACACCTGGAGTTCGTCATCTCCATACCAGAGAGGCCAGCTCAGCTTCTCCTACTGCAGGTCTGTTTTTCTGATGAATAGTTACTGGCCATGGAATAAATGCAGCCAGATTCTCGGCTACAGCCTTTCCCAAACTGGTGCCTTCCAGATATTTTGGACTTCAACTCACATCAGCTCCAACCAGCGTGGCCAATTGTAGTCCAAAATATCTGGGAGTTGTAGTCCAAAATATCTGGAGGGCACCAGCTTAGGGAAGGCTGCTCTGCTAGCTTAGGCTGTTGAACCAGAAACTGGCAACTTGTTTGGCATTGAACCAATAGCCTGCAGCCAACAAAGAAATTGGCATATTCACTAATATTTATTTTATTGATTTGATTTGGACCTGCCTTTCTACCAAGAAAATGGCACTCAGAATGGCACTCAAAAGACATAGGAACTAAAAATAAATAATTGATTAAAACAATAAAACAAATGCATTAAAACACAATTAAAAACACAGCAATAACAAAATAAAAACAGCACCCAGTGCAAGAGACGCACTTACACACCAAAGGCCTGCTTGAATAAAAATGTCTTTACCTGCTAGGAGAGGGGGAGCCAACCTAGCCTACCTTGGCAGGGAGAAAAGACCCTCTCGTGCCACCAGCAAATGCGCTTTTGAAGGTGGTGATTCTGAGAGAAGGACCTGCCCTGAATATATTAAAAGCTGGACAGGCTGATATGGGAGAAGGCGGTCTTTCAGGTAGCCTGGTCACAAGCCATATAAGGAATTATAGGTCATAACCAGCACTTTGAATTGTGCCCAGAAACAGACTGGTAGCCAGTGAAGCTGTTGTAACAAGAGAGTGATGTGCTCCGTATAACCAGGAGCAATCCACAGTGTGGCTGCAGCATTGTGGACCAGCTGAAGTTTCCAAACAGTTTTCAAGGGCAGCCTCACATAGAGTGGTCATAGTAGTCTAAACGGGATGTAACTAAGGCGTGCATGACTGTGGCCCAATCAGACATTTCTAGATGGGCTCAGTAGCCTCATCTGTGTAAATGCACTCCTGGCCACTGCCAAAAGCTGTGCATCCAGGTTCAGGGCCGAGTGCACTCAAAGTGCAATCCTGAATCTTCAGGGTGCATGTAGCCTCTTTCAGCACAGGTTGATTCCCCGTTCCTTGATCTGCCTTCTGACTAACCAGGAGTACCTGTGTCTTGCCTGGATTAAACTTCAGTTTGTCAGTAATGGACTGGATGAGGATGAACATCAGACACTGATTTAGAACTAGAACAGCTTCCTTGGGTTTAGATGGAAAGGAGAGGTCAAAATGTGGGGGTTTGCTTCTGTACCTTGCCTGGTTCTGATTCTCAGGAGGGCTATAGTGTGGGGCCTTGCCCCCCATGCTCTTGTTGACTTGGAGAGGAAACAGCTTCTGTCTACCTCTCTGGTCCTGGTAAGTGCAGGCAAAAACATATTTACGATATTTCTATGCTGCCCCATAATGAAAGTTCCTTGGGCAGTTATCTCAATGGCTCAATACATAGAGCTGTGTTTATCTTGATCATGTCATAGAGAGGCACAAATGAATGGCATTTGAGCCATTCAGGTGAAGGAGCCGCTTGCTGTGTATAACCTGGAACATGCACAGCTTCTTCTTCGTGGTCTCTGTGCATTCACACATATGGGTTCTCTGCGCCTGCGCTGAGATCGTTCGGGAAACTTCTAAAGCTGAGGTGAATTGGGCGGGAGCCCCTCCCCCCGCGCGTGTCCCTTAGCGCGGCTCCCGCCCATCTCCTCAGTTCCTCTTCGACCGCCATTGCGTGTAGTCGTCGGGTTCTTCTATCCTCTCTCCGGAGTCGCTTAATAGCTGAGTTAGCCTTTTTTCCTATCCCTTTTCCTTACGAATCTTCTCTCTTTTCTTCCTTCGACTAATCTATCCCCTTTTCAAAAAAAAAAAAAAAAAAAAAAAAATATTACAAAAAAACTCTTACTATACCCGTATCTCTCCCCCGATCTTATCCACCTATCTCCTAATCTCTCCTTTATAATTCTAACTATGCCTCTGAAGGCACCTTTTAGAAAATGCCAGCGGTGTGGGACAAAAATCCCACCCGCTGATAAGCACCTGCTGTGCTTGCTTTGCCTGGGGCAAGGCCATAAAATGGAGACCTGCCAGGACTGCCAGGCCTTTACAAAACAGGCCAGGAAACAGCGCCAAACTAAGCTGCAAGCTCTCCTGTGGGAGCAGTCTCTGTCAGCTAAAGGGCCTGATCCGGAGGAGAAACCTGGGGGATCCCAGTCAGCCAAGAAGCCGTCAAAAGACACTTCTGCGGCAAAGAAATTGGCGAAAAAGGCCCATAAAGATAAGGCGGAACGCCTGAAAAAGAAAATGGCGGACAAGCCTAGTAAAGACGCTGAGCCTTCTACCTCAGCCGCCATGAAGGTCTCAGAGCGCACGGCTCTACTAATGTCGGCGATGACTGGGGCTCGAGATCGAGCTACGGGACCGATTGCCCCCCAGTCTCCACCGATCTCGACGACGTCTCCTCGAGATCGAGAATCGGGTTCGAAAACCCCAAACAAGCAACCGCCGACTATAACCACCTCCCTGTCGGAGGGAGAAATTGTGGCCTCGCCATCGATGGATCGACCCCGTTCGGGCTCGAGGGGTCCTCCACCACGTCTCTCGCCCCCAGCAGCATACGCTAAGGAGGAGCGGAGGGCGCACAGACCATCACGCTCTCCCCGATACCGAAGCCGCGATTCGACCTCGAGGGATTCTGCCTCCCGATCAGTCTACTCCCGTCGCCGCGATGACAGGTCGTGGTCGGGCTCCTATTATTCGGACTCGAGATCTAGGAGCTACAGATCCCGATCTCGAGGTTCGCCAGAACGGAGGAGGCGCGATCATTACTACCGGCACCGACGCTCCCCACCTCGAGAGCGCAGACATAGGTCCAGATCTCCTACGCCAAGGCAGAGTACGACCGTATTCCGGGCACCCGTCGAGACCGTAGTCCAACCGACTGCCTCGACCTCGACTGCCCAGACGATTCTCGCCCCTGTCGTCGCGACTCGTTCGTCGTCGGGATCGGCGTACGTATCGGACTCGGACTCAGTGGCCTCCTCCTCCCATTCCACCTCACCAGATACACGGGTGGAATCCAAGGAAGCGATCTCCCCTTCGGAAGACATGGGCAGCTTCTCAGAGCATGTCAGCCGGATGGTGACAGCTCTAGGAGTGGAGGCGAAAACCGCGAAAGGAAAAGCAAAGGACGACATCTACGCGGTCCTGAAGTCTACTCAGTCCAACCACCTGCTCCTTCCCTTCCTGCCAACACTGCTGGAGACGGTGCAGGAGACCTGGAAAACTCCGGCCTCTATGAAACCAACAGCTAAGAGGCTGGAGTCAATGTACAAAATCCAGGAAGAAGGAGCTAAATTCCTGTTTTCCCATCCGACCCCGAACTCGCTCATAGTTAAGTCAGCGCAGTCTCGTGGGGGAAGACAGCATACGACGCCGGCAGACAAAGAGGGTAAGACATTAGATTCTTACGGCCGTAGGATCTATTCCTCGTCTTCCCTCGGGCTGAAGGTATCTAACTATGAGGCGCTGCTAGCTAGATACGAGATGTTCATCACGGAGAAGCTGGGAGACCTCTGTGATTATCTGCCGGACGACAAAAGGGACCTGGCGGCGCAATACATCAAGGAGGCAACCAGTATTGGTGCCCTTCGGATGAACACGGCCCGCCACCAGGTCGATAGCCACGCTAGGTCGATGATCGGATCCGTGGCTTTGAGGAGACACGCCTGGCTTCGCTCTACCAATCTGACTCCCGATGATAGAGCGAAGATACAAGACCTGCCATTTGACGGAGAAGGGTTGTTCAACGCCACCACGGATGACTCCCTCGACTCCGCTCAAAAGGCTCTAGCGACGGCCAAGAAGATGGGACTTGTCCGTCAGCCCCCATCTCAACAATTCAGGCCAAGACGATGGTCCCGATTCCCATACCCCCCCTCACAATATCAACCAGCTGGACAATATCGGGGTGGGAATCGTCGGCCTCAAGCCCCACAGCCGCAGGCTCCACAACGCTCGTACCCTCAACAGCGCTCGAGGGGCTCGCGGAGGGGGGCGACTTCACCCGACGGCGCCTTTGACTCCGTCACCGGCCCGACCGACTTGTCTCCTCCAGTCCAGCCTGCTCTCGACACCAGCAGACCGATTGCCTCGTCTCCACCACCTCAGGCACCTCTCTTCGGCTCCCGGCTCCACCAACACCTCCGGTCCTGGAGGACCATCACGACGGATCGATGGGTGTTGAGCATAGTAGAACACGGCTACAGGATCGAGTTCGGAGTCCTCCCTCCTTTTCTCGGGATCAAGGCCACCCGTCCAACTCGAGTGCTCTTAGAAGAGATGTCGAACCTCCTACAAAAAGGAGCAATACGACCGGTTCCCGCAGAAAACTTGGAGGACGGCCTGTACTCCAGGTACTTCATCGTGAAGAAAAAAGGAGGAGGACTCAGACCGATCCTGGACCTTCGCACAGTAAATCTCTTTATCCCACCAAAGAGATTTCGTATGGTCACACTCCAATCGCTTCTTCCACTACTCCGAAGGAACGATTGGTTTGCATCCATCGACCTCAAGGATGCGTACTTCCACATCGCCATCCACGAGGACACCCAAAAATACCTTCGGTTCCGAGTAGGAGACGACACCTTCCAGTTCGTGGTTCTTCCATTCGGACTTTCCACCGCGCCGAGGGTATTCACGAAGTGTATGGCTGTGGTCTGTGCAAGTCTTCGGGCAAGAGGCATCACCGTCTTCCCGTACCTGGACGACTGGTTACTAGTGGCTCAATCAAAACGGGAGCTCCAGCACGCTCTGGAAGAGACCCTGTACCTCCTAGAGGACCTGGGACTCTGCCTGAATGTGGAGAAATCGGTCCTTCAACCAGTGAAGGAGATACAGTACATCGGCGCGAAACTAAACGCCTTCGAAGGTCGGGCTTATCTACCAAACGACAGAGTGCGTCAAGTAAGGACACTTGCAAAAAAGATCTCAAAGCAGCCAATATGCTCCGCTCATACGATTCAACGCCTACTAGGACATATGGCCTCAACAATTGCGGTCGTACGATATGCGAGGCTTCGCATGCGGCCCCTTCAAACATGGTTCATCAAGGAGTTCAAACCAGAGAAAGACAAATCATCCGTCCGCCTATATCTTCCTCGAGCCGTAAGAGAGTCCTTGAGGTGGTGGCAACAGGAGTCGAACCTGAACGCGGGCATACCGTTCCATTCTCCGGTACCGAACCGCATATTAACAACGGATGCATCGTTGCTGGGATGGGGGGCCCACTCAGGCGATCACGTCGTACAAGGCACATGGACGTCCACACAAGCTGCCAAACACATCAACTGGCTGGAAATGATGGCCGTTTGGAAAGCATTACAAGCCTTAGAACAATATCTCTCGAACTGCCACATTCAAGTCGTGACCGACAACACTACGGTGGTCGCGTACATAAACAAACAGGGCGGCACGAGATCGACGCGCCTCACAAGACTGACCATGCAGCTCTACGAATGGGCTCTACTTCGAGGAATGTCCTTTGTAGCGATCCACATCGCAGGAAAGTCCAATGTACTTGCAGACACTTTGAGTCGCGTGTCGATGCAATCGCACGAATGGATGCTGGACAGGAAGGTGACCAACTCACTGTTCCAACGCTGGGGTCATCCGAGGATAGACCTATTCGCCACCAGCGAAAACACAAGGTGCCCCATGTTCTGCAGCAGGGCAGCCTCGGACCCGAATTCGATCACCGATGCTTTCCTGATGACCTGGAGCGGCGACTTCTACTACCTATTCCCCCCAATCCCACTTCTTACACGTGTGATCGCCAAGATAGCTCGGGACGGAACCAATTGCATCCTAGTATGCCCGCGGTGGTTTGCACACCTGCTCAACCTCTCACAGGGAGATTATCTCCCATTACCACTACAAGACAATCTACTAACACAACACAAAGGCAAAGTGTTTCACCCCAACCTACGTTCTCTAAACCTAATGGCCTGGAGAATCAGATAGCAGCGGATACAGACCTATCGGACGCGGTGAAGGAGATCCTCTTAGCAGCAAGGAAGCCTTCCACAAGGCTCTCCTACGCCAGGAAATGGACTGCCTTTCTTAATTTCGTCTCACCTTTAGGCAAAGACCCAATGACTTGCTCGATCTCGACCGTTCTCGATTTCCTCCACTCACTAATGACCCGTGGCCTGAAATTCTCATCAATCAAAGTCTATCTAGCAGCTCTGACAGTGCACAGAACTGCCTCAACGGGGACGTCCTTATTTGTACATCCATTAATCAAGCAATTTTTGAAGGGGCTTAAAAATCTTCGACCTCCAGTCCGCAACATAGTCCCAGGTTGGGATTTACCCTTGGTCCTGAATGCTCTGACAAAGCGACCGTTCGAGCCCATGGCTAAAGCAGACCTGCGACTGGTATCGTTCAAAACACTATTCTTAATAGCGATTACTTCGGCAAGAAGAGTGAGTGAACTGCACGCTCTCCGAGTGGACCCACCTTACACAACCTTCCACAAAGATAAAGTCGTCCTAAGACATGACATAACTTTCTTACCGAAGATGGTGTCAGAATTTCACCTAGGACAGGACATTATTCTACCAACGTTCTTTCCGTCCCCATCGTCAACGATCGAGAGGTCGATGCACAGCCTCGACGTCCGACGGGCCCTACTATTCTACAAAGCCCGTACGGAATCGATAAGGAAGACCAATCAACTTTTTGTGTGCTACGGCCCCCCAAAATCGGGCCTCTCTGTATCCAAGCAAAGGCTATCCTCTTGGATAGTGGACACTATCGAACTTGCCTACCAATTAGCTGGACGTTCTCTACCAGGGTCCGTAATAGCCCATTCAACCAGGGCTCTATCGACCTCGACAGCCTTCGGAAAAGGCATTCCTTTACTGGACTTATGTAGGGCGGCGACCTGGTCTACCCCCTCTACTTTCATCCAGCATTACCGCCTCGATGTTCGAGCCAGAGAGCAGAACGCATTCGGCAGAGCGGTCCTGTCTTCGGTCACCATCTGACTACCGACACCGACCCACCTCCGGTAAGTCAGCTTGCTAATCTACCCATATGTGTGTGATGCACAGAGACCACGAAGAAGAAGGACAGGTTGCTTACCTGTAACTGTAGTTCTTCGAGTGGTCATCTGTGCATTCACACAACCCGCCCTCCTTCCCCGCTCGGTGTCTTCATCGAGTTCGATGGATACCAAAAGGGAATGGGTTGGGACACCGTTTTTAACTATCCTACTCGATATCGAAGTGTATGCCGAGTTCGTATTTTCTTTTTATGGTATCAAACGTTAGCAATGTTATCCTCGGTCCCGACGGTCGCAATAGGCGGTCTCAGGGAACTGAGGAGATGGGCGGGAGCCGCGCTAAGGGACACGCGCGGGGGGAGGGGCTCCCGCCCAATTCACCTCAGCTTTAGAAGTTTCCCGAACGATCTCAGCGCAGGCGCAGAGAACCCATATGTGTGAATGCACAGATGACCACTCGAAGAACTACAGTTACAGGTAAGCAACCTGTCCGTCTCGGTATAGTGCAGGTCTCCTGCTGCCTTTCCATGCATGAATTTAGAAACTTCCCATGGAAGTGCTGTGTGCAAGTTCTTTAGCTTCCTCTTAAAAGGACTCTTTAACATTGAAATCTCTTACTAACACTCCTTAGGATTCTCTGCTCAAGTTGAAGAACTACAAGCAATGCTTTGAGTGTTCAGAAGTTGCCTTGAATGAAGCCTTTCAACAGATGATTAATATGACAGAAGCCTCTGCAAAGGAAGAGTGGGTGGCCACTGTCACGCAGCTCCTCAGAGGGATTGATTGCTCCTTGTCTTCTGACTGCAGCTGCCTGAACGAATCGTCTGCAATGCAGAGCCTTGTCCGACTGACTAACAACCTTATCCAGGTATCCAACAGAGCCAAGCAGCTCTTGCTGATGTTGTGATCTGCCAGCAGAGTTTCTTTGAGCAGTGGTTTGAAGAGCTGTTCTTTAGCTCAAAAAATGGTAGCTTAATTCCATTTAATATTGGAAGTGACCAGTGCAGCAGGCAAGGGAGACCTTTGGACTTGGGGGACAGGAAGGACCAAAGCATAGAAACAGGCCTGCCAGGTCTTAGCAGGGCAACCAACTCTATGCCTCTTGACTGAGCTCTCAATTTCCAGTGAAGATAGCCTCTATTGAAGCCTTAAGCCAGTGATTTCCAGCTTTTAATAACGCAGGCAAGAGAAAAACAAATAAAGGGGGTTTCCTGGTTCCCCTGGGGGAAAGGGGGCAAGCTAGGGCTATGTAATTCAGAACAGTGAGAAACCTTCTGGGCCACAAGGGGGCTTGAAGTTACTTTACTCACAACAGTGTCCACTAGAGGGTAGGCAAAGACAAGAAAAGCAAACAAGGCTTCTTTAGCAGTGGGGGGGACGGGACATGAGTTACTTCATTCCTTGGTTAGAATCCTGCCCCATCCCTTGTATGTGTGCACTGTCTCTCCCCCCCCCCTGCCCCAAGGGAGGGAGGTTCACACCTCCATGCCTTTCTGCTCCAGCTTTTGGGGGCTTTCCTTCTTGCTTGGGTGGCTGCTAATGGCTGTCCCTGCAGCCCAGCAATCTCGGACTGCTGCTCGCTTCTGGGAAGCAGCAGAGTCTGTTTGTTTAATGGCCTTGCATCCTCCCCCGCATTTTTGCTGACCTTTCTGTTCTGGCTGCAGCTACTGGTTTCTCAGGTGAGGAGCGTGCTAGCTGAGAGAGGGGTCACTCTCTGGCAGCCTTACTCTGGTTTAAGGGAAGAGGGCAGCTAATGTGGGGCACAGCTCTGGCATCTCCTGTTACAAGTTCTGTAAATGTTGCTCAAACATTACTACACAGCTAAGCTATTGTTTGATTGCTCCATTGTTCAGCCAGATTCAGCCCACTGTGAATTCAACGCTGCGCAGGGGGTGCGCACAAAAAAGTCATGTGTTGCTTTGCAGTTTAAAAATCAATGCAGTCATTTGTTGGAACAGTTGGATTATCACTTGATCATGTGGCCAGCTTTAATGTATGTTGAACTCTACATCTACTTGTTATAAGAAGAGCAGCATTAGCAACTGAACTGTATTGCTGAATGTTGATGTTCTTTCATTTGCAGTTAGTTAAAGAACTGCAATGTATTTCAGTTCATTGCAAATTAAACTGCAAGTTTAATTTGCAATGTATCTATTTTTTAATTAATAGATAATAGATTGCAGCATGGCAGTCCAGGAGGAACCCAAAGAGCCATTTGTGTCTTCCGTGCTTCCCTGGATTATTCTTCATAGGATCATTCAACATGAAGAAGACAGTTTCCGGTCCCTTTGCTGCCAACAAGAGGAGCAACTACAAAACCAAAGCGAGGAAGGTGGGAACCGGACTTCCTTTTTGCAATGTCCTCCTTGTTCTTCTCCTACTCCATAGGGAGTTGTGAAGGTAATGGAGAGAGATGGTAGTTTGCTCTGAGTATTTTATGTTGGTCGGAAAAGAAAGGTAAATTTGAACTCTGAGTGCATCTGTGTCATCTCAAATGTTCAGTCAATGAAACAGGTAACACATGGACTACAAATGGTTGCAGATCAGTTAAATTTTCATTTGTAATATTGCTTGTCAGTCTCGTCAGTGGATTGGTGTACACAGAAGAAAAATATAAATGGGACTGAAGTGAAATGCCCCTTGCAAATTTACCAGCCCATTTGTGGGGGGTGAATTTTAGAAGGTGATTTCAGTGACCATTTGGGGAGATGATTTTGGTCCTCAACTCTGGCCTCCATTGGCAGAGTGCCCCTAGAACAGGGGTGCATGGCCCATAGTCACCCTCAACCATGTGTTGTGCAGTCCCCATGCTCCCCCCACTAAATCACACCCCCGCACCACCACCACCTACACACTGCTTGGTGTTGCTGCTTCTGCACTACTAAAGGTGAGGTAAAACCAGCAATACCAGTTGGGATCACTGGGTGGGGATAAGGTGGAGGCAGCAATGCTGGCTGCTTCCGGGTTGCTGGTGGGAGGAGGAGGCTTTAGCCTCTTCCCCCCCTCCTAGCATAGCTGCTTTCACCCCATCTTTAGTGGCATGGAAACAGCAATGCTGGCTGGGGGAGGATAATGCTGCATGCATCTGGTGAAGTGGGCTATAGTCCATGAAAACCTATGCCACAATAAATGTGATAGTGATAGTGGAATTGAAATGGATTTAATTGACATTGTTACCACTTGATGTACACAAGATACTCAACACTGTGAAAGACTGCAGGTGGCATCGAGAGCACATAATGCAGGCCGCATGCTGAAGCTGAGACAGTGTGCCACACAGCTCCTCAGGAGTTAGTGTTTTCTCATGTATTGTAGTAATAAATAACCCTGTTGAAGGTATCTGTTGTTGAAGGTATCTGAAGGTATCTGCAGAGCACAGCCTAGTAGCGCACAGCATCATCATCATCAGGCGATCACTCGTGACCGAGTAAGATTGTCTTCCGGGATAAAAGGAGGAAATTCTAAAGAAGATTGTGTAGACTCTAGCGATGGGTCCGTAAGTGACTGTGGAGGCCAATTCTAGATCCACACAGCTTCCCACAGTGAGGACACAGGTTACCAGATAGAAGATGGTCCTGTAAAGGATTCGTTTGACGTGCTTTTCGCTTAGCACGTTTCTCCCTTTCACCTTGCACTCGGGCTTCTTCAAAGTCCATGGAACCTTTGTGGAAGGCCAACCTCCATTTAGATCGTTCATGGGCCAGAGCTTCCCAGTTTTCGATGTTTATATTGCATTTTTTTAGATTAGCCTTATGAACATCTTTAAACCTCTTATATTGACCACCGATATTCCGCTTTCCATCCTTGAGTTGGGAGTAAAGTAACTGCTTTTGGAGACGGCAGTCAGGCATTCGAACAACATGACCGGTCCACTGAAGTTGGTGTTGAAGGATCATTGAAGGACCAGCAAGCTGAGCAGGTCACCCCCCTCCCCATATTAATCATGCCCCTCATCCCTGTAATGGCTGTTAGGCCAAGTGCCATTACAAGAGTGAGAAGAATCGGGGAGAGCAAATTGTGGGTTTCTGCTGTGGTTAGAAAGACATTGGGCGGGTTCGCACATCATGCTAACCCACCCTGGCAATAAGCCATGGTAGGCGGATTGTTCCGTGAACAACCCACAGGGCACCAGGAAGACAATTGGGTTTACCGTGGGTTGTTCCGTCCCGTCCCTGCGGTCCTCCAGCCAGTATACCAGGGGACTTGGAGGCTAAAGCCGCTTTGTCTCCTCTCCCTGCTGCAATCGTGAGCCCTTTTTTGCTCACTGTGACTTTTTTCCCCTTCCCCTCCCCCTTTTTTGTGCAGTGGGAGATCGCCTTTCACTTGGCTCAGAAATACCACAAGTGAGAAGGATCTTGGAATTGTGGTAGATCACAAACTGAATATGAGCCAGCAATGCGATGTGGCTGCAAAGAAGGCAAATGCTATTTTGGGCTGCATTCATAGAAGTATTGCTTCCAAATCACGTGAAGTGATAATTCCTCTTTACTCGGCACTGGTTAGGCCTCATCTTGAGTATTGCGTCCAATTCTGGGCACCACACTTTCAGAAGGACGTAGACAAACTGGAGAGGGTTCAGAGGAGGGCAACAAGGATGATAAAGGGACTGGAAACAAGGCCCTATGAGGAGAGACTGAAAGAACTGGGCTCTCCCAGTCTGGAGGCATTCAAGGTGCGGCTGGACAGACATCTGTCAGAGATGCTTTGACCTGGATTCCTGCATTGAGCAGGGGGTTGGACTCGATGGCCTTGTAGGCCCCTTCCAACTCTACTTTTCTATGATTCTATGTTTAGCCTTCAGAAGAGGAGACTGAGGGGAGATATGATCGCACTCTTCCAGTACTTGAAGGGTTGTCACACAGAGGAGGGCCAGGATCTCTTCTCGATCATCCCAGTTTGCAGGACACGGAATAATGGGCTCAAGTTACAGGAACCCAGATTCCACCTAAATATCAGGAAAAATTTCCTGACGGTCAGAGCAATAAGACAATGGAACCTACTACCTAGAGAGGTGGTGAGCTCTCCCACTCTGGAGGCATTCAAGGTGAGGCTGGACAGTCATCTGTCAGGGATGCTTTGACCTGGATTCCTGCATTGAGCAGGGGGTTGGACTCGATGGCCTTGTAGGCCCCTTCTAACTCTACTTTTCTATGATTCTGTGATCAAGTTGACAGCCAGTGACAGCCCCTTTAAAGTGCTCAAGTGGCATGTTGGAGGGGCTGTCACTGGTTTGCACACATTTGGGGTGCAAAAAAAGGTGGCAGACCAGTGACAGGTCTGGCACAGGTTTAATGTGCTGCTTGGGCACATTAAAGGGGCTCTCAATGGCTGTCAACTTGGAGATTGCGAAAGGTGATCTCCCCCCAAAGAAAGCGGGGTGGGGGGGAGGGAAAAGAAGTTGTAGTAATTGAAGAAGGGCTCACGTTTGCAGCAGGGGACACTGAGCCAGTGATGGTTGCTCCACCATGCTGCTTGGGCATCAGTGTGGCGGCTGGTGCGGCAATGGCCCGGGCTAGCTCAGCAAGAGCAGCAAGGGTTTTTTGCTGCGCTTGCCAAGCAGCTTGCTAGTTGCTTCCTGGTACCCATGATGGGGCTGGCCACCCAGAGTCGGATGACACGATCCATGGTGGGTACAACAACCCCTAAAACAAGCCATGGGTCGTCAGGGTGGCTTGTTGCCCACGAACAAGCCACCCTCTGGGAAATGGTCTAGGTTCACACAACACGACAACCCACCATGGCTTGTCACCCATGATAGGTTGTCATGCTGTATGAACCCAGTCGTTGTTCAGATACCAGGTCTACCCATTGAAAAAGAACAGTTGGGCAGGCCTGGTATACAAATTTCTCAGTGGCCAGGTCTACCTTTCTTTTTAGACATGGTGGTTAGGCCTTGTCACTGCTCAGTCACCAGATCTGCCAGAAATTGTAGGTCTGTTCTCTGATGCTTTCGGGGCTTTTTAAAACTGTGCAACCATACATAAAATGTGCAGTTTTAGGAAAAATAGCCCTTTGGAGCAAACGAACAGCTCTCTATTTTGTTTTATTTTTGTAAAAAAAAATTATTTTGAATTTTAAAATCCATAAAAACAAAATACCAGGAACAAGACAAAACAAGAACCAAAAAAGCATACACTACAGAAACAAAACAACATTAAACTAAAAAGTACTTCTGATTTCTCCACAACCAAGTATAAGTAACATCAGATATTCTATATAATAATTATAAAGAAATTGCTTCCTTTTTCCCCTTAAACAAACAAAAAAAACGAACAAAAGATTCCCCCCCTCTCTTATTCATCAACCTCACAAGTTCACAAAACCTTGAAACCTTACAGCAATTTACTCCTAAACACATATAATAACCCTTCTAGTTAAACAGTATTCAATATTTCTATTTATGTTTAATAAAAATCTCTATCTTCTTTCCCTCTATTTATAAACAGACAACCTAGCTTTTATTTTATTTTTAAAATAGTTTCACATTTCCACATTACTTCACATCTCAAATTCTATTCCATATTTAGTTGGTTCCTTTCCATTGGTTATTCTCTATGCTATGTTTCATCTAGACTCAATACATTTTTACCAATAATCAACCACCTCAAACTGGAGAAGTTCTCCTTTCTCTCAAAGGGGTTCCTCTCACCAGCCCCTTTAGGTTCAGGTCTATATATATTTTCTTTGGATCACTATCAGCAGTCCATTTAGGTTTCTCCCATTTGGATTCCTCCCACCAATCCATTTGGGAAGCTGAACCCTCTTACTTCTTACATAAGAACCTCCCCCTTCTCCCAATATTCAGCAATTATCATAATATAAGTCCAACCATTTATCCCATCCAATAATCAGCAAATCATTTTCCCCGATGAAACACAGTATTCACAGTATGCATCTTTTTCAGGCTCATGTTCCAGAAAAGACTTTTTCCCCCCATGTGAGCCCCCATAGTTGTCTTCCTCTAAGTAGCCCGGCAGCAATCACCTTTCCAGTTCTCCATGAATGGCTTCCCGAAAATATCTTCACTGTCCGCTTCGCTGGCAACCCTCCCTTTTTTGCTGTCTCTCTTCAAAGGTTCAGTTGTTATCTCTCCCAGTATATCAATCTTCGCCTCGTCCTCCCTGTTCTGCACTTCCGATATCACCAATCTCCCCAGCAGTTTATTTTGGAATGCTTGAAACAGCTCCATCAGCTCTCCGGCTAGCTGCAGCAACAAATCATAAGTAGCCATCTTGTCTGTGTCGCAGTAAGAATTTACAGCTACTTTAAACTTTTCCAGAATTCAAAGTAAAAGGAGTTACAGTACCTCTTTCTTTCTCGTTTCAAAACACATTTGTTATCTTCCCATTATGAAGTTTTTAAAGCACATTTTCTTTTTAGTATTCCAGAGACGCGAGGGTATTTAATCCTGATTGTGGATAAAATTCCTCTTTATTACCAATTGTCAATAAATCTTTAAGAAATGGAGTTGTCGTTCTTCAGGGTCTTAAAAAAAAAGAACTCCAAACGCGGCGGTGAGCAATGATGGATTCTCCCACTCTCTACCCCTCCCCGAGAGAAGCTGCAGCCGCGCAAGCAACTGCAAAAAACCTCACAGAGAGAGCAATTAAGAGATATGCTGGGAATAACTCTTAGATCATCCTCTTATTCCGAGGAGATTAAGCAGCCAAGATAACCTCTTGACTGGATTTCTCGCCGCGCCAGTCTCCCTCGATTTCAAGGGAGATTCAGTCTGACATTAAGGTCCACCCGGAAGTCGGAACAGCTCTCTGTTGATAGGTTATTGTTTCAGTGAAAGACCGACAACCTGGTCTTCTGCGCGGGTTCAATGCTAAGGGGGTAGCGGGTGCTGGGGCGGGCCTTCTCTGAGGTCCCCAGCGCCTCGCCTTAGCCCAGAACAAAGGGATAACTTATAGCCACAAAAGTATCTTTTAGAAAACAAGTTTATTTACAAAATTACCTTCACAAACTCAGACCCACGCCAGCAATACAGCTTATCAGTACGGTACAAAGTAGCAAGCAAAAGCCTCAAGGACAACGTGATTTCAGGGCTCTCAGCTAGTTAGTTTAGCTCGGGTCCCGGCAGAAGCCCGGTCAACCGCACACTGCTAGCTGGGTTCCCGGCGGAGGCCCGGTCTACCCAAGCGGCTAGCTGGGTTCCCGGCGGGGCCCGGTCTACCCAAACGGCTAGCTGGGTTCCCAGCGGAGGCCCAATCTACCCAAGCGGCTTGCTGGGTTCCCGGCGGGGCCCGGTCTACCCAAGCGGCTAGCTGGGTTCCCGGCGGGGCCCGGTCAACCCAAGCGGCCAGTGATTTCCGCTTGGTTTCCCGGGGGCCCGGTCAACCCAAGCGGCCAGTGATTTCAGCTTGGTTTCCCGGGGTTGCTGATCCTTCGTTCCCTTACCCCAGGCATGGGCAAGATTGCTGATCAGGTCCAGAGAAAAGTTCCCTTGTGCAGGGTGTTTTATACCTTGGTGTTTCAGGTAGCCCCTCCCTCCGTGATCAGGTGGGTTGACACCCTCCCTGAGGGGCGGCCTTTTGGGTCAGGTGGGGTGACGCCTTCCCCCCGTGGGATGGGGTCCCTTTGAAGCCACTTGCTTAATGGTCCCATCCTATGGTGTTGAGTGGCCATTTCTTAGGGGAGCCGAAGCGTCTGCCCTGGAGAGGTATTCAAGTCTTATGTAGATGGGGCTGATATGCAAGAGCATTGACAAACCTGGTGATGCTTCCTGCCTTCCCCCCTGGGGTGATTCTATGTAGATGTTGTTCCATTTGGCATCTGTGGAGACTGGTTGTCTCCCTCCCCCCCCCCCCGGGGTCTCCTTCTCCCCTCCTTGGTGAGTGTGTGTGTGTCAGGCAGAGGGCTTAGGTTGGCTTTCTCCACATCTCCCCCCCCCCCCGGGGAAAAGATGGCATTGGGGTCCCACACCCCAATTTCCCATCGACTTGCCCATCACCTGAGAAAGCCTGGGAGAGTGCATCAGCCAAGACATTGTCCTTACCCTTGATGTGCTCAATTTCGAAGTCAAAGTCTTGCAACGCCAGACTCCACCGTAGGAGTTTTTGGTTGTTGCCCTTGACTCTATCTAACCAACACAGGGGTGAATGGTCGGTCTGCAGGCGGAACTGTCTCCCCCAGAGGTACGGGAGCAACTTGGTGATGGCCCACACCACGGCCAGGAACTCCTTCTCAATGGTGGCAAGACTACGTTCTCTGGGCAGGAGTTTCTTGCTCAGGTAGGCAATGGGGCGCAGCCCTTCTCCTACCTTCTCCTGTAATAACACCGCCCCCACCCCGGCCTCCGAGGCATCTGTCTGTAGAACGAAGGGGGATTCGAAGTTCGGGGCTTGCAGAATGGGAGCTGCCGTGAGGCAGGCTTTTAACCCGTCGAAAGCGGTCTGGCAAGCCGCGGTCCACTGGACCCTGTTCAGTTGGCGCTTTTTACAAAGATCAGTCAGAGGGGCTGCTAGCTGACTGAAGTGTGGCACGAACTTCCGATAGTACCCTGCAAGTCCCAGAAAAGCCTGCACCTGTTTTTTGGTTGCGGGTTGGGGCCATTTCTGAACCGACTCGATCTTAGCTTCCATGGGTTTGATGCTCCCCCCTCCGACCCGATGTCCAAGGTACTCAACCTCCCCTAGCCCCACCTGGCACTTCTTTGCTTTCACTGTCAACCCAGCGTCCCGGATCCGCTGGAAGACCTGCCAGACATGCTGCAGATACTGTTCCCAAGTGGAGCTAAAGATAGCTATGTCGTCCAGATAGGCACAGGCAACTTCTCCCAACCCGTTCAGCATTCCATTCACCAGCCTCTGAAAGGTTGCCGGACCGTTCCGGACTCCTAAGGGAAGAGTGGTGAACTGGAATAAACCCAGGTGTGTGACAAAGGCAGACTTGAGAGCAGCATCCGCGTCTAGCAGGACTTGCCAGTAGCCCTTGGTGAGGTCTAGGGTGGTAATGTACTTGGCCCTCCCTAGCTTCTCCAGCAAGACATCCATGTTGGGGATGGGGTAGGGGTCAGGGACGGTCACCTTATTGATTTTCCGATAGTGCACACAGAACCGCACCCCCCCATCCTTTTTGGCCACCAGGACAATCGGGGAGGACCATGGGCTAGAACTAGGAACGATCACCCCTAGGTCTAACATGGCTTTGACTTCCTCCGCAATGACCTGAGCGTGGGGTCCTACCGCCCGGTATGGCAGAGATTGCAGAGGGGGGCTGTCACCTGTTTGAATGGTGTGCTGGATGAGTGGGGTCCGCCTGGGGCGGTCTGAGAACATGGTCCCAAATTCATCCAGCACCCGCTTCATTTGCTCCCGCTGAGCCTCGGACAGGGCGGGTGACAGTGAAATTTCTTCCATCCCCCCATTCTTCCAACAGATCCCCATCAGCGAAATCCTTATCATTATGTTCCTTCACACAGCCCACTCCCGCACCCCAGTCCACATACAATTTCAACATATTCACATGAAACTCTTTACATTTTTCAGGAGTCCCGGCAAAGAGTATTTTGTAGTTGACTGGTCCAAGTTTCTCAACTACAGTCCCCGGACCCTCCCACTTAAGACACAGCTTGTCCGTTTTGAGGGTACGCAGAACCAACACTGTATCACCCACCTCAAAAGTCCGGGCTACTGCGGTTTTATCATACCACTCCTTTTGCCGCTGCTGGGCTGCCTTCAGATGCTGTTGGGCGGCTTCTCGAACGCTGTGGAGGGTGTCCCGTAGCCGCCGCAGAAAAGTGTGAACCGGCACGGGCGAACTGCCGGCAGCCCCCTCCCACTCCTCCCGCAACAGAGCCAAGGGCCCCCGTAGTTCTCTGCCAAACATCAGTTCATTCGGGGAAAACCCAAGGCTTTCCTGCGGAGCATCTCGGTGGGCAAAGAGGAGGTAGGGTAGGGCTTGGTCCCAAGTTCCCGGGTGACGGCTAGCGTACGCCCGGATCATTTTCCCCAACGTCTGGTTGAAGTGTTCAACCAGTCCGTTGGTCTCGTGATGGTAAGGCACCGAAGTTACATGGTCAACCCCCCCCCCCCCCGCCAGCTCCCACATCTTCTGGAACAGTTTAGACATGAACCCGGTGCCGCAGTCCGACACGACCGTGCGGGGCATTCCTAAGCGGGCAAAGAGAGAGAGCAGAGTCTTAGCCAGGCTGGCTGCAGAGATGGAGGCTAGCGCAAAAGCCTCCGCGTAGTGGGTGGCAAAGTCCACTACCATCAGTACAAACTTCTTCCCCGTCTTGGTGGGCGGGTTCAGGAGACCCACTATGTCCATAGCAATCCGTTCAAAAGGGATCCCCACCACCGGGAAAGGCTGAAAGGGAGCTCTTGGGTGATCGTGATTGTGTCCCACCCGCTGGCACACATCGCAGGACCGACAGTAAGCTTTAATGTCGGAGGCGATCATGGGCCAGTAGAACCCCTCTGTGATTCGAGCTTGGGTCTGCTTCTGCCCCAGGTGTCCTCCCCATGCCACGTCGTGGGCGAGGTGCAGCACGTCGCGGCGGTACCGTTGGGGAACCACCAGTTGCCTTTGCTTGCACTCCGGTGCCACTTCCCCCTTTGGCTCGAACTCCCGGTACAAAGTTCCATTGTCCCAGACAAATCTTTCGGTGGCAAGGGATTCCCCGGGGTCTTGGTTGGCCAGGAAGGGTCCAGCCTGCAAGGAAGGGTCCAGCCGCTGGGCTTCCTTGAATTGGGCTTGAGTCCCAAAGTCTTTAGCCATCTGGGCAAACCCTTCGTTCTTCGGGGGCTCCGCTATGGCCTGGTTCTTCCCGGAGTGCCCCGCAGGGGATGGGGTCACCCCGGGTGGTGGAGGGGGCACGGGCTTTGGGACCGGTGCGGTTACGGGCAGCCCCCCTCTCCTTGCCTGCCCCCGGGTGATGACCCCCATCTTAGCTTTGGCCACCCGGAACGCGAGATCGTTCCCGATGATGATGCCCCACTCCTTTTGGCGATGGATGATTACGTCCATCTCTGCTTCCCACCCCTGGTACTTGACCCGGGCGATGGGGACGGTGATGTCGGGGGAGTTATAGGGTTTGATCGTACACGTACGTCCTGACAAAAGTTGGGACCTTTCTACGCGGCCCCGGGGCAGAGCCGTTACATCCTAATCTCCTGCTCCCATCAGTGGTTCATGCCTTGGTCTCCTCTCGCCTAGACTACTGTAATGCGCTCTACGTGGGGTTACCCTTGAAGACGGTTCGGAAGCTGCAGCTGGTACAGAACGCGGCGGCTCGCCTGGTTAAAGGCAGCCGCCGGCGGGATCACATCACGCCAGTGCTGAAGGATTTGCACTGGCTACCAGTTGCTTGCCGAGCCGAATTCAAGGTGTTGGTTTTGACCTTTAAAACCCTATATGGCTCTGGTCCAGTTTATCTCAAGGAGCGTCTCCAGCAACACCAAGTGGGCCGCTCAACAAGATCTGCCACGGATGGCCTTCTCCTTGTCCCTTCAGCCAGAGCAGCTAGACTGGTGGGGACGAGGAAGAGGGCCTTTTCTGTGGCGGCCCCCGTACTGTGGAACTCTCTCCCGAGTGACCTCCGCCATGCCCCCTCTCTGATGAGCTTCCGTCGCTCATTAAAAACCTGGTTGTTCAGGCGGGAATATGGGGTGGGTTAAGATTTTAAAATTTTTATATTGTTTTAATGTATTTTATTGTATTTATGTATTTTACTGTCTGTACATCGCCCAGGGTGGCCGGTTGCCGGCCAGATGGGCGATAAATAAATATTAATAATAAATAAATAATAAATAAATCTGCCCCAGTGTCCCTATATCCCACCCAGGAAACATTATTGATATAGATGGACTCACAGAATTGCTTGCGGCTCCATCTCAGCTTGTCCAGGGAGGCGATGGGATGCACGGGGTCCGGGATGGTAGGGACCCCACTCTTGGAGATCCTCCTCGGCGCCGCGATCCTCGGGGATGCTTGCATGGAGGGAGAGGACCGACCGTTGTCGCTGTCGTCGTCCTGAGCGGCTGCAGCACCCGCGACGCGCCCTATTTTCCCCGGCGAGGGACGGGCATCCCGGTTCTTGGGCCGGAGCTTGGGGCAATCCCGCCGTAGGTGTCCCATCTCGTTACAGTGGAAGCACGCCCCAGACCGAGGGTTTTGGTTCCCCTTGGTCCGAGGGGCCTCCTCGCGCCGTCAGGGCAGGCTCTTCTCCGGCTCCGATTTCTTCTCGGCCACGGCCGCGGAACTTCCCTTGGTGGATGGGGCCGTCCGGTATAGCCCCATCTCGTCGGCCATGATCCCCGCCGCCTCACAGGTACGGGGCTTCTGATCCCTCACGACAGCGGCCAGCTCCTTCGGGATGGTGGTGAAGAACTGCTCCATGGCGATCAGCTCGACAACTTCCTTCAGGGTGGAGGCCCAGGAAGCCTCCACCCAGGACTCGCAGACGTGCATCACCTGGGCTGCCCATGCCACATGGGTGGTCCCGGGGGAAGGTCTACCCTCTCGAAATCTCCGCCGGCAATGTTCGGCGGTGAGGGCGAAGTGTTGCCTGGCCGCTGCCTTGAACGCCTCGTAGCTCGCCGGGGTCTTCCGCAGATGCGCCCCGAGGAGGTCGGCCAGGTCCCCACTGACCTGGGTTCACAGGGCGGACAACCGCAAGTTACCGGGGACCCGCTGCTCCTGGCACGCCGTTTCGAAAATGGAGAAGAACATCAGGACATCCTGCCCTGGCTTGTAGGAGGGGAACGTCTTGTGGTCCCACGACGGAGGGGGAGGAGCGGAGGGGACAATCGGGGGAGTTTTCCCCGCCTCGAGCTGCAGCTTGGCCAACTCCATCTGCATCTGGATCATTTTGCGCTCGTGGGCCATCCTCTCCCGCTCGTGGGCCATCCATTCTGAGGGAAGCTCGGGCTCTAGAGGAGCGGGGTCCTCGGTCACCACATCCTCTCTCCTATCTGTCTGAACTGGGATACGGCAGCCCCTGGGTCGGGCACCCTGGGCCAGACTCGCCAGCAGCTCCCTCTGCCGGATCAGCGCCGCCAACCCCGGGGTGATGGGTGTTGCGGGCAGGGACCGCCGTGGCTCGGCTCCCCCAGTCGCTCCGTCAGGCTCTGGGTCGCTCATGGTGATCCTTAGTCTCTTGCTACTTTGGGTCTGGGAGATATTCTGGGCTAATAAGTTATCCCACCGCTGTCAGCAAGTGGAAGACCGACAACCTGGTCTTCTGCGCGGGTTCAATGGTAAGGGGGTAGCAGGTGCTGGGGCGGGCCTTCTCCGAGTTCCCCAGCGCCTCGCCTTAGCCCAGAACAAAGGGATAACTTATAGCCACAAAAGTATCTTTTAGAAAACAAGTTTATTTACAAAATTACCTTCACAAACCCAGACCCACGCCAGCAATACAGCTTATCAGTACGGTACAAAGTAGCAAGCAAAAGCCTCAAGGACAACGTGATTTCAGGGCTCTCAGCTAGTTAGGTTAGCTCGGGTCCCGGCAGAGGCCCGGTCAACCACACGCTGCTAGCTGGGTTCCCGGCGGAGGCCCGGTCTACCCAAGCGGCTAGCTGGGTTCCCGGCGGGGCCCGGTCTACCCAAGCGGCTAGCTGGGTTCCCAGCGGAAGCCCGATCTACCCAAGCGGCTAGCTGGGTTCCCGGCGGGGCCCGGTCTACCCAAGAGGCTAGCTGGGTTCCCGGCGGAGGCCCGGTCTACCCAAGCGGCTAGCTGGGTTCCCGGCGGGGCCCGGTCTACCCAAGTGGCTTGTGAGTGATTTCAGCTTGGTTTCCCGGGGGTCCGGTCAACCCAAGCGGCCAGTGATTTCAGCTTGGTTTCCCGAGGGTCCGGTCAACCCAAGCAGCCAGTGATTTCAGCTTGGTTTCCGGGGTTGCTGATCCTTCGTTCCCTTACCCCAGGCATGGGCAAGATTGCTGATCAGGTCCAGAGAAAAGTTCCCTTGTGCAGGGTGTTTTATACCTTGGTGTTTCAGGTGGGTTGACACCCTCCCTGAGGGGCGGCCTTTTGGGTCAGGTGGGGTGACGCCTTCCCCCCATGGGATGGGGTCCCTTTGAAGCCACTTGCTTAATGGTCCCATCCTATGGTGTTGAGTGGCCATTTCTTAGGGGTGCCGAAGCGTCTGCCCTGGAGAGGTATTCAAGTCTTATGTAGATGGGGCTGATATGCAAGAGCATTGACAAACCTGGTGATGCTTCCTGCCTTCCCCCCCTGGGGTGATTCTATGTAGATGTTGTTTGTCCCGTTTGGCATCTGTGGAGACTGGTTGTCTCCCCCCCCCCTGGGTCTCCTTCCCCCCTCCTTGATGAGTGTGTGTGTGTCAGGCAGGGGGCTTAGGTTGGCTTTCTCCACAGTTTCTAATCCGTACCCTACATCAAAACACATCTGCCCAGGTGCGTTGTAGTAACTATGGCCATTTCTCTCAGGAGATTTTCTCCTCTCATGGTGTTAGACAAGGCTGTGTTCTTGCTCCCACTTTATTCAATCTGTACCTGGCTGATCTTCCCACCCACCTACGGTCAATAGCCTCCCACCCACCTAAGATTTGCTCCACAAGAATATCCTCTATGCAGATGATGCTGTTTTAATTTCGCAGACACAACTAGGTCTCAAGCGATTACTATCTGGATTTGCTGGGTTCTGTAATAAAAATCTTTTAACAATTAACTACTGCAAACTACTAATGGCTTCCAAGTCCAGTGCCAGGTGGCTCTCCCACTCTGGAGGCATTCAAGGTGCGGCTGGACAGCCATCTGTTGGGGATGCTTTGACCTGGATTCCTGCATTGAGCGGGAGGTTGGACTCGATGGCCTGGTAAGCCCCTTCCAACTCTACTATGATTCTATGATTAAATCTAAAGTTATGGTATTTGCAAGGAGGAAGGTTAGATACTCTTGGTTCATGGATAATAGCAGGCTTGATCAAGTTGACTCCTACAAATATCTGGGTATTTGGTTTCACGAAGCGACAAACTGGAGAGTTCAGGCAAGACGTGCGAAGGTTAAAGCCGAACAAAATTTGGGTGCTATATTACGGTTCTTTTTTACTAAAGGCGGGAATTTCATTCCAGCTGCTACCCGTGTTTTTCAAGCCAAAATAGTATCTCAGATTCTTTTCGGAGCCCCTATCTGGTTTCCTGGCCTTAAAGACTCTCTTGAAGGTGTTCAATCCTACTTTCTAAGAGTGATATTTGGCGTGCCCAAGTGTGTGGCTAGTGCTGTTCTCTATCTGGAAGCTGGCCTTAATTCTCTCGGCTGTATGGCTTGGATACATTCTATTCACTTTTGGCTTCGCTGCTGTTCTCTGCTTAAGCTTAACTCTTTTTCATTCTAGGTGATGTTAGATTCCCATGTGTCTGCTTGGAACAAAGCAGTGATGAAAAAGGTTGTCTCAGCCTGGCTGTCACCCTCCTACTTGTTATCCATGCCTTGGGAGAAAGCTAAATTTCTTGTTAAGCAAAGATTAATTGACATCGACTTCCAAGAGCTCCACGGGGCGGCTCAGGGCCCATGCTCCCCCTTGTCGATGCGTCTGTCAGACCTTTACTCTACAAATGGGATGCTATACTTAGATTGGCTATCTATTCCAAAATATAGGAGAGCGTTTTCCTTGGCTCGATTTAATGTTCTACCCTCCAAACCTTTGGATGGTAGATTCAATAAAATCCCAATGAGAAACAGGTGTTGCCCCTGCAATAATGAGGAGGTGGAAACTGTTGCACATGTCCTTTTTAACTGCAGCTTTTATCGAGGGGCTAGAGAAAAAATAATACATCCAATCACCCAGACTTTCCCTGAACGATCCTCAGAGTTTCTTTTGTCCAATCTGCTTGACGGCTCAGATGGCTCAATTACCAAGAAAGTTGCAAAATTTTTGAATATTGCTATTGTGACTAGACCTATGCTTGTCTGATTCTGTTTTTATTTTCTAAGTTTTTATTTGAGTGTATAAGAGCTGGTGTATCTTGTCTGCATTGTTTTGCGTATTGGTGTGGTCGGTAGATTGTAAATAAATATTATTCTTCTAGGAAAAATAGCCAATTCCAAAAGAATATTGCTGCAGTTCAGAATTCAAGCCATGCAAAAATTGTATTGTTAGCTGATGTAAAAAGTGTCTGATAGCAATGCGAAAAGTAAAGCAGGAAGTTCATGCTCTAGAACAGGGCTCTCTAACCTGGGTCCCCAGATGTTGCTGGCCTACAGTTCCCAGCATACGCACCCAGCCAGCATGGCTAATGGCAAGGGATTCTGGGAGCTGTAGTCCAGCAACATCTGGGGACCCAAGGTTGGGGAGCCCTGCTCTAGAAACTTGATCCAGCGTACTCTTTTCTCTGCCCACTGCTAAAGACACGCCCCCACCGAGTCGACTGCTACTCTCTCGAGCCGCCTTCCCCAACCTGGTGAGGCAGAGTCTGACCCAGCCAGAGCAGGACACCAACTCTGGCAGTGGCATAAGTTTCCTTGAAGGCTTCATTGTATCAAACTGAGGGCTATTCTAACCCATGCAACGTTCTGTCAGTTTGCTGGTGGTATATATGATGATGGATCTTTACAAAGCTTGCAGAACCCTTCCAGGATAGATTACTGTAAGGTGAGCTACGTGGGGTGCTCTTGAAGTGTGTTTGGATACTGCAGCTGGTGCAAAATGCTCTCTGGCCAGGATGCTTTCTGGTGACCATAATACCTCGATTGCACTGTCTTCTGGTTAGTTCCCAGACCCAATTCAGGGTGCAGCTATGTACCTATAAAGGCTTAAAGCCTAGATATCTGAAACACTGGCCGGGTTCGCACGTCACTTAAAGCCCAGAGAAGCTCTGAGGCCTCTGTGGGCTTAAAGTTGTCCTAGGCCCCGATTGGTCAGGCACAGCGGGGATCTGGAAGTACCACCTCTCCCCTCTTCTCCCCTCGGTCCTCCTGCTGGTTTCCCAGGAAACACCGGGCAGGAGCACTGAGAGGAGGGGGAGCAAGGATGTCATCCGCTTCCTCGCCCTGCGCTTTTGCGGATGCCAGGAAAGCAGGATTGCTCGTCAGCAATCCTGCTCTCCTTGCATCGGCATGAGCGCCGGGCGGGGAAGACGGAGTGGGGGGGGGGCATGGACTGCCTGGTGCTGGGCTTCCAAGTCCTGTGCCAGGTGGCCCGTACCACTGGCTTCTGAAGCTGGCTCCTTTTGCCCTTCCCACGTCCCCGCCTTCCCTGGCCATCTTCCCTTGCCCTAGCACAGAGGGAGATTCAAGGTCAGACACAGATTCTGCCTCTGGGGAAGAGCTGGGAGAGTCAGCTTCAGCTGCGGGGGCCTTTGAGACGAGGCAGTGCAGTCATGCCAGGCCTCCCAGTGAGCAGGGGGAGGGAGACACGATCGAGGCCAAGTTAGTTAACTCTCCTCAGCTGGGAGACTTGGCCTTGGACAGAGTTTCTCCTTATCAGTCAGGGCCTTCGTCCATGGCAACTGAGCAACAGGAGGCAGACTCTCTGGGGGAGGGCGTCTCTGAGATGGACCCATTGGCAAGGCGTCAGCAAAAGAGGGCAGGACAGAAACACCCTGTCCGGAGGAGTCATAGGTTGAGGGGCTGGTTTCCCTGTCAGGATCCAAACTCAGACAGTGACTCCTAGTAGTGCCTCCTCTCACTGTATATAAATTCGGGTAGTTCTACAGGCCCATTGTAGGTGACAACGCTCTGTTGTTTATGAACTACTTTCCCACGTCTTTTGATTTCTGGCACGTTTGTTGGTCTTTGGTGAGCGGACTTTGTACAGCACAACCGGGTGGTGACTTGTATTATTGGGCAAGGATTGCCTCCAAGAGAGCAATTCACTGGTCAAGTGGATTGCACCAATAAAGGACTGTCTCTGAGACCGATTGCCTTCTCTGTGGGGTATTTATTTATTTATTATATTTATAGCACATCTTTTTCCTGCAAGGAACCCAAGGTGGCTTACATAATCCTCCTCCTCTCCATTTTATCCTCACAACAACTCTGTGAGGTAGGTCAGGCTGAGAGTCAGTGACTGGCCCAAAGTCACCCAGTGGGTTTCATGGCCGAGCGGGGACTAGAACCCGGATCTCCCAAGTCCCAGTCCAACACTCACCGCTACGCCACACTGGTAGCCGGAATGCGCTTCCCAGCACGGAAGCAGTTGAAACCCTTGAACATTGCTGGTTCAATAATGTACTGGATGAGGGTGAACAAGTTGAAGTTAAAGCCAGACAAGACAGAGGTGTTGATGATCTGTAGAAAGCCTGACTTGGGGACCGGGATCCAACCTGTTCTGGACAGGGTTATGTATCCCCTGAACAATCGGGTCCGTAGCTTTGGAGTGTTCCTTGGTTGCATGCTGTCCCTGGATCTTCAGGTGGTGGCATTGTGGCATGGAGTGCATTCACACAGTTACATTTGGTGCACCAGCTGTGACCCTGACTGAGTCAGACCAACTTGGCAACAGTCAGATGGTTTGGTTCTATCACATCTTGACTGTTGCCATGTGCTCTGCGTGTAGCTACCTTTGAAGAATGTTTGGAAGCTACAATGGGTGGAAAATGCAGCCACTAGGCTGCTAACCAGTGCAGGTTGGCTTCTAAAGCATCCTGTGGGGGTCAGACGACACACTAAACCTCAGTAGCATGTAGCCTGTCGTGCAAACCCAGTCAATAAGTTTTATGTTCCTAAAGTGACAAAGTGACATTACACCTGTGAAGAGCACTAAGAAAATAGGTATTGCATATTTTACCATTCTTCCTGAACTCCCCCCCCGCCCCGCCCCCCAAAAACACTTTTTCCGTGGCTTCAAAAATTCTTGAAATTTTACATCTCTGTTTGCAGGTCCTTGTTAGGGCTGAACGGTAGCCTTAAATGCTCTTATAAATACATAAAACATTCCAAACAACTGGAAATGGTTCTAGTATGTAATGTGAGGTATGTCATGTTTGCCTCTTTTAGGATTGTTGAAATAATTCTTTCTTGCAGTGGCTCCAACTCTGGACACCGCCATGCTGCCTTCTTCCCTTATGCTCCTGAACACAGCTCATGAATATCTTGGAAGGAGATCATGGTGTTGTAACTCGGATGGAGCCCTTCTTAAATTCTATGTGAGTAAAGATGTTTGAAATGCCTGATTATTTATTCTGTCTTCCTCCTGATCCTGAGCCTTGATATAAGAGATCTGTAGAACTCTCACAGATACGGAAAGATAATTTTTTTGGGTGGTCTCTGTGTGCAGCAAAACCTGGGTAGAGCATCTTTGGGACATTCTAGACCTAGACATATTAAAACAAATTCTTTTGAATAAATCACCTGTTTTACAAAGTTTTCAATATCATGATAAACATAGAAATATACAATTTAAAAAATATTCATATAATGAATAAAGAATATGGACATACATTTTCATCAAACCAATCATTCCAAAACATGGTAAATAACAGCCATCTTTTTATGATTATCTCCATGTGTCTGGCTTTCTCTTCACTGAATATAATAAGTTAATTTCATCATGATCACTGACCCAGATTCTATAAAACTAGTCTGATGAAGTAGAAACAATAAAAAGCTATAGATATTTTAAGTAATGATCAACTCAACATCATCATTTTCCACATCACCTTTTTTTTAACTTTTAATTTATAAAAGTTTCAAAGGGTCACTAAAGAGTTTATAGTTTGTTATTTGTTCAGTATAAAACAGTATAGTCTTCCGGTCCAATTTTATTTCTATATAAAACAAACACATAATATCAAACATATAACAATTAACAAAACAAAATAGACCTCCGATTTTTCTTCTACAGCAAATACAGGTAACAATAATTTTTCTTACTCGATAATCCAAATGAGAAATCTCTTTCTTCCCATTGTCCCAGATTCACTTATTATTCCATAAATCCACAAACAAACAAATCATTATTTTCCAGTCTCTGCAAAAAGTCAATTAGAGGTTTCCACTCAATAATAAATGCAGATGTTGTCCTTTCTCTAATTAGTGATGTAAGTTTGGCCATCTCTGCCAGCTCCAGCATCTTGACCAACCATTCTTCTATCGTAGGCACTGCTGGACCTTTCCACTTCTGTGCATATAGTAGTCTCGCTGCCGTTGTCATGTATAGAAATAAAGTTCCATATCTTCCTTCTAGCTGACTGTCCATTATTCCCAATAGAAAAGCCTCTGGTTTCAATTGAAAAGTAATCCTTAAAATCTTTTGCATTAATAAATGAATTTCAACCCAAAAACTTTTAGCTTTCTTACATGTCCACCACATATGATAAAAGGTTCCTTCCTGTTGTTCACATTTCCAACATATATCTGATGCACCGCTATACATTCTAGCCAATTTCTCCGGCGACAAGTACCAACAATACATCATCTTATAAAAATTCTCTTTAAGACTAGAGCATAAAGTAAATTTCAAACCTTTTAACCACATATTTTCCCATTGTGTCATTAGTATATTATAACCAAAATTTTGAGCCCATTTTATCATACATTCCTTCACTTGCTCTTCCTCAGTTTCAAATTTCAACAAAAGCTTATACATTCTTGAAATAAGATGTTCATCATTTAGACATAATTCCCTTTCAAAGTCAGATACTCTCTGTTCAAAATCATACAACCTTTTATCAACTTTAAACCTTTCTACCATCTGTAAATAGGAGAACCATTGACATGTATGACCTTCTTTTATCAGTTCTTCTCTTGATTTTATTTTACATTCATCTTGTGAAAAATTCAGCAAATCACGATATGTCAACCAACTGTATTTACTTAACATTTCTCTTCTATGATGGGCTTCTTGTGCTGATAGCCACAATGGTACTCTCTGACAAAACCTAGGTTTATATTTATTCCAAATTTTCAAAATGGCACTTCTAACACAGTGATTATTAAATTCTACATTCACTTTAACTTTATCATACCACATGTACCCATGCCATCCAAATCTCAAATCATATCCCTCTAAATCTAATAATCGACTATTTTTCAACAAAACCCATTCTTTGATCCATACTAAACAACAAGCAGCAAAATATAACTTCAGGTCAGGTAGACCCAACCCCCCTCTTTCTTTTGCATCCTGTAAAATCTTAAACTTAACCCGTGGCTTTTTCCCTTGCCATACAAATCTAGATATATCCTTCTGCCATTGTTTAAATGATATTTGCGATGTCACAATAGGAATAGTCTGAAACAAAAACAACATTCTAGGTAATACATTCATCTTGATTGTGGCTATTCTCCCCAAAAGTGACAATTGAGCTTTATCCCATCTTTCTAAATCTTTTTTCATTTCATTCCAAGACTTTACATAATTATTTTGAAACTACAATTCTTATTTGTTAATGTGATACCTAAATACTTTACTTTCTTTTCAACCTTAAAACCTGATTTATTTGACAATTTTATTTGATCTTGAATTTTCATATTTTTTGTTAATATCTTTGTCTTTAGTCTATTAACCTTAAAACCAGCTACAGCACCAAACTCCTTCAATTTAACCATTAACGTTTCTATTCCTTTCAGAGGATCTTCCAAAGTTAACACCAAATCATCTGCGAAAGCTCTCAGCTTATAAGACTCTTTTTTAATTTTTATGCCTCCAATTCTATCATCTTGTCTTATATCTCTGTTCAATATTTCAAGCACAAGAATAAACAACAAAGGTGATAATGGGCAACCTTGTCTTGTTCCTCTATGTATTCCACACGGTTTCGTCATATCGCCATTGACAATTATTTGTGCTGTTTGTGAAGTATAAATTGACTTTATCCATTTTATAAAGTTCTCTCCAAAATCCATTTCCTTCAGTACTTTAAATAGAAACCCCCAATTTAAATTGTCAAACGCTTTCTCTGCACCTAAGAAAATCAATGCAGCATGTTTTTCATTATGCTTTTCCAAGTATTCCAAAATATCTAAGACTGTTCTAACATTATCCCTCAGCTGTCTTTTAGGTAAAAAACCACATTGATCTTCATGAATAAATTCTTGAAGAATTATTTTTAATCTTTCCGCCAATATCATTGTAAACAGCTTGTAGTCATTATTCAGTAATGATATTGGTCTATAATTTCTTGTTAAGGTTAAGTCTTGTCCCTCTTTAGGTATTAATGTTATATTTGCTTCTTTCCATGTCTCCGGCATCCGGCCTCCTTGCAAAATAGAATTCATCGTTTTTTGTAAAGGTTGTATGAGTTCATCTTCAAATCTCTGATAGTATTTACCAGAAAGTCCATCCGGTCCTGGCGCCTTTCCTGGTTTAATCTTTTTTATAGCACCCACCAATTCACTTATTGTTATAGGACCATTCATAACATGTCTCTGTTCCTCTGTAATCTTAGGTAACTTTTGTTTTTCAATATATTCATCTATTTTTTCTGATGAAACATTATATCCTTTATATAAATTCGAATAATAATAGTAAAATGATTTTTGTATCTCCTTATTGTCTGTTAATACTTTATCGCCCTCTTGTACTTTTATTATCATTTTCTTTTCTCTTTCTTTTCGCAATCTATAAGCCAACCATCTCCCAGGTTTGTTTGCAAATTCAAAGTTCCTCTGTTTCATATAATTCAATTTTATTTCCATTTCTCTTGTTGTTACCATAGATAACTGTTGTTGCAACATTTTAATCTGTTGGAAAATATTTGAGTTTCATGGAGAGATCTTTAATTCTTCCTCCTTCTTTTTTATTTCCTCCAGAATTTTTTGCATTTTCTCTTGTCTCTTGGCCTTAAGTTGAGTATTATATTGTATAAAATAACCTCTAATAAAAGCTTTACTTGCATCCCAAACCATTCTCAGATCTGTACCCTTATCTAAGTTAATTTCAAAAAATTCTTTTAGTTTCTTTTTACAATCTTCCAACACAGCTGTATTTTGTAATAACGTTTCATTTAATCTCCATCTAAAAACAGTGGATTTTCTTTTGCAAACCATAGTCACAGGATTATGATCCGAGAAAGTCTTTGGTAAAATCTCTATTTTAGAAGTTTTAGTAACAAAGTCTTTAGTTGTCAGGAACATATCTATTCTCGACAATGATCTGTGTCTCTCAGAAAAATAAGTATATTCCCTTGAATCACCATTCTTTTGCCTCCATAAGTCCACCAGTCTCAGATTTTCCATCAGATCAAAAAGGCTTTTTGGGAGTTTTCCTTGATATCTTGTAATATTTCTTTCTGAAGTTCTATCCATTTGTGGAAGCATGACCCCATTCCAGTCTCCCATCAAACACCAACTTTCATATGATAAATCCATTAGAATATCCATAAGCTTCTTATAAAACACCGCTTTATCTTGGTTAGGTGCATAAATTCCCACCACCATTGTCTTAAATCCATTTAAGTTGACTTCTACTCCCACAAATCTACCTTGTTCATCAGCAAATACTAATTTTGGTTTTAAATGGGATTTAATATACAAAACAACTCCATTTTTCTTTTTAGCATGTGCCGAGATAAACTCTTCACCTAATGTTTTATAGACCAAATACTTTATATCTTTTTTCTTGATATGAGTCTCTTGTAAACAAATGATGTCTTGCTTTAATTTTTTCAAATAGTAAAATACTTTTTTCCTCTTTTGAGGGGCATTTGCGCCATTAATATTCCATGTTAAACATTTGTAATCCATAATCAGTAGAAATTTAAAATATACATATATATATTAATCTTAATCTGTGCCTGTGGCCAAGGCCATCCTTTCTTCTCCCCGTTTCATCTCCTCAAAATCTCTTTTAAATCTTTCTAGGAAATCTCTGGCTTTTTGAACTGAATTCAGCTTGAATCTCTGATCTTTGAAGGAAAAAACCACACCTTCTGGAATCTCCCAACGAAAAGCAATCTTTTTCTGTTTCAGCAGTACAGTCAAAAAGGCATAATCTTTCCGTTTACGTAAAAATCTAATAGGTACTTCTTTCAAAACAATTATAGAATTATCCTCCTCCTTCAATCCTGTAGCAAAATGTTTTTGAAGAACCTGATCCCTTGTATTCTTCCTAACAAAATGAACCATGATGTCTCTTGGTACTCCTTTATTTCTGGCATAGGCAGAGTTAACTCTATAAATCTTGTCAAGCTCTATTTCCATATCTCCTTCATCTAAGGCCAGAAAATCCGCCAAAATTCTAATCATTCTATCTCTAGTATCCTCTTCTTCCTTCTCTGGGATATTTCTAAATCTCAGACAGTGTTCATTTGCTCTCAGTTCCAGTAAGGACATGTGATCTAGCTCCCCTTCAACTTCTCTGGTTATCACTTCAGTTTTATTCTCTAATATTTCAACTTTATCAGCAATCTGTTTAACCTCACCCGAGATTTGCTTTACTGACCCATCCAGTTTTTTAACTGCATCAGTCATATCCATTTTCATTTTCAAGATCTTTTCATCCATACTTTGCTCAAAGGCATTAATCCTGTTTTCCATCTTATCCATCCTACTGTCCAGTTTATTTCCCAACTCTTCAAATAAATTCTGAAGTAACTCTGGCGTAACCATCTTATCTGAACCTAGATCCAGAGATGCTTTCCTACTTCCTGAACCTTTTTTCGCAGCCATTGTATAATACAATCGAAGAGCCAAGTTTAAAAAAAGAAAAAGAAAAAAAGTGAGGAAGAGAAGGGGGGGGAAACCCTCCTCTAGTAAAAGCTCAGATTTCAAGGCCTCTTAAATCACGTCTCTAACACAGCAGGCTTAGACTTCTTATCTGGTTGTTATGGAACTCATGAGTCATAAGTCATAACCAAAACATCCAGCAACAATCCCACAGCAGCCATCTCTTTTCTAACAACTTTTTCACAGCCAAACTTTCGTCAATAATAAAATTATTAAAAATGCAAATAGTGAGAAAGGATAGTCATAATAGAATACCTCCTTTCTTCTTCTTCTCCTTAATTAACTTTTTGCCCGAATTTTTTAGCCATTAAAGCCTCCAGCGTCTTGTGTTCTTCGTAACCTCCCTTCTTTTTAGTCCCGGAAAAAAAAGGAATTATCTCACCATAATATAGTCCTTAATTGCTGTAGTAGGAAACTCCCTTCGTCATAGATAGTTTGTAATCCATAAATCATTGGGAAATGAAGATTTTTTGCAGGCTAAGTGTCTTTTAAAGCTCTGATTAGCGGCTTGAGCAAGATGTAGCTTCCACCCCCCCTGACCGGTGTAGTGTATCCTCTGAACAAGCCTTCGCTTAAACAGCGAATACACAAATACCGATCGCCCGGGGTGTCTGTGGTTAATCTCTTCGTTCTCCCCAATAAACTGGGGTGATTTATGTCAGCTGAAATTGCTTCCAGCTGGTTCTTTACCGCTATCAGCCTCCCGTCTTCCGAGAGTGTCTGCCTGCCGAAAAACCTCACCCGGAAGTCCAGTATAGTCTTCCAATAAGTTTTAATACTTGGTCACTTAGAATCACAGGAAAGTAGAGTTGGAAGGGGCCTACCAGGCCATCGAGTCCAACTTTTAGCAAGCTAGCTAAAAGTGGGCCAGATGGAACAACTATCAGGTGGATCCACAATTGGCTACAGAATCTGACTCAAAGAGTGCTTATCAATGGTTCCTTCTCAAACTGGGGAGAGGTAACGAGCGGGGTATCACAGGGCTCGGTCCTGGGCCCAGTGCTCTTCAACATTTTTCTTAATGACTTGGGTGAGGAAGTGCAGGGAATGCTTATCAAATTTGCAGATGACCCAAAGTTGGGTGGAACAGCTAATACTCTGGAAGACAGAAACAAAATTCAAAGCGACCTCGATAGGCTGGAACGCTGGGCTGAAAACAACAGAATGAAATTTAATAGGGATAAATGCCAAGTGCTGCACCTAGGGAAAGGAAACCAAATGCAGAGTTACAGAATGGGGGACACTTGGCTCAACAATACTATGAGTGAGAAGGATCTCGGAATTGTGGTAGATCACAAACTGAATATGAGCCAGCAATGCGATGTGGCTGCAAAGAAGGCAAATGCCATTTTGGGCTGCATTAATAGAAGTATAGCTTCGAAATCGCGTGAAGTGATAATTCCCCTTTACTCAGCACTGGTTAGGCCTCATCTTGAGTACTGCGTCCAGTTCTGGGCACCACACTTTCAGAAGGACGTAGACAAACTGGAGAGGGTTCAGAGGAGGGCAACAAGGATGATTAAGGGACTGGAAACAAGGCCCTATGAGGAGAGACTGAAAGAACTGGGCATGTTTAGCCTTCAGAAGAGGAGACTGAGGGGAGATATGATTGCACTCTTCCAGTATTTGAAGGGTTGTCACACAGAGGAGGGCCAGGATCTCTTCTCGATCATCCCAGTTTGCAGGATAGGGAATAATGGGCTCAAGTTACAGGAACCCAGATTCCACCTAAAAATGACTGTCAGAGCAATAAGACAATGGAACCAACTACCTAGGGAGGTGGTGGGCTCTCCCACTCTGGAGGCATTCAAGGTGCGGCTGGACAGCCATCTATCGGGGATGCTTTGACCTGGATTCCTGCATTGAGCAGGGGGTTGGACTCTATGGCCTGGTAGGCCCCTTCCAACTCTACTTTTCTATGATTCTATAATAATGTTTTATTACTGTTTCATGAAACCCTTCCAACTGTCATTCTTTTGTCCTGTGAATGAGTTGGCTGGGACTTCATCTATGGAAAGGTTTCCTCTTACCTTCTGATTGGACCTGAGATGTCACCTTGTAGCAGATATAGGGTACCTTTCCTGAGACGGAGCTTAGGAATTCTCGTTGAGTTGTACAGTTTTTGTGACACTTAACAGACATTGGGCTAACTTACATTTACTCCAAAGTCTCATTGAGTTTACTCCTGGGTAAATTTGTATCTGATTACAGCTTAATTGAAACCTGTTGAGTGTGAATGCAGAACATGGAAAATAAGCACTGGCGGGTCATTTTACCAGTGGCTGATTTTTTGTTCCAGGTGCGGGTACTGCAAAAAGAGCTTTTGGCCTCTACCTCTGAAGACACCCATCCCTACAAAGAGGAGCTGGAGACTGCTTTGGAGCAGTGTTTTTATTGCTTATATAGTTTCCCAAGCAAAAAGAGCAAAGCACGGTACTTGGAAGAACATTCCACGCAGCAGGTGAGATGGTCCAATGCTGCCCTCAGTGAGAAAATGCTGATGATCGAGGACAAGCAGGCCCCTCTCTAGGACGGATTTCTCCAGACATTAGTACATAAGAGCTTTGTTGGTTTGTCTCAAGGGGCATGCAATCCAGTACCCTCCAGATGTTTCGGACTAGAGTTCCCATAATCCTTGACCATTGGCCATGCTGATGGGAGTTGTTGTCAAAAACATCTGGAGGGCACCAGGTTGCCTACCCCGATCTATCTAATCGAGTGCCCAGTTTCCAACAGTGGTACATCTCCATATTTGCAAGGGTAAATCTGCATCATAGCTTCAGGAGCCATGTTCTTCGTGGACTCTGTGCATCACACATATGGGTTCTGCGCCTGTGCGGAGCCTCACTTCAAGAAACTTTTATAGCTGAGGAATTTAGGTGGGAACTCCTCCTTCACCGTCCTAGTACACATGTCCTTAGCGGGTTCCTGCCTGTTCCCTCAGTTCCTCTTCGACCGCAGTTGTGGCTGCCTCGTGGGGAGCTTCTGTTGTCTCTTTGAGACTGTGATTTAGCTGAGTGTATTCCTTTTATTCTGTCTAATATCTCTGCTATTGTTCTTTTCTACCTTTTATCTTTCTTTATGTCCAAAAAATTCTTTTTGTTAGTCGAGAACTTTGATCGCCTGCTCACCATCAGGCGTATGACCTCAAAGGCCCTGTTCTGTAAGTGTGTGCGGTGCGGGAACAAACTTCCACCTATGGACGGCCATTCACTTTGTCTAGTCTGCCTCGGAGAGGGCCGCATTGTTTCCACTTGTGCCCATTGCCAGGCCTTTGCTAAGCAGACTCTCAGGAATAGGGCAGACAGGCTCCAAGCACTTCTTTCACAATGTGCATTGGAAGCAGTAGAGGCTCTGAAAACGGTGATGGCTCAAACAAGGCCTTCGTCTTCTACCCCTTCGACATCTCAAGGGCTAAGCCTCCCAAGGGCTGTGACCCCTCCACCAGCCCCTGCCATGAGCTCAGCTGACCCCTGGGAGGTTGCTCACGCTTGCAAAGAAAATCAGGGTGGATTACCCTTACCTGGTCTTCCACAGGGACAAAACGGTCATCTGACCAGACATCTCCTTTCTACCGAAGGTAGTTTCAGACTTTCATCTTGGCCAGGACATCATTCTACCGGCTTTCTTCCCGGCCCCTGCGACTCCGATAGAACGCACTCTCCACACTTTGGATGTCCACTGGGCGCTGGTGTTCTACAAGGCAAGAACAGAGTCTTATCGTCAATCCAACCGGTTATTCCTTTGCTATGCAGGCCAGAATAAGGTCCTCCCAGTTTCCACCCAACACTTCACTAAGTGGGTGGTACAGATGATAAAACTTGCCTATGAACTTGCTGGACTAGAACTCGAACCAGGGATTCAGGCTCATTCCACCAGAGGGGGCTCGACGTCGGTCGCATTCGGCATTTGACCTCTGTAAGGCTGCCACCTGGCTGACCCCTTCTACGTTCATTTAACACTACCGGATGGATGTTCAGGCGTGTGTGGACTGCACGTTTGGCAGAGCAGTCTTGTCATCCCTGATGACACTGCCCTCCTCTGGTAAGCCAGCTTGTTAAATTGGCCATATGTGTGATGCACAGAGACCACGAAGAATAAGAACAGGTTGCTTACCTGTAACTATGGTTCTTCGAGTGGTCATCTGTGCATTCACACAACCCACCCACCGTCCCCACTTCAGTGTCACTGTCAATCGATGGGGTCTCATCGAAGTGGTATACTGGTATCGCTGTCGCTTTTGATACCGATACCAATGCCAAGAATTGTCTCGGTTCTGAGGCCACAATAAGCAGTCTCAGTGAACTGAGGGAGTAGGTGGGAACCCATCAGTGGCATGTGCAGTAGGACAGTGGGAGAGGGGTTCCTTCCTAAAATCTTCAGCTATAGATGCTTCCTGAAACAGGCTCTGTGCAGGCGCAGAGCCCATATGAGTGAATGCACAGATGACCACTCAAAGAACCACAGTTACAGGTAAGCAACCTGTTCTTCTCATGGCACTTTGGAGGCAGGTTTATTTTATAGATGGCTAGTGTATCAAAATGTAACGAAATTGGGTTTCTCTAACATAGTGAAAACAAAACTGCATCCAGACATTATTAGAGACATTTTTTTGGGTAGGAGCAGAACTGGGAAAGGAGGCCTCTTTCTGCCTGAGACAGTACTGGGCCAGATGTATTGATGGTCTGACTTGGTATGAAGCAGCTCATCATGTTCATTTATACATTAATGTCAAGAGTGTTTCTTTCATTCTCTCCAAGGTGGACCTGATATGGGAAGATGCCTTATTCATGTTTGAATATTTTAAGCCAAAGACCCTTCCTGAATTTGATAGCTACAAAACCAGCACAGTTTCTGCTGACCTGGCCAACCTTCTGAAGAAGATGGCAACCATCGTCCCTCGAACAGATAAACCTATGCTGAGGCTAGATGAAGTTGCTAGCTACATTGAAGGGACTTTGAGCAAGGTACAAGGATCTTGCATCTGGAATGGGGGGTGATTAACAGGAAAGAGAAGGAGAGAGAGTTGCTGGAGCTCCAGCCTGCTTCCTAATCCTCCCAGGTCTGCTGTGGTTCTTGCTGTGGGTAATTTTTGGGGAAGGAAAGCATTTTCTGTAGGCTGACAAAGGATCTCTGTCTTGCTCCTTCAACAGGTCCAGGGGTGAGCAGTGGTTTTCACAGTAAGCTCCAACTCGGAGCTCCTTAGTTCTCACCTGGGGAGGGAGCAGCACGTTGCTGCTTGAAACAAAGGGGGAGAAAAATAGCACCAGATAGCCAAGAAGAAGAAAAAGGGAATGTGTAGCTGGTGCTGGTGAAAATTATTTTTATTGTTTTTGAAATGCGTTTGGGAGTATTAATCTCTCCTTCCTCAGGAGCAATAATCTTCAGCCGTGAAATCTCCTTCTTTTGACTAGCAAGCACAAACAAACCTTCCAGCTTTTAAACATGGACTGTTTGTGAAAACCGGAAGGTTCATTTGTGCTTGCTGGTCAAAAGAATGACGTTTCACTGCTGAAGATTATTGCTCCTGAGGAAGGAGAGATTGTAATTCTCTGAAACATGTTGAGCTGTCAATAACAATAAAAAGAGTGTTTCACGAGCACTGGGGATACATTCCCTTTTTCTTCTTTTTGGCTGTTTGAAACATAAAATAGCAGCCACAGGTGGACCATGAGAAAATGTATCTGTCTGGCTGCAGCTCTGTGCACACACATACCTCCCTCGCTGCTCAGTTCAGGGCTGAGTGCGTTAGAGCTTTTGAAAGTACCGAGTCCTCCTTCAGTGGAGTATCTAGTTTGCCCTTAAGTGCGCTACTCCTCCCACTTGTTCCAATAGGCAGGACTGTGTTAATTGCCTTCTTGCTTAGTTCTGTGGGAAGAGGCTTCTCCCTGTTCTTATCCTGCCTCCTCTGAAGAGGCATTGGTTTCATTGGAGCTCTGACACCTACTGAGCATGAGGCTGGTTTTTCTCTCCTCAACCCCATCTTGGATTAGTCAGCTAGGTCAGGAGAACAATCCAGTTAGGTCAGGAGAACAGAGAGACATAGATGAGACATGCCTGCCTTTGGGCAAGGAGCAAGAGTCCTGCTGCACCCCTGAAAGTGTTCCTCAGAATGGAAAGAGGAACATAGCCGGGATGAGTGCAAGGAGGGGAAGAGCAAAGTTGAAGGGATTCTATCTCTCCTTTGCCTGTCAATGAGTCAGATGACAGGGAGGGGCCCTCTGATGGGCCAGCTGGCCTGTCACACTGTCTTATTAGTGCTACTGGCCAAATGAGCAGAGCAGGGGAAACAAGGAAGGCGGAGGTGAGCTTCCATCAGCCCAGAGGGAGGGAGAAGCTGGGGGGGAGGCACATTCCAGTGATGGGTGGGGCAAAGGCAAAAAGGGGCAGGGCCAGCAACACCAGTATATCATGGCTTAGTGCTTCCTGCCAGGAACAAAGCCTGAGGAGAGGCATTTCAGCCTTTTCAAATTAGGGAACAAACTGCGCGAAAGCTGGGGAACAGCCAAATGAGAGGTGGTTGAGGGGAATCATAGAATCATAGAAAAGTAGAGTTGGAAGGGGCCTACAAGGCCATCGAGTCCAACCCCCTGCTCAATGCAGGAATCTAGGTCAAAGCATCTCTGACAGATGTCTGTCCAGCTGCACCTTGAATGCCTCCAGAGTGGGAGAGCCCACGACCTCCCTAGGTAGTTGGTTCCATTGTCTTATTGCTCTGACAGTCAGGAAATTTTTCCTGATGTTTAGGTGGAATCTAGGTTCCTGTAACTTGAGCCCATTATTCCGTGTGCTGCAAACTGGGATGATCGAGAAGAGATCCTGGCCCTCCTCTGTGTGACAACCCTTTAAGTACTGGAAGAGTGCGATCATATCTCCCCTCAGTCTCCTCTTCTGAAGGCTAAACGTGCCCAGTTCTTTCAGTCTCTCCTCATAGGGCCTTGTTTCCAGTCCCTTTATCATCCTTGTTGCCCTCCTCTGAACCCTCTCCAGTTTGTCTATGTCCTTCTTAAAGTGAGGTGCCCAGAACTGGACGCAGTACTCAAGATGAGGCCTAACCAGTGCCGAGTAAAGGGGAATTATCACTTCCCGCGATTTGGAAGCTATACTTCTATTAATACAGCCCAAAATTGCATTTGCCTTCTTTGCAGCCACATCGCATTGCTGGCTCATATTCAGTTTGTGATCTACCACAATTCCAAGATCCTTCTCACTTGTAGTATTGTTGAGCCAAGTGTCCCCCATTCTGTAACTCTGCATTTGGTTTCCTCTCCCTAGGTGCAGCACTTGGCATTTATCCCTGTTAAATTTCATTCTGTTGTTTTCGGCCCAGTGCTCCAGCCTATCGAGGTCACTTTGAATTTTGTTTCTGTCTTCCAGAGTATTAGCTGTTCCACCCAACTTTGTGTCATCTGCAAATTTGATAAGCATTCCCTGTACCTCCTCATCCAAGTCATTAATAAAAATGTTGAAGAGCACCGGGCCCAGGACCGAGTCCTGTGGTACCCCGCTCGTTACCTCTCCCCAGTTTGAGAAGGAACCATTAATAAGCACTCTTTGAGTCCGATTCTGTAGCCAATTGTGGATCCACCTGATAGTTGTTCCATCTAGCCCACTCTTAGCTAGCTTACTAATCAGGATATCATGAGGCACTTTGTCGAAAGCTTTGCTGAAGTCCAGATATATAATGTCCACAGCATTCCCACAGTCCACAAGGGAGGTTACCCGATCAAAAAATGAGATCAGATTAGTCTAACAGGGGAAGGAGTGGGGTGTGTGGCCACCTGGACAACCCTGGCGGGCAAGATTGGGACCCTGGGCAGGCCGGTTTTTGCCTGCGGGCCTGAGCTTCAGCAGTCCTCTTCTACTTGGACAGACTTTGCCTTTTGGTGTTAGAACTGGATTAGGACCCAAGGATTTATACAGTGGAAATCTTAAACCTAGAAGGACAAGAGAAGTTTTCACAAAGGCAAAAACTCCCTGAGGATGCCTTGAGAGAGAAGGGAGTGGAACAACCCACTTTCCTCCTGAGCTTTTGGGGGCACTGCATGGGCCTGTTCAAAGACCCTGGGGTGCCTCAGGAGCAGCACTGGTTTCAGGGGCAAGCCATTAACCCGGATGATGAGGAAGACAAGCTACTTCTGTGCAAGTCCTGTGAGGCCTCTTGTCTGCAGCCACCTCAGTATTTTCCAGAGTTTCCCTCTGATGGTCTAAGGCAACCTGGTGCCCTCCAGATGTTCTAGACTACAACTCTCATAAGCCCCAGCCAGTGTGATCAATGGTTAGGGATTCTGGGAGCTGTAGTCCATCTGGAGGGCACTGGGTTGCTTACCCCTGGTCTAAGGAATTTCTGTACAAAGTTCCACAAGACAGTGCACAACTTGAACAAGGGCGTAACAACATAGTCAAGAGAGCTGCCTTCATGGAGGCTATCAATGGCTACTAGTCTTGGTGGCTGTATGCCATGTCCAGTATCAGAGGCAGTATGCCTCTGTACACCAGTTGCTGGGGAACATGGGCGGGAGGGTGCTGTTGCGCTCATGTTCTGCTTGTGGGTTTCCCATGGACAGCTGGTTGGCCACTGTGTGAACCAAATGCTGGACTAGATGGACCCTTGGTCTGATCTAGCAGGGCTCTTCTTATGTTCTTGTTTTTATTTTGGGCGATTCATAAATATAATAAATAAATAGAATAAATATCTCTCATGGTGGACGTCAAGCTAGATTGCAGGCAGGTCTTGGCCTGTGCTGTGATCTCCAGTACAGTAAGACCTATGGCTAAAGAGCTGGCACATAGATGCAAAGTTCAGATCCAGTCTGTCTGCTTCTGCCTTTATGGGGAACAAACTCTTGGTGATGCATTAGAAGAAGTCCTGGTCAAATCAAGAGACAGAGAGTCCTGCCTTCTACCCCCCTAATGAAGGAAAGGAAGTACTCAGAGATCAGTAGCTGCTCCTTTTTGCTCCTATAAGCAGTGCAAGCCTATAGAAGCCTAAGGCCCTCCTGGGAATGTCCAGCCCCACACCCAAGTTGCATCTGCTTTAGGGAGACAGAGAACCCAGAGGAGACAAGTCATGTGACGCTCTGCTGGGAGTGGCTGGCTGGAGGTTACAGCAATACCATCTAGCATGCAAAGCCTCCTCTACTGATTGGTGAGAGATCCAGACAGTATAGGAAGCTCACACATCTTAAGGTCCCCATCTGCCTTAAAGGAGTCTGGCTTACAACCACCCCTGAAGAAGCCTGCCTTAGACCCAGAATACGTATTTATCAGCCAGTGGTTAATATTCCATTTCTGGGCAAGGTCCTTGAGCATGTGATTTCTGGTACAATCTAGGCACTCTTGGATCAGACTGATTTTCTAGATCTACTTCAATTTGTGTTCCAGGCCTGAAAACTGTCTTGGTTACCCTGTGGAATTACTTCTTCAGGGAGAGCTGAGTGCAACCCTGTTGATCCTCCTGTATCTAAAAGGCCTGTGGCTTATGCTGGCTCAGCTTGTCTGAGCGTGGAAAGCTAAGCAGGGTCAGGCCTGGTTATTACTTGGATGGGAGACCCCTCCTCTAGTTTCCTGCATTGAGCAGGGGGTTGGACTTGATGGCCTTGTAGGCTCCTTCCAACTCTATGATCTATGAAATCTATGAAAATCTCTTAGAACTTTTTGATACCATCAACAATGGTATCCTTCTGGATAAGCTGTCTGAGTTGGGGATAGGGGGCAGCGCTCTGTAGTAGTTCTGCTCCTACTTGGATGACTGATTCCAGAACGTGGTGCTGGGGAAATGCTGCTTGACTCTTTCTTTGGAGTACTGCAGCGTTCTATCCTGTTCCCCATGCTCCTCAGTGTTTACTTGAGGCCACTGAGTGAGGTCATCCAGCAGTTTGGAGTGAGGTGCCCTCCACCTTCTTTCCCCTGACTGGGGGTTTTCTGGCTTTTGTACAATTATTTCCCCATTCAAAAAGGTTGACATGCCTCCCCTAAGGGGGTGGCGCAGGGGAGCCTCTTTCAGACCAAAGGCTGAATTCAATTTTGGGGAAGCTCTCAGGCTACATTCCAGCGGTGGGCAGGGCCGAAAGGCAAGGGGTGAGGGCCAAAGCACACAAAATTCCACCCTATTGTAGCTTAAAGCACTTCTGCCAGTAACTTAAGCCTTAGGAGAGGCATTTCATCTTTTTAGAATGGGGCAAAAACACTGCACAAAAGCCAAGAAACCACCAAATGACTGGAGGGGGGGGCAGTGTGGCCATCTGGGGAACCCCGGAGGACCAGATTTGCCCTCAGGAAGGCCAGATTTGGCCCATGGCCCTGAGGCTCCTCACCCCTGCCCTAAGGCTGAGCTACTGGCAGTAAGAGCTTTACCCTGGTATTTTGGCCCCACCCTTTTTGCCTTTGGCTGCATGCAAAACTGGAAAGCAGTTCCTGAGAGCTTCTTCAGAATAGAATTTAGCCCTTGGGCAAAAAGAAGTTCAACAGCCCTTCCCTAAAGGATCAGGTACATGTGAAGCCCAACTTTAAAAAATAATCAGTAAGACTCTTTATAAGGGGGAAAGGCTAGAAGTATTGCGTTAATTGAATTTAAGGGTGTTTATTGAATACAATCAGGAGTACATACAGGCATGTGCTTGAAAGGAATACAGTTACCAGGAATCGTTGCCCTTGGTACAACCAGGTGGTTAATTCTGGGAACTCGGAGAGATGGAGAGAGAAAGAGGAAGTGAGGTTGATAGCTTGACTGCTTCTCGAAGATGATGTCCAAAGATGCTGTCTTCTCCCAAATCTTAATCAGTGTGGCAAACCTTTTTTGGTCCAGGGGCCAGATTCATAGAATCATAGACTCCTAGAAAAGTACGTGGATGAGAAGAAAGGGGTATGTGATGGTAGGCTGTATGAGCCTCGGCAGCTGCTCTGTCACGTCCTTAATCCGTGCCCCAGGGAGACAGCACACCTGGCGAGTCCATGGGTCTTCGCGACATACTTTGGCTTCGATCCCCCGCAGGAGGGAGTCTCCCACTACTAGTACTCTTCTCTTTCTCTTGCTGTAGGCCTTGGTTTGATTGCCTCCACTTGACTGACCTTCAGCCTCTTGCTCGCTGTCACGTTGGGTGCCCGGTAATTCGTCCTCTGCAGGCCGTCCCCTGCTCTCGTCCTCAAGTACCTGGAAGCAGTTCCATAGCTCCACTGCTTCCACAGGCGCAGAATGTCTTCTAGTTCTTCTGCTCCTAACAGTCACCCTTTTCCAGGGAGTTCCCCTTATGTTATTTTCCCTTGCCTCAGCATTCTCCGACTCCGCCTCATCCTGCTGTTGCCCTTCTGGCTCCTGTACTACGCTTTGCTGCTGTAGACCCACCGTTCTGTCTAAGAACTCTTCACTTTCTCTTATACTCCTGAGGGTTGACACTTGCTGCTCCAGTCCTCTGACCTTTTCTTCCAACAGCGTGACCAGCTTGCACTTGTTGCACCTGTAGGCCATGTTGATCTCTGGCAGGAAAACAAACATTGCACACACATTGCAGGTCACCACCACTGCAGAGTCCTTTCGTTCCATAGTTCTCTGTTCCCTTTATGTTTCTGCCTTTCTTTTCGTACTGGAATGGCCGGTGCCTTGGACCCAAGGTTGGAGAGCCCTGCACTAAACACTAAACTATTGGGGGCGGGGGTTGCAACAAAGATTAGTAGGAATTAAGTTATGATTTACATAACTGTTATAAACTGTTTAATGCAGTTAAAATATGGTTCAATTTTATGAATTCAGGTAAATTTTATTTATTTATCTATTCCACTTCTATATTGCCCAATAGCCAAAGCTCTCTGGGCGGTTTACAACAGGTTCCTAAAAGGAGACCATAATACAATAAAAACAACTGTAAAATGCTTCCATAATACAGAATTTAAAAACAATTTAGCAGCTAAAACAAGATTTAATACAGAATAAACCTGTTAAAAACACCATACATGGGTAGTTTAAACAACTACCTTTCAAATAAGTATACTTTCAGCTCCTTTTTATTGCTCTGTTTTTTTTTCTCCCAGTCCTTTGAGGCTTAGTCAAGAGGACAGAAACAGATCCACTAATAGAACCATACCAACAAGAGGAAGCCCACAAGCAAAGAAGAAACGGAAACCTTCTTCCTTCTCTTGTTACAATGGCAGGGCCTGAAGAGGCAGAAGTGCATCTTGCTGTTGCATTTGAGAGTTGTAGTCTCAGTTTACAATCTAGGACCTGCTTTTCCTTGGTGCACAAGAATTGTAATGATCTTATACTGTACATACTGTAGTCTTACATAAAGATCTGTTACATAGTTTTTAGAAAACATTTTGGGGGAGTAAATATATGAACACCTTGTCTGAAACATTTTATTCATCATTCTAAAAGAAAATATTCCATAATCCAATTTTTCCCATTTTTTGGGAAAAAAGCAAAAGAAGGCTTTGGAAAGAAACGGAAAAAACTGTGGTTTTCCCCTCTATTTTTTCTGGGCTTTTACATCTCCAGTTGCAAACCTTTCTATTTTATTATAGTGTTATCATGTTATTTGTTTGGACTCTAATGTGCGCAAATATTTACATACATTTTTAATTTATATTTTTTTCTTTCAGAAGTGCACACCTGCACACTTACAGAGGTCCAAAAATGTGCAGCCTCACCTGGGCAATGACCAGTGAGGTTCCTGCTGGCAAAGCGCAGCAAGTACCGATCCTGGACATTGACCCAGAGAGGTTACAAATAGCCTTGTTCTCCTTTGTTTTGGTTTGACAGCTGTCAAAAGGCGAGCTGTCTGGCCAAACCAAAGGTGCGAGTGACCTGTGCTCACACAAAGGGGGTGGGATTTATATCCCCTTTACGCAAGATCCTCATCTTTTTTGCCTCGACTGTCCTAAGGGTGCTGTCACTCTTCCACTTGTTCCCAAGACTCGGAAACATGGAACATGGAAAAGTGTGAGCCACCCCCTTTTAAAAGGTTTTTTTTTTTTAACAGCCCCCCCCCCCCCGTTTTTTTCAGAGGGACATATGCATTCACATGGCTGCCCATTTTCGGACCTCGGTAAGTGCGCAGGTGCACACTTGCGAAAGAGCGAAAAAATATATAAAAAATAATGTGTGCAAATATTTGCACACATTAGGTGGTCCAAAAAATAATTACAAAACAAGCCCTCAAGCAAGCCACCTGCGGGAAACAGTCTGGGTTCACACGACATGACAACCCATCATGGGTAGCAAGCCACGGTGGGCTGTCAAGATGTGCGAACCCAGTCAGAATAAAAGACCACAGTCTCAAGATTTCAATTGTAACAAATCAGGTAGTTTCTTGATGCACAAGGACTGAAAATAATATGATCTTCATATAGAAGATAATACTATACATTTGTATTATTGTTTAAGGTTGAGAATGTTTAGGACAAGCCATAAGGAAGCAATCAGCAAAGCAAAATAAATGGCATTAGAATGGCACTGACAAAGCAATCAGTACATGACAAAGTAATCAGTTAAAGCAACTCTAACCTTTTAATTCCAACTGAGGATCTAGCTCCTTTCTCCTAACTCCCTCCTGCCCAGCTGGCTTTTCAAAAAGCATTTCTAAGTTTCCTAGCAATAAACTATTACACTGTGAAAAGTAAAATTCATATCTACCACTCCAACGTAGTCTGTCATGGATCCTTTCATCTTCATGAGAGCCAGTCAGTGTAGGGAGACAAAGGTTCCAATTGTTTCCAGTCAAACCATACCGGGGAGAGGAAATAGAAAATATCCAGAAGTATCCCAGAGAAGAATGGAGAAGTAGTAACAGAAGAAGAAGCCCAGAACGAACGTCTTTTTATATTGATCAGAGACAGGAGCATCTCTACTGTCAATGTCCTTGCGTGAACCTACGTAGGGCATATACAAGGGGATATGTAACTAGGGTGGCCGGTTGCCGGCCAGATGGGCGATAAATAAATATAAATAATAAATAATAATAGGAGCTTGCTGTTCTGCAGATTCTTCTTAGTGGTCTCTCTGCATCACATGTATGGTTTCTGTGCCTGTGTGGAGCCTTGATTGGGAACCTGGTATGACTGGAATTTTTGGTAGGAACCCTTCCCAACCATCCCAGTGCACATGTGTGCAGCAGGTTCCCTCCTGTTCCCTCAGTTCTCTTTCAACCGCTGCTGTGGCAGCCTCATAGGGAAACTTCTCTTGTTTGCTTCTTCCTGACAGAAAAGTAGAACTCACTGAAATTTAACTTTGTTTTCCTTCATTTCTCTCTTACTGTCTAGTGATTTCTCTCTATCGTTTGTGTTTTTGTTTTCTTCGTGATCTTGGCCCTTCACACCCTTTTTTCATAAGTGTGCCTTATGGGAGTTTGGCAGCAAACTCCCTCCAATTAACAGGCATTTGCTCTGTCTGGGCATAAAGTCTACACCTGCTCATTTTACAAAGCCTTTACAAACAGACAAGGTATAAACCAGTCTGCCAGGCTTTGAGCCGTTCCTTGGGACCAGGCCTTGATTGTGGGACATACATAAAAATGTCCAAGGTGTCAAAGGACACACCCCCTTTAGGGTTTCAGAGACCCTGTCCCACCCAGATGTGGATACTTCTGTGGCTCCGGGATCGAAGCCTCCGTCACTGCTGACTACTTCCAAGGCCACCTGGCCAGTTGTTGAACATTGTGGCGGCTAAAAAGCTAACTAAAAGGGCAAACCTCCATAAGTCACAGTCTGAGCCAAAGAAGAAGAAGAAAAAGCTTGTGTCCAGGCCTCCGAAGCCCCGGCTTCAACTCGGTCAACATCGGTACCAATGTCAATGCTGACAATACCAGCACCTCCACTGTTACTCACAAGCTGCCTTTGCTGGCAGATGCTCTGGCAGGCAGATTCAGTGAGATGACCTGCCTTGGGATGGATGCTGCTACTGACATCCCATTCATGAATACTCCCGCCACTGAAGAAGAAAAGGATGTCAGAGTTACCATGATTAGTTCATTTTCTTCAGTAGATAGAGGTATGGCTGTGTTGCCATCAGAGGGAGATTGGGCAGGTTCTCCAACTCCTTGGGCTTTTGGTTAGAATAATTTGAGTCTTGAGGATGACCTCTTTTCCCCTGTCCTCTGGTGCATTTTCTCTGTTTTTATAGGGCATTCTCTAAGTTGGCATCATGTACATTCTGTGTTTTTCTCCATTACACTAGAAGAGTGTATCCCCCCACGGGCAGGGATGAGGCAAGAAGGTAGTTAGCATAAGCCTGCCTACCAGCCCACTCAACGAATCTTCCCATCCACTGAACTTGTGTCCAAATGCTGCTGTTCTCTTTGTTGCTAGGTCCCAGCTCTCCCAGAGGGTGCAGACTCTTCTCCTCCTGTTGTGACAGAGCTATACTACCTCCTGGCAGATTACCACTTCAAGAACAAAGAGCAGTCTAAGGCCATCAAGTTCTATATGCATGACATCTGCATCTGTCCTAACAGGTCAGCCGTGGGGATATGATGGAGGTGTAGAAAATGGTGCATGGAGCAGAGGAAGTAGCTGGGAGGGGAAGTCCTCCCTCTCTTGGGGTCATCCAAAGAATCTGAGTGGTGGGAGACTCAGGGCAGAGAAGAGGAAGTAATGAACTATGGAATTCGCAGCCATGAGATGTAGTGATGGCCACCAACTTGGATGGCTTTAAAAGTGGATTAGACAAACTCACGGAGGACGAGAATAAGGCTATCAGTGGGTTCTAGTCCTGATGGCTGTATGCTGCATCCAGTATCGGGGGGAGTATGCCTCTGGATGCAAGTTTCTGGGGAACCCGAGCGAGAGGATGTTGTGCTCATGTCCTGCTGTGGGCTTCCTGTTGAGGGCATCTGTTTGGTCACTGTGGGAACAGAATGCTAGACTAGACAGGTCAGATCCAGCAAAGCTCTTCTATGGTTCTTATCTGGATCAAAAATCTAAAAGGGATGGTTGTTTTCTTGATTGAAGTGCTCTGTAGATTGTGTGTTACTCTTTCAGGTTTGACTCTTGGGCTGGCATGGCTTTGGCTCGGGCCAGTCGGATTCAAGATAAATTGAACTCCAATGAATTGAAGAGTGATGGTCCGATATGGAAGCACTCCACTCCAGTTCTGAACTGTTTCAAAAGAGCTCTTGAGATCGATGGTTCCAACCTTTCCCTGTGGATAGAGTATGGCACCATTTCCTATGCCCTGCACTCTTTTGCATCTAGGCAGCTTAAGCAGTGGAAGTCAGAACTGCCGTCTGAGGTGGTACAGCAGGTGAGGATTGAGCCATAGGTTCAAAACAACTTGCTATTCTAGACCTCGAGTTGCTGCTTGGCCTTAAGCTGACTTCTTCTTTCAGATGGAAGAGCGACGCAATGGCATGTTGGAGACTGCGAAGCACTGCTTCACTTCGGCTTCTCACTGCGAAGGGGACGGGGATGAAGAGGAGTGGCTGATCCACTACATGCTGGGGAAGATTGCTGAGAAACAGAAGCAGCCTCCCGTGGTCTATCTTCTTCATTACAAGCAGGCAGGTCACTTCCTGCATGAAGAGGCGGCCAGGTATCCCAAGAAGATCCACTATCATAATCCACCAGAGCTTGCAATGGAGGCCCTGGAGGTAAAACAAAAAAGCAAAATGTATGGACAAGTTACTTACCAGTCAATCGTAATCTAAAGCAAAGCAAAATGCTAAGAGCTGTCAAGAAGCTTAAAAAGTCTGTAGGCAACTTCTAGGCATGAGTTTTGTGTAGCACCCACTATCCATCTTCACTTGGGCATGAGATTGAGTGTGCATATCTATAATGCTGTTTTCTGTTGAGCAGCCTTTTTAGGTGGTAACTTACAAACATCAAGGCCTTGAAGTCCTCAAAAGTTACTAGTTACTTCCTCACAGGTCTGTTTATATGCATCATGCATAGATGTGATGCACAACATCTCGGAGGGGGTGGTCCTACCTTTAAAAAAAAAAAACATTTAAAAGCAGCTGGTTTTGTTTTGAGCATTGCGGCTTGAGGGGCAGTTGCGGCCTGTTGGGCGGGGGCCACAAACTGCCCACTGCTTCCTTGGCTCCCCACCTCCCTTCTCTAGTCACCCCAGAGCCGGGAAACCTTTAAAATATGTTGTGGAAGTGCAGCGCATGCTGTCTTCCTCTTCCTTTCTTGCGGAGACTCTGTTGCCAGCTAGGGGAAATGTTCTGTTCCCTCAGCCAATATTCTATGTGTGTGCGTGTGTGTGTTTTAAATACCGACTGCATCTGTGCAGATATGGGGAATGGCTTTCGGGCAGGGGCAACCTGTTGACCACTCCCCCAAAAGCCATAATTTCTCAATAGTGCTCCCTAGCTGAGAGTAGAGGAATTAATAGGAGTGCCACCCGGGGTGGCTGTTGTCCCTTCCTTATCAGGCAGGCCGCCAGTCAAGCCCATCCCCGATCAGTGTTACTGTTTTTAAAAAACAAACAAACCCATGAGTGAGCCTGAACAACATAAAGGATGCAGAGAAGCGGCAACAGCCACAGCTTTGGCCAGACCTTCCCCTGCCTTTCCTGCAGCGCAGGAACAAGAAAGAGTTGGATCAGGACCATGGTGATCTGGGAGGGGGATGTTATACCTTCTCCCACCCTGGTTTTGTGCTGTAATTCCACCCCACCCCCATACCCCACTGGTGGGATGGAATTGTGACACAAAATCCTGGTGGGGAAAAGTATAACCCCACCCCTCCAGGAGCACCATGGTCCTGATCCAAATCACACACTTACACAGGACCAAGTAAGGACCAAGCCTCATCCATCGGCCAGAGAACCAAGGGCCACTGGGAGGCTGCACCCCCTGCCTCCCAGGTGTAACATCAGAGCAAGGGGGAGACCAACCTGGCCCCATACGTCAGCTGGAGAGGGAGCAGCTGCAGGGAGAATGTTTTGTCCTTCCCTGCCAAAAAAAAAGAAAAAGAAAAGAAGAAAGAAAAACCTATAAGAACCTTTTTAACTAAGAACTGGTGCCTGAGTTTGGCATTCTTCCTCCTCCCTCCCAATCCCTTTTCCTTTGTGTCATGTCTTTTAGATTGTGAGCCTGAGGGCAGGGAGTGTCTTATTATTAATCTGTGTAAGCCGCTCTGAGAGCCTTTTCTGGCTAAGAGCGGGGTATAAATGCAATAAATAAATAAAAATAAATAAATAAATTCACTTTAGTGTAAACACAAGTGGCCCCTTTTTGTTTCAGTATCATGGTGCTCTGGGAGGGAGGGGGTTAAATCTCCCCCTCTGTTTTTGTGCTGAAATCCCCCCCCCCTGAAGCCTGGAATTTCAGCATGAATATGGGGGATGGGAAACTTAAATCCCACCTCCTGGAGTGCCACAGTCCTGATCCAAATTGACACGCTGTATGATTACACTAAAGTAAATGTTTATTTTGACCCTAAGAAAGGAAATCAAGGAGAGAGAGAGAGAAACTAGTCATAAATTACAGGTGATGTATCCTGTTAACGTCCACCTCCCAACACAAGTAATGACTACAGGCAGTCCCCGGGTTATGAACACCCCAACTTACGGACAACTCATACTTAAGAACGGACTGCCATTTATTTATTTATTATATTATATTTATAACCTGCCATTTTTCCTGCAAGGAACCCAAGGCAGCTTATATAATAATAATAATCCTCCATTTTATCCTCACAACAACCCTGTGAGGTAGGTTAGGCTGAGAGTCCGTGACTGGCCCAAAGTCACCCAGTGAGTTTCATGGCTGAGCAGGGAATATGTAAAAATCTGAGTGCGACACTTTGAAAGCATTGCGTGGCTTCTGTTCCAACTTATGTACACATTCGACTTAAAGACAGACTTACGAATGGATCTCTGCCAGTATTTGAACAAAGCATTTATGTGGCGGACCGAACCTGATCCGTTGCGCGGGTTCGGCACCTTAAGGGTTAGCCAGCACCAAAATCAGTGCCCTGTATGCAGCTGTCAAAACCTTTGCTTTCAGCTGTGAGTGAAATTGACAAGGAATCCCTTTAGAAACGGGGACGCCACACTCTAGTCAGTTACAAAGGAGTTTAATGGAGCAGAACTAATAGACTACAGGAATTTCACAGTATAAACAGAACAGTCAATTCAGATCAGAAACGGAAGTATTCAATTTGCTTTCTAGGAGGCTTTGCTCGAATGTAGAATATTACCTGACACCAGAGACTCTGACTGTAGGTTCTAACGTAGCGGTTTGCTTTGCCGATCGCCAGGCGTCCCGCCCAGGGTTGGAAGTTGCTTGGTCCTAGCCGGAGCTAGCGACCTGACCTGTGCAAGCCTGCACCGTGTTCCCAACAACGACTTGCCCTTTGGCAAGTATCTTTTTCTACCTTCCCTCGCCCCCTCCCTGCCCTTAATGGTCAGGTGAGCTGGTTCTGCCCCGCGGAATGGTGGCGCCTTTCGGGTGCTGGCTTCTCCTGGGTACTTTGCAGCTCTTTGAGACTGCGCCCTCCCCACCTCAGGAATGTTATGTGCGCTTCCTTGAGGGAAGTGTAAATGTGTCCCATTGAAGGTATGCAGATGTGACTTGTGTGTAACCAGTCTGCCCAGAATTGTGTCTCCTGCGGTGGGTATTATGCAGATGGAGGGGTGACAGCGGAAACGGGAAAACATGTCAGGGTTCACTAAGTCAGGGTTCAGCAGTGTGCTCAGGCTTTCTCTACAATTTATATTTCAGGAAAGTGATGTCTTGATCAATTTAAGTTTAGTTTGTCTTGCTGAAACGTGGAATTTTAACTTTATTCAAACCCCTGTTAACATTAACCCTTTTTAGAATGAGTGCTGTATTTGTGTCTAAATTAAAACTGTCAAATATTAAAATACAATTAAATGTTTAAAAATATAATCTCTCCTTGAAGTGCAAATCACTTACATTAGAAGAGAAACAACATCTAACTGGAGGGTAATTAGAGAGCCATCTGCCATTTTATCCTTCTGATTATACTATAGATATAAAGTATGCTAAGTTTATGACAGTACATTCATTCTCCTCCTTTGCAATGCACTTTAAAACTGAGTGTTTTAAAACTGATGTGTGTGTGTGGAAAATACTGGTTTTGTTCCTTGGTTGCACACTGTTATATTCTTTTTTTTTAAAAGGATGTATCTGTGGCCAAATTGATTTTTTTAAAGGATATTTTTATCAAAGTTGCCACATGGGCAGTGTGTTCCAATGTGGCTGCCCATAATCCTCCAAACTCTTAGGATTATGGGCATCCAACTGTTTTCCCCTAGCTCGCAGGAGAAGGAAGCTGAGGCACCGCCAGGATTTCTCATAACATGGCGGTGCCTCACTCCTCCCCTTCCCACCCCCAAAACGCTGTTTCTGAGGATGCTCTTGTGACCTCAGAGTGGCAGCTGGCGTGGTTCTTTCCGTGCCGGCTGGGATGGTGAAGGGAGGGGGCTCCGAAGTCCAGTATCAGAGGCAGTATGCCTGTGTATTCCAGTTGCTCGGAAACAACTGGAGGGAGGGTGGTGTTTGCACTCACGTCCTGCTTGTGGGATCCCGTGGTTGGCCACTGTGTAAACAGAATGCTGGACTAGATGGACCTTTGGTCTGATCCAGCGTTACTCTTCTTGTGTTCTTATGAAGTCAGACTCCCAGCTCCAACCTCAGAGCACTTTTCCAAGGTTGGAGCTGGGACTCCCAACTTTTCTAGCAGCCATAGGATTGCACCCTAGTTCATTTTTTTAAAAAAGCATTTGATTGTGTGAACTTTTTAAAAAGCATTTGTGTGTGTCTTAGTGTGTTATGGTAGTTTTCATGGTGCCACAGGACTCTGTTGTTTTTGCAGTTAATAAAGTTTATTTGAGTTGATGTTCAGGCAGAACATGGAGGCATATGGGTGGGGCATATGAGGAGCAAGAGGCTTGTTTTTTTTTCCAATTTTGAATGTTCAGTATGAGTTACAAGAGTTTGTGCCAGTCTTCAGGCTCCCTCCCCAGGGCCTCTATAAGATAAATTTCCAAGTGGGGTTCTGGATGCATATTGTTTCTAGTGCACATGCATGTAAAGGAATGCACACATGGCAATTTTACATGCTAGGGAGGCTTATTGCGAACATATTGTAAGACAATTATGTTTTTCTAGTATAGAGTTATTTACTTTATTTTATTATATTTGTGTTTTGCCTTTCCTCTGAGAACTAAAGATCTCCCCATTTTTACCCTCACAAGAATCCTGTGAAGTAGGTTAGGCTAAGAAGTAGTGACTGGCTGAGATCATCCAGTGGGAAGGCATTTGCTGGTCCTCCTCGGGCAGCAAAATGTCCTGGGTCAGCGCTGGCTGTGTATATGTGTGTCCTGTTTGACTGTTGATTCTGAACAGGGCAGTGAGTCAGTCTGAGTCTCTTTCTTCTGTGCGGGGGCGGGGGCGGGGGCGGGGGAGAGAGTGAGCAATTCAGTGTGTGTGTTTGTTTTCTGTGTCTGTGTGCTGTAAAAGGGGAAGCTTGAGTTGAGTTCTCTACCATGCAAGAGAGATTAGTCTTTTGCTTCCAGGAAAGCATGGAAGATGATTTTCATAAAATATGTGATGAAAAATGTTTTTGCATTATTATTGTACATTATTGACTGTGTGTGTATATGTACAAATGTGTGTCAGTTCAGTATTGGAGACAGTAGAAGGTCACTACAGAGGGCTAGCCCCAGGGCCCATCATGGCCTAGATCTGTCCCTGACTGTGTGGCTCTGAGGATATCATCACTGGCCGTGGCAGCAACATCATTTTGTGTGGTTGTGTGACTTCTCCCTGCTCCCCACTGTGCATTTATGATCTTAAAGTCACTTGATTCTTTGTGGAATGGGAATTGTTGCTAGAACAGGAAGATGTGGGCTCAAAGGAGTGCTTTTGTGTAGCTGTGTGATTCTTCCACCCATTCCTTTGCATGGTCATATGCCTCAGTTTTCCCTCTCTGTGGTATGGGTTGCTGCCTGTTAGGGATTCAAGAACTGCTCCGCCTCTGCTGACCCACCGTCTGCCCCACCACTCAGATTGGCCACCAGCCTCCACTGTGGAGGGGCAATTAACCCTTTCCCATGTGCTGTTTTCCCAATCCAAATCCCTCCCCCAAGGTCCTATTAGTCTCAGTGTGGGGGGGAAACACAATTGCCTCCCCCAGCACCATGGCTGAAATCAAAGGTGCAGCTCCTTTGAGTCATTTATGATTTATGGTACAGTCCTGTACTAGAGTGACACTGGCTGTGGGTCTGGCAGGTGCCGGCAGAACTCCTATGAAACAAGGTGGAATTGTGGGTGGACAAGGCTCTACAGAGGGAAAAGGGTACATATGCTGGATCCTGGATCACTTGACTCCACAGCCATGGCCCCATCACTGGCATAACGTTATATCAGAGGTGCAGGAAATGTCCCGCCTATTGACTTCAATGAGAGGGGGACATTTTTGAAAAATAGTTACCCCCCACATCAGTGTCTGCCCGATGACAGAGCATAGAATATGGAGTAACTCAACACCCAAGCCCCACACTGGGAGACAGATGTTGGTGCATGCAGCCAAAGGGGAACATTGAAGGGAAACGTTTGGGAAAGGGCACTCTGCACAGCAGCAGAACACTTGCCTCAAAAAGGTGGCCTCATCACACCTGGGAACTTGAGCACATTGCTAACACTTCTCCGCCTAGAACCCTAACAGGGACCTCACCTTGGACTCCAGATTCAAACACTTGGCCCCACTCGAACAGCTGGAGATGCCAGGACGGAGCAGCCTCTGCAGGTAAGCAATGCAAGGCAGAACTGCGGCAACTGCAGCCTCTCTCGTGTCTCTCCACCCCGCTCCATCCCCTTTACCATATGTGAACATTGAGTCTTGTCTGAACTGTACTGCTGTAAGACTCTCCCCCACCCCCCTACAGTGGGGAGCGGTGTCTCTCACAGACAGGGGAGGCACTGCCCCACATGCAGGTAAGCTCTCTGGCGGCAGGGTCCAACCACACACAAGCACTTTTGCGTTGCAGGAGACAGAACACACATCCATTTCACACACACAGTTTCACTGCAACCTCTAAGGGGGGGAAGGGGAAGTATAGTTGCAGTCACTGCAGCCTCCTTGCTCCCCATATGGGTTGGGGGAGGCTGTATGCTCTGGTGGAATCACTCACTCCTCTCTTTCCCTCTCATAATGCCTATTGTGTGCCCAGGTCCGGGCACTATGGCCCCAGCCGATGCCTGTTGCTGATTGCTCTCTCTCTGTGTCTCTCTCTGCTCTCTACAGGGCGCTGTGCCGCAGATATGGGATCCATCCTTATACCCCACTCTGTGCTGACCTTGTGGGAGGCCCATCCCATAACCAGCAGCAGTGACCACAATGGGTTGTCAGCCCACTTGCTCCAGGCAGGCTCTTGTACCTTAAATGCTTCATTATGGACCGCTACGCAAAAGGGGAAGTTGTTCCTAGCGAGAAGTCAATGCCACAGTGGACCCGCTACTATGCTGTCCGTTGAGCCACAGTCCAAGTACAGGGGCTCTTTCCTTTCAGGATCCACTCCACCTTGGATGCTGACCAATAAAGGTTTTGACATTGCCACATGTGTTGCTTCTTTGTTGCTAGGGAGGGATCCCTTTCACGCATCCTGGTGGGATCTCTCTTCAGCTGGCCTCAGGAGGGCTCTGAGGGGGGCGGGCAGGGAGTTTGATGGACTCGGGGGCAGGGACCCCTCCAGTGCCTGCTCATCCGGGTTCCCTGGACTGTGAGGAAGCAGACCTCTCAGGGTGCACAAGTAGAATGGCTGCAGCTGCTAGGGCCAGGCTGTATGAGGCAGGTGGTGGAAAGGGGGTGTAGATTAACTCTTTCGGGAGATCTCAGTAACAGTTACACAACAGTAAGATTTGGCTTACTGTTTTGATTTCCTCTGAATCACAGGGATGCAATATGTTGGAATAATATATCCCTCTAACTCTCCCATCCAACAGAGCTGAAGGTACCATATTGAGGCATATAAGAGTAAGTGTTCTCCTGTACTTTGAAATACTTAAGTTCTGCAAGTATTTGGCTTGAGTCTCATGCCCCTAAATTATCCACTGTTAAAATCCCCCTGTTGTTGTGTGCCGATGCTGCTTTCATTGTCTAGAATAGGTCTAAATCATTCATTAGCTGTTTGGGGGGCTTATTGTTCCAAGAACAGTTTCATCATCAGTTACAATAAATCCATGTTTTTGATGTTCACCAAAGCCCAAAAGAGATATAAATGGACCTTAAATGGCAACAACATAGAGCAAGTCCCTCATATAAGATATCTAGGTATACAGATGCAGAGCACTTGTTCCTGGTCTGAACAATGGAAGCAGGCAATTAATTCAGCTACTCTTAGCCAACAGGCCATCTCAGAGTTTTTCGTTTTGCAAGGAGGTCGCTTTATACCTTCCGCTGTCCCAAGTCTATCGAGCCAAGTCTTTGACCCAACTTACATTTGGCATTCCAGTCTGGATCTCTGAGTTTCGTGCTCAGGTGGAAAGAGTTCAATCTAGTTTCCTTAGCAAGATTCTGGGGCTGCCTCCCTGTATGGGTGAGACAGCTGTCTGCAATTTCCTGCAGCTCCTGATAGCTATATCTGCTTACTGCTCTCGGACTCTTGTCAGTCAGTGGATGAGGGAAATGGAGAAGAGGATACTTAAGCTGCATTTTTTTCCTGAGGTTCTGGGCAACTATGGTTTAAGGAAGACACAACTCTCTGTTATACTGAGATTAATAGTTTTAGATCTGCAGTATTTGAGAACTGCAGCTGATAAATCTTGTTCCCCCTTATTTTTAAGCAATCTAATATATGGAATTGTTAGAGCTTTTTATCTGCACTAACTGTTCCTAAATACAGGAGAGCATTTATGCTTGCTTGCTTCAATTTTTTGCCCTCTGCACTGTTAAGCGGATTAATTAGGAAGATCCCGATTAATGAACATCTGTGTTTGTGCAGAACTGCAGCAACAGAGTCTGTTGTTTATATCCTATACTGTAACTTGTACAGGGATTGCAGGGAGAGGCTGATTCTCCTTCCTTCTGCTTAGAACTCTCCTGGGGCAGTCTTCTGAAGATCTGGTCCTGTTCTTTTTAAGGGACGATGTACCCTATATTACTGAGAGGGTTGCAAATTTCTTTTTTATTACAATGCAAATTAGGAAAAAAATAAGTTGGACCTTGTTTAAAACCCATCTGTTTTATCTAACTGTTTTAATTCCTGTATTTGTTCTTTGGTATCAAAACTCTGATTGGTCTGTGACCATAATAAAATTCATTAATTCAGTATTCGGCTTGAAAATTAACAGAAGCTGGGTACATGGTCTCAGACCTAACTCAGTTAGGTCTGAGACATAACTCGATTTTCCTGTGATATCAGAATCAGGTGAACCTGTGCAGGTCCTGGGTTAGTGTCTGGACTCGGGGCCAATAAACAGGCTGAATCTTGGCAAGGCAGGAGCCCTGTGGGTGAGTGGTTCCTGAGTTTAGAAGATAGGTTCCGAGTATACAGGCCTGTGGCTCACGCTGGCTCAGCTTGTCTGAGCGTGGAAAGCTAAGCAGGGTCAGGCCGGTTATTACTTGGATGGGAGACCCCTCCTCTAGTTCCCTGCACTGAGCAGGGGGTTGGACTCAATAGCCTTGTAGGCACCTTCCAACTCTATGATCTATGAAATCTATAAGGTTCATTACCTTTTCTGGATAGCCTTGCGCTCCCTCTGAAAGAACAGGTCTGTAGTTTGGGGGTACTCCTGGGTCCAATTTCATTGCAGGAGGCCACAACAGCTTGGAGTGCCTTTTACCATTTATGCCTGATATGCCAACTATGGCTTCTCTGACATGGTCCAGATGCTACTAGCCTTTGTATTGCTGCAATGTGTTATATGTGGTGCAGCCCTTAAGGTTGGTCCAGAAGCTGCAGCTAGGGCAGAACACTGCAGCCTTGCTGTTGTCAAGGGCAATACAGGTAACATTTCATGCATTACCCTTGATGGTAGGCCCTTTCAACATGTAACACCTTTGCTGAGAGATCTGCATTGGCTACTTATTTGCTGCCAGGCCAGATTTTATTGGTGTAGAAAACCCAACACACCTTGGGCCCAGATGCTTGAGAATGTGCCTTCTTCCTAATCAACGAGCCCAGTCACTGAGGTCATCAGATGAGACACTCCTGGTAGTTCTGCGTGGGCCTGAGGTCTGTTCAGAGACCACCCTGAGCTTTACTTTTCATGTATTAGCTCCCTCTCTGTGGAATTCCTTGCCAACTGATGTTTGGCATGTGCCAACATTGCTCTTGTTTTTGGTGTCTGCTGTAAACATCCTTATTTAAACAAGCTTTCCCTGATTGAAAGCACAGTTTTATTGCAATAATTACTATAAATATTTTCTTTCTTTTGTATTTGATATTATTATTACTGTTTACTGCTCAGGACTTCTTGAGATGTAGAGCTGTCAAGGAATAAATGTGAACATTGTCGCTGGCATTGTGGTCCATGATTAGTGAGCATTTGTGGAATTTCCGTGGCACTGGTGGCAGGGAGGTGTGTGTGTGCTGGTTTTCCACCACGTTCATGTTTTCCAGTTGTGTGTATTTCCCCTCCCATTCTGGGCTGAGCATGTGTTGGATATAATAGCAGCATATCTCTGTAATGTTTGTATAGCATTGCTTCGCCCAAGTGTGTTTTGTTTTTGTTTTTTTTAATCCTGAGGTCCCATCTCAAAGGTCCTTTGACAGTTCTGGCATATCAAACTTGTTTCACTAGTCGTCATTTTGCCATGAGTGCCAACCAAATGAGTGGCTGCTACCTACAAGTGGCAGTAAGCAGCCTTTTGGTATACATGGCCTACAGTGAGCTGTTTTCTTTATCTTTAATCATCTCCTGTGTGTAATAGTGCTTATTAGGTTTTTTGAACTAATTTAAAACCAGGAAGAACTTTGCTATGTCCTGAATTTCTTTCCATTAGGTATATTTTCGGCTTCACGCCTCTATCCTGAAGCTTGTGGGGAAACCTGACTCTGGAGTGGATGCAGAGTTGCTTGTCACTTTTATGAAGGAAGCTGCTGAGGGACCTTTTGCCAGGGGTGAGGAAAAGAATACCCCCAAAATCACTGAAAAGTAAGTGCTGACTTTCTCAGGATACTTTGAGGGCTTAAATGGGGGTAAATTTATGGAGTTCCACTGGTGGTGTCAAAATGCCGAAAAACAAACGCTCAAAAGATTTATTTTGTAATTCTGGTACAGCATTGTGTTGGGCTGGCTTGCCAGGTTTATATGTTCCATCTGAAGTCCTTTAACCTGGTGAAGGAAGTCATGAGATCAGGTTGCTGAACTGAAATATTTGCATTCCAGGCCACTGTAGTGGTCATAAAAAGAGCCCTGCCAAAAGCCTAGCTAGTCCAGCATCCTATTTCCCACCTGGCTAACAAAATGCTTCCAGGAATTCCAAAAGCAGGAAATGAGGGCAATAACCCCCTCCCATTGTTGTTCCCCAGTGACTGGTATTCAGCGGCATGCTGTCTCATCACAGAGGTAGTATATAGCCATCATGACTATTAGCCATTGATAGCCTGACCCACAATCATATCCTCACCAGCCCTGTTCACATATCGGGGTGCGAGATCATAGAATCATAGAAAAGTAGAGTTGGAAGGGGCCTACCAGGCCATCGAGTCCAACCCCCTGCTCAATGCAGGAATCCAGGTCAAAGCATCCCCGACAGATGGCCGTCCAGCTGCACCTTGAATGCCTCCAGATTGGGAGAGCCCACCACCTCCCTAAGTAGTTGGTTCCATTGTCTTATTGCCCTAAGAGTCAGGAAATTTTTCCTGATGTTCAGGTGGAATCTGGGTTCCTGTAACTTGAGCCCATTATTCCGTGTCCTGCAAACTGGGATGATCGAGAAGAGATCCTGGCCCTCCTCTGTGTGACAACCCTTCAAGTACTGGAAGAGTGCGATCATATCTCCCCTCAGTCTCCGCTTCTGAAGGCTAAACATGCCCAGTTCTTTCAGTCTCTCCTCATAGGGCCTTGTTTCCAGTCCCCTTTTCATCCTTGTTGCCCTCCTCTGAACCCTCTCCAGTCTGTCTACATCCTTCTTAAAGTGTGGTGCACAGAACTGGTTCCCAGAACTCAAGATGAGGCCTAACCAGTGCTGAGTAAAGGGGAATTATCACTTCACACGACTTGGAAGCTATACTTCTATTAATGCAGCCCAAAATAGCATTTGCCTTCTTTGCAGCCACATCGCATTGCTGGCTCATATTCAGTTTGTGATCTACCACAATTCCAAGATCCTTCTCACTTGTGGTATTGTTGAGCCAAGTGTCCC